>CM053786.1:378309759-378694759 GCA_028749045.1 Cupressus sempervirens
TCTGACTATTAATCTAGAAAGAACTAAGGCAATACTTTCACTTTCTCTTCCTAGTCACAAGAAGGGTCTCAAAAGTTTTTTTGGTAGAATAAATTTTGTGAGAAGATTTATTCCTAACCTAGCTACCATGGTGAAACCTCTTATAGCTATGCTAAAAAAGAATATGGCCTTCTCATGGACCAAAGAAGGGAAATGAATTTTTGAAGAGATCAAAGCAACCATAGCTTCAACTCCTACTCTCATTAATCTAAATTTTGATAAGGATTTCATTCTTTACACCTTAGGAGGCGGGCCAAATATTTCTACTGTTTTGACTCAACTAAATGATAAAAATGAAGAGCAAACTATTTATTGCTTTAGTGAAGGGCTCAAAGAATATGAAAATAAGTATAGTTATGTGGAAAAGTAGGCCCTTTTTGTCATATGAGCCTTGAAGAAATTCAAACACCTATTGTCCCATAATAAGATACATTTTCTGGTCCCTCATACTAGTGTTAAGGATTTCTTGTTAAGAAAAGACATTGGTGAGAAAAGTACTAATTGGATCACCAACGTAATGGAGTATGATGTGGATATTTAGATTACCAAACTAATAAGGGGAAAGGGATGGTGTGAATAGATGATCTCATCTCATGAGCCTGATGAAGAAGTTGTCCTGGTGTTGTCAAAACAATAGGAGGCAATAAATGATAATCCAAGGGGTTGGATACATGATATAAAGACTTCTAAGCTGGGAATAGATATCCTCAAGATTTGGATAAAGCTAGGAAAAGATAATTTAGACTATATTCTATTCCTTATGCTATAATTTATGGTGTTAGTTTTAGAAGGGACTTCAATGGAGCCCTGCTAAGATGTATTGATGCAGATCAAGTTGAGAGAATAGTCAAAGAGCTTCATGATGGTCCTGATGGTGGCCAAATTTTAGCAAGAATCACTATAATGAAGATCATGAGAGTCAATTACTACTGGTCAACCTTGTTCCATGACTACCACATGCATGTAAGGAAGTACAAAAAGTGCACCTTCTTCTTAGGTAAACAAAAACTTGCAGCCCTTCCACTTCACGCCATCTAGTTTGATTAACCTTTTACCTAGTGGGGATTAGATTCTATTGGTCTTATTAACCCAAATTCTATCTTTTGTCACAAATGGATTCTAGCTACTACAAATTATTTTTCAAGGTGGAAAAAGGAAATAGCCTTAAAAGACTCTATAGAATCTTCAATTGTGGAAATCCTTAATGGAATTATCACAAGATTTGGTGCACCTTCGACCATAATATTAGATAATGCTAAATCATTTGTAGGAGCTTAGATTTTTACATGAGAACTTGATCATGGCATTAAATTGAGTACATCTTCCAATTATTTCCCTTAGGGTAATGTCTTGATTGAGTCATCCAATAAGAATTTGATCAAGATCATCAAGAAGACAGTTGAAGATAACCAAAGGTGTTGGCACCAAAAATTGAAGACTTCCCTATGGGCCGATAGAATAACACCAAAGAGAGCTATAGGAAATTCTCCCTTCATGTTGATATATGGTAGGGAAGCTAAGCTTCCTATCTCATTAGAGTTTCCTACCCTTGAGTTGGCTCATCAGCTGGAAATAATTGAAAATGATGCCATGTCTATAAGAATGATAGATTTGATGGAGTTAGAGGGAAAAAGAGGTCAAGCAATACAAACCTTAGAAATACATCAGCAATAGATGAAGAAGAGGTTTGATAAGAAGGATAAGGCTAGAAGTTTTAGAGAAGGTGATCTTGTGTTGAAATGAGATGTAGACAAAGTGAAGGCAGGGAGACATTCAAAGTTTGATGCCTTATGGAGTGGTCCCTATGTAATCTTCGGTTGCAAACTTTTAGTAAACAGTTTTTCCCATATGATTTTTATATGTAAAATAGAGAAAAAATGTATACCAAAAAATGAATTCCTATACAGGGCTAAGGAATTCTCTGCTTAAAGTTTCTTCCATAAAACAAGCATAGCTACCTTTATTGCAAACAAAGAATTTTTTGATCTTTAAACTCAACAGAAAGATCTTTTTTAGAACACAATCTGCTGACAATGTTGAATCAACATATTCTATCACATGAATAAAAACTAAAATTTTATGCTGAAGAACCACTCGATTTTAATTATCAAGGTTATCCACATAATTGAAAATTAAACAATCAAGCAGGTAGATTTAATAAAACTAATTTCTCACAACATCCCAAGTTTTGAATTGACAACTTCAGAATCAATAACAAACACAGCTAAGAGCTTTTTGCATAAATAATATCTTTAGAAATACTAATTTAACAAGTAGATAACAGTATCTTCTTACAAAACCTTTAACCAAAATAAAATTGTAGAGTTTTGTCTATCAAACCTTACTTTTTTTCTATCAAGCCTTTTGTCTATCAAAGCTTTTTGTCTATCAAGCCTAAACTTGAAATCAAACCACAAACAAAAATAGTTTTGTCTATCAATCTGTTGGAGATTAACACTATGCCATACTAGTTATTATATATTTATAGGCATGGGGTTGGATAGTTGCCAAAATTACCCCGCCAAGAGTAAGATAGTCTCTTGGTTAACACAACTATTAACCGAAATGCAAGGAAAGCAAAATGACAAAAAAGGACAACTAAGCAACTATGCATAACTACTTCTTTCAATTAGTTAGTACTGTCTCCACTAGTCATGTTTCTTGCTGCTTTGCACATTTCATAGGTAGTTGAAAAGGCTAAGATGATGAACTGATGTAGTAGACCAATGTAGGCAAACCATTGGTTCTAGATTTCCTTTTCTTTCTTCAACTTAGCTATTTTCTCTTTATGCATTTCTAAGTGCTTCAGATTAATGATTAGCATGGCTTTAGTATGCGCTACATTAGAGAAATATTTCCTAGTTGGTGCCTTCTTGTCTTAAATTTCTTGGAACTTTTTCTGAACCTACTTGATTACCTTTTTAGATTGGGCAATGGAGTCATCTTCCTTACCTGTGAACTACTTGACAAACCACTTAAGGTCACCTTGAATTATCTAGTGTATGACCTTAAGTTCCTGCAATGTTTCTTTAATCTCAATCACCCCTTGTATTAGCACTTCATTTCACCATTCAATGCAGTCCTTGATAACATACAAGGCTTTTTCATCTAAACCTGCCATAGGACATTCGGCCTGAAACTTCTCCAATCCAAATTTTTGTATGTCTTCTAACCATATCACTACCTTTGCCCAATTATTTATCTCCTTCTCATATCCTTCATTGCTAGTTTCCACCTTTTTAGTAATGCCTAATATTTCTTTTGAAGTTTTATCCAGCTAACCTATATGTTTCATGGTGTCATCCAAGATGCTTTTCACCCATTCTCTTGCTATTTTTGCAACTTCTTTACATTTATGTAGGTTCTCAAGAGATTGTTGGTTAGTTGCAAAGGACACATCGATGATCACTGACATCTCCTTGATCAATTTTTCTTTAGGATGAAGGATAGCATTAATATATTTTGCCATGTTCTTGATAGTTTTCTTCATTTCCTATTTGTCCTATCCATCATTCCATACTTTGTGTGAAATCTTTTGTTTAGAGGCTTTGAAGAATTCCATGTCCACTTCACGATTACCTTTTCCTAGATCAAATTTCATTATCTGGTAGTCTTGAGGAGTCAGGGACTTGCGTGAGCTTCCATCTGGTGGTGTAGCTATCTCGGCTAACCAACACCCATAATTCTTATCAAAGTTGATCCTTGCTTCAGTCCTTGCCTTCTCCACTTTAGGTGTTTTTCCCAGACATTTGCTAACAAAATCATCAATTGGCATGGAAAGAGGGACCATGCTCCTCTTCTTCTCCATAGAAGTTTCCAACCATTTGGATATGACCTATTCTTTGTCAATAATAGGGGAGAATTTTGCTAAGGTAAGATTACTTTCTTGACCCTCAGTATTTACTACAAGTTTTGAGGTTCAGATACATTGCCCGCCATAGGTAGTTCTTCTATAGCCTCGATATCAACTATTATGGTACCCTTTCTTTTGGTGGTTGATGCCTTCCTCATGCTTGAACGGGTCACCCACTTTGCCTTAGGAATACCCTCTTGAACTTGAAGTTCAAGTGGCTCTAGAACTGCTTAAACTTCAACTTCAACGAGACCTACAATAGGATCATGAATATCTTGATTAGTGATCTCTTTTTGCTTTTTGGGAGCCTTTTTACTTTTACTTTTTGAAAACTTCCCAAAAAGGTTAGAAGTGGTAACAGTTTTTGATTTTATCCAATTTGCGATTCTAGCTAGCACATCTTTAGTGCGAGAGAAAACATCATCTTCTTCTCTCCTTCCCCAATCAATTTCAGGAATGGGCATGAACTCAACCTGGTCAATATAGAATGGATCAAGCACCTCTTTAGAATTCCCCTCCTTCAGCCCACATGTATCAAGATCCATGTTGAACATGATGATTTGTTTAACGGTTAGGCATGACCATAGCCTTTTCCTTCAAATTCATTAAGGACATTTTCCCAATAATCTTCCAATTGCGGAGTGTGAACAAGACAGATTGCATTTTTAACATTATTTCTGACAAAACTTGTATAATCAAAATCTTCCTAAGAGGAGAAGGGTTTAAAGCACAAATGAACCAATGATTCCTTTTCTAACATAGCTTGCTTTAGGCTAGGGCATCTATAATGTCCAATTTCAATAGGGAAAAATATAGATGAAGACCTCTTAGAAATCTCAAAAGACTCTACCACAGAGATGACCTATTTGCATATTTTAGATAAACTATAGAGTCTAAGAAATAATGAGGCAACTTCAATGATTCACCAAAAAAGCCACCCATCTTGATGTATGTGAACCTAGGAAATTGAATATAAAAGAAGTCATAGATTTGTACAACATGCATGGCTTCTTCAAACAACCTATCATTTTCATGACCTTGAAGTTCAAAGACCAAACTTCCTAGAAAGATATCATTTACCCTTCTAAACTCCTTACATAATGCAGCCTCTTGAAGATTACTGTAATACTAGTAAATGGGTATTTCATTAGTCCAAGGAGGATGCAAGAGATTTTCCCATCCTTTAGATGCTACTAGGATATAAATCAAATAGGAAGATAAGAAAAATGGACCAGAGTTGTTGATAGCTATCAAAACTTTGTGCAAATTCTCGACAATCAGGTCGGCCCAGTCAATGAACTTACTTCCTTCAACAATTTTTTGAATGAAGAAATACATCCAAGGCTCTCAATGAAATGCATGTTCATTACCCTTAATAATATTTAGTAGGAGTACAATGTCTACAATTTCCTTTATGGAATGTTTGATAGTTAAATGTTTTGGCAACCTTGAACCCCCTTCTATAGGTTTCAGGAGCCAAGACTGGGATACCCTACTATCATAGCTACTTTTTCCTTTGGCATATAGGTGATCTACTTCTTTGAACATCCATGGCTCATAGGGATCTTTGTGGGGAATTCTAAAGGCTTAATAGACAGTGGTTCTATTAATCCTAACTATTACCTCCCCTGAAACTTTCTTGATGCACCTAGTGTCCAGGTCATAATGGTTTGCACAGTCGATAACAAGTTCTGGGCATGTGATTATAGTGGGAAAGGTGGTGGCTTCAAATAACCCACTATTAGATAGCTTTTGATGAATGGGACTTGACTAGGTGTTTCTAGTTCTCTCAATGACATTGGATAAGTTTTTATTAACTAGAAATGTATCACAAATTTTAGGCAAAGAACTAAGCAAAAATGGCTTGTCAAACTTGGGCATTTTAGGATGAAATAACATCATGACTTGCTACTTGAAAGATAGGTTTGAAAAGATACAAATTAAATTGCTTCAAAACAAAGAAAGCACAAATAAAATTTCAGAGGGTTATGGAGACACACTAATAGTTTGACAGAGCTACAACCTGCAATTCATTCTCCCTCCTCAATGGAACTGGAATTTCTTTGCAAATGGTGAAATGAGTGGGAAAGAGGTAAAATGAATAGATTTAAGGGATGAATTACAAAGGAAATCATAGGACAGATATGGCAAGTAAATTCAATAATTGCTTATTCGTGTGCCATGCATTGGAAAAGACCCTCTGAGTAATTTGTTTTAAATGCCCATCAAATTCGCATGTGTACTATTACTCCATCTCATCATGAAATGATAGATTTTCCCTTTCACCAAATCTTGTCGTATTTGAACATGTACTACCCTAAATTTCATATTTATTATCCTCCCTACCTAGGGAAGTGTTTTTATTGGGACCCACCGTGCTTTTTGGCTAAAAAATTGGAAACTTGCATGAAAACAAAGTGTCAGTATACCAAAATGACATCAAAGTTGAAGTTGAAGTTTGAGTTGGTCAGGCTTCAACTTCAACTTCAAATACATCAAGACCAACTCGAGGATAGGAAGTGGACCTCAACACATGGAAGATTCATGCGAGCTTTAACTTGAAGTTGAAGTCAGACGAAAGTTCAAGTTCAACTTTAGGATTAAGAAAAGGCTCAAGACTAAAACATCCTAGGACATGAAAAATATATGCAGTAACACAAACAATCTAGTGCTTTCCAATTGAGTAGGCCTAATTTCCAAATCTTACCTATTCTAGTCAATGGAATATATCTTAAGCCCTATTTCTGATGGAAACTAATTTTTTCATGTACATAGTCATAGTAGTTTTTCTTTATATTATTTCTTGTTTTCCAAGAAGCGCATGAGCACACATTATTTTTTGCTCTAAGTTTTTTGCAAGTTGTAGAGGAAGAAGACATGTTATGGCTTAGAATGTAGTAGAAATGATAAAATTGATGAGTTTCATGGTTTTAGAGACTCCATGTCCCAATGGATCTTTTGATGGTCACTAGTCATATGATAAGCAGGCTTGCATCCCCTTTGAGTTGCCAAATATGTTATCCAAATTACCCTCCTACCAAAATCATATTTAAATCATAATTCACCAATGGTTCCCTAAGGTTTCAAATTTAAGCATTGGTTATACTCTACATTATGCCTTGGAATATTTTTTTTAAATTCATAACCATGCAATTCACACAATCCCAGTTTGTTGAGCATCGACCAGGGTCAAAGTGGAAAAGGTGCGCTTTGCTTGTTTTTTCCTGATCACATGATGATATTGACATGTTAGGGTTTAAGCTATGATGGTTGGAAAAGGTAGATCTTTAGTGCTTCAAAGACATATCTTGCACCATTAGATCATCTAGATCTATGGCCAGTGCATGATCACCATGAGTCAAGAAATGGTTAAGGATTGATTTGTGATCAAGTGATTCCCTTTGTTTTACTTGGTCACAAAGCTTAGAAAGAACCTTGGATTAAACCTACAATGATGTGGATATAGTCAAAACTAAGCCTTTTCAAGGTCACGGTGGTTAGTAAAGCATGCCAAGAGTCATGATCGATTCAAAAGTTGGTGCCAGTGGAAGAAGTTCCTTGAATGATGAATCTAATGTTTTTTTATCTCTATAACCACTTTCATTAATCCCTAGGCTTGATAAGTGCAAAGGGATACTCCATCATTGTCTATTGATCCATTCATTTAGTTAGAGGTTAAAAGTCCATCACTTTTAACCTCTTAGAGATTCATTTGGTGAGGAAGTGATCCTCTCCTATCTAGATTTATGCAATAGTCAGATCTTTTTAGTTTTGTAGTGATTATTCTTTGAAGATTTGATTGGAGTGGTTGATTTTTATCTTACGAGGGAAGTTATACAAGTTATGTTGGCACTATAAAGATAAGTATTGTACTCTTTCTTAGGGTCAGATCTTCTCTATTTTCCCTAGTATTTCTTTGGCATGCTACTATAAATTCCCTCTTTGCCTTTGAGCTATATGACTTTCTTCCTTATCAATTTCAATATTTTCCATACTGTGCAAGCTTGCTTGCCTCTCTTCAACATACTGTGAACATTTGTAATCTACGTTTTCTATATCTCTTTGGCCCATGAATGATAAGAAGTGAAGAAATTTTCCTTGTGTCAACCATGTGGTTGTCTGATCTTTATGTAGCTAATAGATTAAAGAAAATTTGAATCTGTATATCTTTGGATTATGAAAATGATAACACTATGGATGTATAGGCAGATATTGGTCTGAATACCCTATTTTGGTGCATCACCTCTTTAGAATCAATTAGGTAGTTACTTTAATGTATTAATTCTCCCTCTTCTCTTCAAGAATAGTTTAAGTGCATCCTAATAGTAGAGGAAGTCAACCTTCTCTGGAGATTTAGCCTCATAGTTCAAGTCCCATAGCTTGGAGGTTATTTCCATGTTTCATGAGGCTATCCTTATGTAAGACTTTGGATGAGGGTGCAAGATTTTGTCACAACATAAAAATTCATTATACCATAGAAATCCATAGATTCAAGAAAACATATCATATCTGAACTATCTATTCTTCAATCTTCATGTCTTAACATATACATAACATATTAAAAAAAAAAACATAAGTTCCTTTGCTTGAAACCATAGAGTCATAAATGTTTCTGCAAGATAATTGTCTAAAAACAAGATAAAAAGGATCCCAAAATAATGGCTTGTTAAAGGCTCATTATTCCCCCCAACTAATCTATTGTTGGTCCCCAAAAATCATGAAGTTTTTGATTTGGGATTGAACTCTCCAGTCACTAGGTGTCCTTTCCCTTGGCTCATTCTTCTCATAGTCAAAGTAACCATAATTTGTCTTGAGACTTTTCTAGCATCGTACATCATCTTTCATATCATGATGTACTAAAGAAGATTGCTTCTTAACAATGTTAAACAAGAAATTTGGAAGGTTTACCTATCTACAATCATGCCATAGGTGAGCCAAAATCTTGAAATGTAGTGCATGCAGGTATGTGTAATATCCTTCATATGTGAAGTACTAGATGATAAACATTACTGGCTGAATAAATCCCATCAACAAGGATAATTGAGAAGTACCCTACTTCTTGTCAATGTTTAGTGGAGGGTCTTGGTGTATGCTAAATTGTGCCCTAGTTGTCCATACATAAAACTCTTTTTCCTAATTTTTATCTTCTTGTGATAACCTAGTGACCTCAGCTACCACCTCCTCTATGAACTCAATTCTTAGGCCATTAACTACTGCAATGACATCCTTTAAGGTGCTCATGAATTCAAGAGAAACCTCTTCATCAAATTCTTCTAAACTAAGACAATAATCCAACCATCCCCTTCTTCTAAACATTTTGCAACTAACTGCATCACCCAAAAGAACCTGGTGATCAATTGGCTCATTCCTCTGGAGACTTCCATTAATTGTTGGTTTCAGCACTATTTTGGAAAAATCATGATGTTTAGAGCTTAGTGAATCAAATTTTGCAATATTATGGCACTAGTTAATTCATAAAAAATGGTGTGTACTTGGAGAGTTTCATGCACAATATCTCATAATATCCTTCTTGAATCAATTTTCATAATTTTCACTCATGTATAGGTTTGTCACTTGAACACATTGCAAATTATCATTAAAATTTATGTAACTACTTTTAATGTCCTTAATTTCATCATGGCACAATTACAAAAGGACAAGTCCTCAGCATGTGACATTAAACATTCAATTACTTCCAATCATCTCAATTAAATTTTTAAGTTAAATATAATTTGAAAATAAATATTTAAATATTTCCCTCCCCCCAACTATGAAAAGGCATGGGTCCCACTAGGCCAGGATATGTAAGAGTGGCTAATAATAAACAATACCAAATTCTAACAAAACGTGAATAAAATAAAATAAAATGCATGCAAAATTATGTTGTATGTACCTGGAAACTATTGCAGGAAAGATGTTTTAGAAAAGATCATTATAATTGATAGAGCGATGGGATGGAATGGTATGATGTGAGAGAGAGAAGGTAAAGCGGAGTGGATGGTGAAGAAATTACTTTCAAGAAGAAAGTGTTTATTATGAATGTCTTAAACAAAGTCAAGAAGTATTAGGAGTCAAGGTAGGAGACCCAAAATTTTCAGCTACAAGAACGAGAATATCCTCACTATGCTGAAATTGCTGCAAGGACTCCTCATGGCTAACAAGTTTATTGTAAATCTTGAGGTGATGTCCATTGATAAGTAACTTGAAGTAGATAGGATAAATGGTAGATAGCTAAACCACACAATTGGGAAATACAACAACAATCTCATACCATTCTAACCAGTGTGTCTGAAACTTTCCCGAATTGTGCTAGTGCTTTGAGTCATAAAGGAGTTCCTAATCTCCTAGCAAGCATTTTCTATTTGATAAACCTATCATGCCACTATTTTCTATAGTCCTTAATGAGTTCAGTGTTATTTAATGTAGATTTCCTCCATTCATTAAAGACTGTTTAAACTCAAGATTCAATCCTGTTGGGTAATAGTGAGTTCTATACTAATCTCCAAGTTAATCCTCAATGTTTTGTATTCAAATTCTATAGGCATTACTGCTGACTTACCATAGACGAGCTCAAAGGGAGTAAAACCATTTGTGGATTTCCAAGTGGTTCAATAAGCCTAGAGAGCTTTAGGAAGGTGTGTGGCCCAATCCTTCCTATGGAGTGCTACTATCTTGGTGAGGAAAAATTCTAGCTCCCTATTAGTAACTTCTACTTAACCATTAGCTTGTGGATGATAAGGTGATTATTTACCATGCCTGATAGTATACTCCTTCATAAGAGCATTTATCAAATTTGATGTAAACTGAGCCCCTTAATTAGATGTCAGCTCCCTAGGGACTTCAAACCATGTAAAGATGGATTTATACAAGAACTTGGCTACATTTATATCCCTTGGGTGCTTCATGGGTTTAGCCTCTGCCCATTCAGTTACACAGTGAGTGCAAACTAGAATATAGGATTTTGCTTGTGAAGAATCTTCAATAGGTCATACAAAGTCAATCCCCCATTTGTCAAAGGGTGCAACAACTACTTGAGGATGCAAGGGAATTTCATTTGATTTAGAGGGTCTCCCCATATGTTGACACTTATCACATTTATTTGTGTACCTACCTACATCCTTGTGCAAACTTGGGAAATAATACCCAATTGTCAAGATTGTGAAAGCTATTATTTTGGTTGTAAAGTGACCTTCACAAGACTCATCATGACATGCCTTTAAGACATCATATGTTTCATCCCCTCTTAGACACTAACACATGACTTGATCTGGTCTAGTATAGAACATAAATCCAACAATCCATGAATAGTTAAAGCTCTTCTCTACAAGTAAATTTCTTGATTTGGTAGAGAAGTGAATTGGCATTTTACCTATGATGAGGTAGTTAGTAATATTTGCATACCATGGATTTTGTGCTAACAGCAAAAAAAGGTGCTCATTTAGAAAACTATCATCAATGGATGCAAGATCATTAGGGACATGTAACCAAGAGAGAAAGCCAACTACCACATTGGCCTTGCCAGGTTTATCAACTATGGTGATATCAAATTCTTGCATGAGTAACAACCAGTGAGCCAATCTTCCTGATATTGTAGGCTTTTTCACCAAATATTTTATAGTAGAATGGTTAGTGTGGAAAAATATTTCATATCTAGTAATGTAGTGCTTGAATTTATTAAGGGCACAGATGACTGCGATTAATTCCTTTTCAATGACTGTATAGTTAAACTTTGCACCTTACAATTTTTTACTAATGAGATAAATGACATGTTTAACTGAGTCTACCTTTTATCCTAGCATGACACCAATAGCATTGTTTGAGGCATCTGTATGAATGTGAAAAGGTAGTCCCTAATTGGGTACCCTTAGAACATGTGCTATGGTAAGAACTTCCTTAAGTTGTAGGGAAGATGTAGCACAATCATAGTCCCAAGAAAATTTAGAATCCTTTTTGAGCAGGTTGTAGAGAGGTGCTACAATTTGACTAAAGTTGATAATGAATCTCCTATAATATCTAGCAACTCCCAAAAAAATTTGTACATCTTTCTGCTTCTCTAGCATAGGTAAGGTACTAATGAATTTAATCTTTGCTAGATCTACTTGGATGTCCTTAGATGAAATGAAATGGCCTAGCACTACACCTTCCTCCATTATCATAAAACATTTTTCACTATTTAAGGAAAGGTTATAGTCTTGACATCTTTTATGTACTATTTCTAAATTTTCTTTTGCTTCCTCAAATGTAGCCCCATAAATAGTAAAATCATCTATGTAGATCTTCGTACAGTCAGTAGAGATATCTGAAAAGTTACTAATGATAGCTCCTTGAAATGTGGCTAGGGTATTGCATAAGCCAAAAGGAAAAAATGAGTAGGCAAACATTCCCCATGGGTAGGTAAAAGTTATTTTCTCTTGATCCTCTGGAGCTATTTGTATTTGATTATTACCACTAAAACCATCTAGAGAAGAAAAATATTTCTTTCTAACTAGGTTCTCAAGGACTTGGTCTATAAATAGCAAGGGAATATAGTCTTTCTTAGCCCTATAATTGACATAGACTACCCATTTTCCTTGCTTGGGTACTATAACTAGGGGTGAGACCCATTCACTATCAAAGATGGGGTATATAAAACCAAAACTTAGTAGTTTCTACAATTCATTCTTAACTATATCTTTTAAAATAGGGTTAACTCTCCTCTAAGGTTGTCAAATAGGTTTCAAGTTAGGGCTGATGTAAATCTTGTGAGTGTAGAGCATAGGATCTAATCCTTTCATGTCCATGTAATCCCAAGAAAATGCTCTTTTGATTCTCATGCAGTAGCTACAACATAATCTTCTATTGGGAGAGTGATAAGGCATTGTTTACATTCAATTCTTTGCTTGGACCAACCTCCATCTTAATAAGCTTATCCACCATGAATAATTGGGAAATAGAAGAAGAATCCATCTCATGAGATAATAATGAGTGGATAAATTATGAATCTTTTGAATGGTGTGGTGAAGTCAAGGATGGTGTTATAGTCTCTAAGATACATTCAACTTGAGGCTCTATTCCATATTCATTTAGAATAATAGTTGAAATTATTTCATCTTTGTCTTGAGTAGCTATAAATTATTCTCTACATATCATCATCAACTAATGGATGGAATTGACTTTTGGATCATCATCACCCAAATTTGGCCAAATTTCTTGGTCATCTAGTAACAATGGTTGAGTAAGGGAGTATAAAGTCAAGTTCTTGGGATGAATACCATTGGATATTGGTCATATCTCCAAATTGGCAAGCTATATAGGCATCGCTAGTTGCCAACCATGGTCTTCCTAAAATTAAAGGATATCCTCCCATATTAGCCATTGGGGAGAGAACAAAAAAATCAACTTGATACTCCCAATAATTTAAGGTGACTATAACATCTTCTATCATCCCATCTGACTTAATAGTAGAGCTATCAACAAGTTGAAATATGGTGGGTGCCTCTTTGAAGCTAATGATATGTAGTTGAGACAATACCTCCTTTTTCATGACATTTATAGATGGTCCTAAGCCAACTAAAGCATTTTGAACTTAGATCCTATGGATAGTGATTGTAATTACAAGACTTCCAGGGTCAAAATATTTAGGTACAATTAATTTCTCTAGCATTAAATCAGATAATGTCCTAGGAAATGAATGATTTTTGGATCTTTCTTCTTCCTTCTTGGCTATTTAATGCATGGTTCTTTAATAACTTTGGTATAGGTAGGAACTTACTTGATAGCATCCAGTAATGGTATTTTTATTGTCACTTGCTTCAGCTGATTAAGAAAATAAATAACTGCGTGGTTTTCTATGGGCTGGCTTTGTTCCATTAACCTATGAAGGAATGGAGGTTCTTTGGCTACAAGAGAGGTTTTATGATTTGAATAATCTATATGCTTAGTTAGAGGATCTTCAACTTCAATTATTATAGGATTTTGGGGTGAAGGAAGAATGGTGTATGACCTTAAGTGAATATCATTCAAGGAGATGACATAGCTTTTTTTTAGCCTATTGTTTAGTATTATTTGGATTAGGATTAGGCTGAACTAGTAGTTGGGTCTACTTTGAAGGAGTATTAGTGGCTATAGGAGGATGCATTAAAGCTTTCTATTGAGGTGATGGAAATAGGGTTTTTTGACTAGGTTGGGTATTCCAATTCTAAGGTTGCTGCCAACCCTGGTGAGGTTGTTGCGAACCTTGTTGGGGTTGTTGCCAACTATTATTTCCACTAAAACCAATATTCTATAATTTTTTCCACTAATTGTTATTATTATAACTTTGAAGAGGATCTTGTGGCATACCTTATCTTTGAGCCCATGGCTTGTGTTGAGCAATGTAAAGCACCTCTCCATTTTCATCAATGGCTTTAAACTCAATAGGCATTGGTTGTGTCTCCACACTTGCAATAGACTTACATCTACAATGCCTTTTATTTTCCCTATAATGTGGACAATATTTAGTCAATATGGCATTAGCTTCATCTTTTTTTCTTCTAGCTTGCATGGTGTTTGGCTGAGTGGCTACATCATTAATGATGTCTTGCTTGAAATCTAGTAGCAAATTGGATAATTCCATCTTGGATACTCCTAAACTACCATTGGACTTATGTGGTAGATCTCTAAGTCCCCTACCTTTCTTTATAGTGGCTCTGGAATAATTCTAACATATATTTTGTAAATTAGTCCAAGTCTTTTGAGTGATATCTCCTCCTGCTATAAGATTTAGAGCTTCAATGCTTCCATCATTCATGTCTCTTAGAAAAAGACATTTCTTTGATTCCTCATTCAATTGATGTTGTGTATTATGTTGTAGGTTGAATAAGAATCAAGAAACATAATCTTCCAAGGTTTCATCATCCTTTTGGGATATTTTGAAAATATCATCCCCTTTTAAATCTCAACCCTTGCAGTATTCTTTATATTTTGTGAGAAACAAATTTCTCATTGCAGGCTAATTTGCTACAACTTTAGCACCTAAATTGATGCAGGGAACTCCCCTTATTATCATAAAATCATAACAGAAACATAGAAACAATAGAAATTGTGAGAACAAAATATGGACTTCTTATTTGCACTACAAATGTAGAATTACAAAATTCATAAGTACAATAATTTGCAAGACAAGCTACAAACTATCATGTAGAGCTATCCTAGACAATGTTCAGGCCTTTCTTAAATAGGCAGTTTTATGCCACCCATGAAGGTTCTAGATGCTCAAACTTAATACCAAGGGCTGACAAACCCTAACAATACACACAGAGTCAACCAAATACATCTTTGACAAATTATTTTAGAAATTTTGGTAGCCCAACTTCTGAAGGCCATAACTCATGAACCGTTGCTTTGATTGGCTATTATAACAACTTTTCAAAAATACCAAATCTTGATCTACAAGATCAAAACCATGTTAGCACCCTTCTATTGAGTTTTTAGATCTCATAGAGGTTCTCTAAGGCCTCCAACAATGACCCTAAAGAATTTTCTACAAATGTTTCCACCAAAAATCCACAATAACTTCTTTGATACCAATGCTTGAGAAATGAGATTTTTATAGTAGGCTTACAACTCTAAAATGAACCTCCCTATGAAAAATAAGAACATTATAAGATAGTATGAAAAACTTACTAAAAATAGTAAATTCTCATAAATAGTAACCACCTTGTCTACTAGTCCTTATTAAAATAGAAAAGACTGAAAATAAAATATTTTTGAGTGATGCAAGATTGCCCTTATACCTAGGATGCTCCTAGATCATAAAACCATGAACCATATCAGAGAAACTTCTTTTAGGGTAGAAGGAAACAACTTCATTTTTTTTCATCAGTTGTATAGTCATAACTTCTACAAAATGTTAAACTCAAAGAGAAAGTTTTCAGGACCTTCAATGATTAGGCCATAAAACTTGGGAAGTGCCAAAATAATAGGTATGTTTTTCAAATTTTTTTTACCCTTCTAAGGAGGGATATGAAAAGGAAATGAAGGTTGAGGTTGAGCCATTCATGAAGGAGGTACTAATAGTGGTGGTTGATAGATAACAAGGACAAGTGGATTATCTTGGTATTCAGGTTCAGCAAAAAGATCATTCAAATGCAAGGATTCTTTAGAGGATGAGGGCATTTGTTATTGAGAACCATCAAATGAATTTTCAAAAGGTTCTTCTTCATTCCTATTGTGAGTTTCTTTAGGTTCAGGATTAAAGATGTCTTCCTAAATATTATGAGGAAGAAATTTCCCAAGGAGGTTTCTTTTTCTATGCTTGCAAAATCTATACTAACATAATGACTTTAGGGTTGATTTAGATTGACACCTTCTTTGGAAATGATGCCAAAAATGGCTAGTCATCTTTATACATTAGTAACAAAGGATTTGTCTTCCTTTCATAGTGACTCCATGATTGGACTGAATCATGTGTTTTCCTAAGAACAACATAGTAACTTCATTTTATTATGTCAACCCGAGAGTGCAAGCTTGAGAAGGTGGCTACAAACTATATGCTCTAATTCCTCTTTAAGTTATTACAACTAAAACAAAAGGGAATGTTGAAGGAGAATTAAGCTAGGAACTAAAATGGCATCCTATCTCAGAGCTTAAAAATGCTGCAAATAGTAAATCTATTTATGCACCTACGCTGCAAGAACAATTTACTGATTCTATTATCAATGGTTGTAGCAAAAGAAGACTTCTACCTTACAAAGAAGCAACCAAGGAAATGAAATCTATTGTAAAAGAGTAGTTCACTCACCAAGTGGGCCCACTTGGATGAGTCAATAGAAAAGAAAATCAAGACAAAAGATGCAAACTTGAACTTTGGAATCTATTCATTCATGGTAAGAGATTACATCTGAATAAAAACAAGATCACACACTATTGTTATGAAAATCAATTTATTCTATTTTTCTCCCTCTAAAACTTCTTTTAAAGCTACAATAGGAATTATTTAAAGGAAAAATAGAACCACTTTATACTTCTACAATCACTCCATCAATGAGGATCAATTATAGGTTCATAAAGTTTGTAATAGAAATATCATTAATCACGATTAACTCCTCCAATAATATAGTAGGTTGAGGAAGCTATATTCATGTGCTACCACAATGGAAATCATACAATAATATGCTCATTGTGGTGATTTAGTAATCTAGTTGGCTATGACTTAGCACTGAAGTGTTGACTTTGAATACCCTCGACAAGTACCTACAAAACATTGAATGCATACAACTTCCACATACATATATTCATTTCACCATCAATGTTAGAAAGGGTATAATATTTAAACTATTTCTCTTTGTAAATCCTATGGCTACATGAAGGAATCTACCCAAATATAGCATGGATGAGGAAACATTTACCACCATGTAACATTCCTTCATTATACCACAGAAGTCCATAGATTTAAGAAATCATAGCATATATGAACTATCTATTCTTAAAACTCCACATCTTAACATATAGATAACATATTCATATAAACATAAGTTCCTTTTCTTAAAACCATAGAGTCATCAATATTTCTAAAAGATAATGGTCTAAAAACAAGATAAAAAGGATCCCAAAATAATGGACTTTTAGAGGCTCATCATTATGTTCAAAATGTCTCTCTAAATGGTTCTAAAGTATGACTCCACCCTTGTTTACATCAATTAATGGGTGCATGATCCTTGTACATGTCTTAAAAAAAGAAAGAAGTAATATATAAGAAGAAGAAATTGTAAGAGGATCTGGGAGTCATTGGAAGCTCTAAAAATGGAAGCTTGGCCTTCTCTAAATGTTTCTAGGAGTTAAACTACCATCAAAATGTGTTTCTAGTGCATGAAAATCTCTAATTTTGGAACTAGTAGTTAAATTTTGGGGCAATCTAGAATAGTGCACCTGCACAATAGGTTTAAAAAAAATCCAAAATTTCCCAAGTGTCAAAACTAAATTTCTAACTTCTGGGTTTTCTTCCCCTTTATACCAGAGCAATTTCTGGATGTTTTCTCTTGAATTTCTCCATAATCTCTATCACTTGGGAAGATTTTGGTAAATCTAATGCCTCACATTTATGCTTAACTATTTGGCAATAGTTATTGATATCTATTCAAGTTTCCACAAAATCATCTAGTCTAGCATCATGTCTCAACAATATCTCTTCAATCTTGAATACTTGCCTAATATCTTCTTCAAATGAAGCATACTCAAAAGTTCTTCAAAAAATTTCAATTACTTCTTGTACTAACTTGAGCTTTGTCTTTGACTCATCTTCAAAAATCTCAAGGGACATAGCATCATAATACATATTTGCATCCAAAAATTTCTCTTGAGACTGGCCTTTTAACTTCTAAATATCTTCATGAAGTTCTTCCATGACCTTATTTTTGGCAACTATCTTTTCAACCCAATCCTCAAGTTTATCAATCTCATCTATTCTATACACTTCCATGAGTGTACAATACCTTTGATCTTTTATTATTAGGATTGCTTGAAGATCTTTTCCCTAGGTATGTACCTCATCCATAAGCCCAAAACCTGGTCTACTATAGGTTCTTATTTCTCCACATTAGAATGAACATTATGTAACATGTTTAGCATGCATTAACTCTATGCCCTTCTGCTCAAAATTCTCATGCCATTGCTGATACGCTCTAAAAAATGAATCAACTTGGACACTCCCCTTATCTCTCCTTTCTAATGCTACAATGAGAGTAAACTCTGAGGGGTCTTGATCCAATGCACTTACAATGTCATGTAGATATCCTCTTAGAAGCTTTTTTTATTTACAAAAAATTATTAATTCATTATCATTATCATCAAAATGTTTGAACATCTCCCTGATGCCCATAGTGATCATTAATTTTTTTTGTATCTTCTGTGGGCTTTCCTAATATGATGTCTTTAATTTGATAGTCCTTAGGAGTCAGATCTTTGGTCTCAGCATGTGGAGGAGGGATGGCTATATGAGAAAGTAGGTCATGATATCTATTCTTCATTAAGAATTTCAATTGTTGTGCATCACCCATAGGTGGATTAGGCATCTTGATGGCTTCTACTAATGCATCTATACTCTCCTCTTCATTTAGGTTTAGTTGTCACTTTTGTCAGACCATAACTTCCCTCTTCAGCTAGGCTAGTATAGTGCCCATAGGAGACAAGTACTTGATTAAAGAGGAGGTTTGCATAGTAGACCTTTTTACCTTATCACTCCTTTTCGGAGTCTTCTCTTTCTGCAAGAGATCTAAATTTTGTGTCCATGTATATGTTGTATCCAAAGTACCATCCTTTGTATCTTGAGAAATTTTTTGACGTTCTTCAATTATATGTCCTTCCTTAGATATTTCATTGGCTGGTCTTTACTCAGGTTCTTATTCACATATCACTCTCTCTTCTTCAGTGATAGGAGGGAGGGGAGTAGCTAATCCTTTGTGCAAAAATGAAAAATCCTAAAATGGTGGTGGTGAGGTACCTAGAGATCCTTGTCATAAAGGTGGCATTTGATTCCAATTCTCTCCTAGAGGTTGGTTCATGGGTGTCTCTCATATTTTATCACCCACCATTTCAGTCCCTACTAGCATAACATCAAACTTAGATATTTTTAAGATATCTATTCCTTACCCCTCTTTCTCATGTATCCACTATTGCAACTCATCCTCTAAAGTTGTAACCTTAATAGGTTGCCTAAGAATAGATGGTGGTGTAATGTTGGAGCTCCTCCTTCTCTCTTCCTAGGAAAACCTTACCAAGTTTTTCCTTTTGCTCAATTGGATATTTTCCTCTTCATCCTCTTCAGGGATGGTTTCTAGGACTAGAGGAATAGGTACAACTATATTTGTATCTTTTTCCTCCTTGTCCTTCTGACACTAGGTCCAACTCTAGCTCTCTTAATAGGTGAAGGAGAGGCTTGTTCCTCTTGTGCAAGCAGGGATACCTCTCATGTTTCCAATTCTGGTGCTAGCAGAGACACTTGTGGAATATCTTGAGGTTGAGCTACCTCTTCATTTTGAGGCTCCTAGTTATTTGGTGCTTGAGCTACCTCTTAGGATTAAGTCACCTCTTCTTGTTGAGGTTCTTTAGCTTTAGGCTCAACTTGCTTGGGAGAAGCTCTTTTCCTCTTATTCTTCCCTTTGTCTACCCTAAAGTAACCAACTTCCCTATAATGCCTATATACCATTTCTGGCTTGACTAGAGATTGCGTAGAGAGTTGGTACTGTTATTTTTGCACTTTTACCCTTAGCTGGGTGTGTTGTGGCCTAAAAGATTATAGATTGAGGAATTGGGTCTAGCTTAAAGGACTTCTTGATCTAGTCCTTTGTTATTTGGATTATATGTTTTTCCCTATGATTGATATCTACATTCTCTTCCCTATCAACCTCTGCATTCATAATTGGTCTATCAAATATCTTGCCATGATTGTATAAGGGATCTAAGACCTCTTGAGTGTCTTGTTGGATACCCTTAAGTGGAATCTTTATCTTCAAATTGCTACTTTCCAGATAGTGTGTCATCCTATAATAATCCCTAATTCAAATATCATAGTCATCTATTGCATTCATCCAATGATCTTCTATTGCATCCTTGTGAATGAATTTTTTTCCTACCAAAAGTTGAACTTTACCAATATTATCATAAAATGGATGAGGTACATTGTAATATTCCAAGGGATATTGATCCCATTCCATATAAAAGGTCATGATATCCTATTTTCACTCCACTTCAAGTGAACCTATATTGATGGGCCACACCCATGTCTTCTTATTCTATTTCCCCACTCTATCATATGCAGATGTGATTTATCTTGCAATCTCCAGTAAAATCAGCCTATCTAATGGATATCTTAGGAGTTTCTTCAAATTCATAGTTGTACCTACTCATCATTGACTATTCTATATTCTTTGTTGTGATCTAAGAGCTTCATCTTTATTAGTTGGGGATATCCTGCATAAGGCCAAGCATTAGCATCTTGCATGCTTCACTTCTTATAAAACCTTGGATAGTTAGTTGGTCTTGCTACTAGTAAATACACCAAGTATGATGTCATGTAACATTTTGGATCAGCTTTGAATCATACCAATGTCTCATCTAATTTTTTTCTTAGTATTATATCCCAATTAATTGTCATTTTAGTTTTTTTGATGGTCTCAATGAAATGTACCATCTAAATATTTAGGTGCCCAACTACCAGTGGAGTCATAACACTACTCAGAAGCATAATGGAGTGTTTGATATCATCCTTCATGTACCCTCTAGTCATATCTACTTTGCTTGGTCTTCTTCCCACTAGTGTTCTCTCAATCAAGAATGATGATCGTATGATATCTTTAGCTTCTTTTTCATGTTCCCTATACCATCTTTCTACTTGATGATAAGTAATTTTCACATATTGGTTCACTCTTGGAAGATGGAAGACTTTCTCAATGTTCCTTGGTCTTAAATCTAGGACTATCTCCCCTGTTATACTCTTCACAACTCTTTCTTCTGACACATAATTCTCTGCCAAAGCCATGACAAGCTTTAAGGATTATATTGATGTGGGATGTGAGGCCGTGCTGATCAATCCTAATCTTAAAAGTGTTGAGACCATCATGCACCTCTCCTTAGGCTTGTTACAAAGTACTAGGAATGTGTTCTAGTCTAAATGTCCCAATTCTGTATCTCTAATCTATGAATGTGCATCTTGAAAGCATGATTTCTTAGGCACCGCTTGAAGCTTGAAAACAAGTTTTTTTAGAGGCATCTTCTTTGCAACTAAGGATGATGAGGAAGCCATTTTATTTGCATAGAACATAAATACATTAGTCTAGAGAGATGAAAATGAAACCCTAACAAAACCCTAACTATTAAAAACTAGACCCAAAACCCCAAGACCCTCGCAAAACTAGATAAATCCCCCTTTTAACTTTGTTTATGAAATTTAGCACATCTTCACACCTTGATAGGTGCACTAAATGACTCAAGAATAGTCATTAGGCATAGTTGTGCACTTGCGCAAGTGCACACCCAAATAGGGTGCACACATGTGCATGTATACTACTACACAAATTTCATTTGCAATGGGACTTAGCCAACTTTGTGAGGTTTAAGGGTTTGAACTTGCATACCTTAATGGGTTGTGCATGTGTGCAACCTTACCCATGTTCTATTTGAAAGGTTAAAAAATGGTGTGCTTATGCGCACCATTACTTATATTCTTTAGTTAAGTCTCAAATTTGTGCACCTACACACCTTGGCTAGGTGCATAAGTGCACACTTTTTCCTTAGGGGTGTGTTAGCATTTTTTAAGTCTTTACAGATATAAATAAAGATGCACACATGAACACCTAGGATAGGTGCATAAGTGAACACCTTTCTTATGTTTTGACCATGTTGTGTGTAGGAGAGAAGGAATTTAGTGCATCTTTGTACATGTAGAGGTGCACTCTCAAAAGATGGAAGGAGAAAATGAATAAGGAGGGTTGGGTGGTTTGGGGTATTTATAGACCCTAGACCATGCACAACCTATGGATATGCATAGCTGCACAAGTGCATAGGTGTGCACCTCTAGAGGGTGTGCATGTGCACTTGCACATCCATGATAGGTACACTAGTGCACACCTTTACCTCTTAATCACCTATCTGGTCAAAATATAGTAGATCTGACAATTGGATTTTTCAAGGAGGATATTAATTAGGCAAGACCTAGACTCTAGGTAGACTCCTAAAAATGACTCAAACCCTAGACTATAGGTTTAGGAAAACAAACCAAATTACTATAGGGTCCCCCTTTCTATAGGAAATGGGGCATGCATTGTGAAACCACAACAAGTGAAAACCACAAATTCCTTAGGTGATAGATATGGACTCCACTTCTTAAGGGCTTGTAATAAAGCATTCTGGGTCATAGGATGAATACCTATACTTTTCTTCATTTAGCCTCTCACTAAAGAATGCCACTGGCTTGCATTCTTGGCTTAGGACTGCATCCATTGTAATATTACTTACATCAAATTCAACTATGAATATCTTATCAAAACATGGCAAAACCAGTATAGGTTGGATAGTGACTTCCTTCTTCAATATTTCAAAGCCTTTATTAGCTTCCTTCCTCCATACAAAATTTTTCTTGACTCCTCCTTTTATGGTTTCAATGACTACTGCACAAATTTCACTAAACCTTCTTATAAAATTCCTATAAAACTGAGCCAACCCATGAAACTTCTGACTTCAGTTCTTGATTTAGGAATAGGTTAACTTAGAATGGCTTCAACCTTTCTCTTGTCTATCTTCAAGTCACCTTGTGATACTACAAATCGTATATAGACTAGCTCTTATTTCATAAACTCACCCTTTTTAAGGTTTATGATGAGCTTCTCCTCTTGAATTTTCTTCAACACATTTTCTAGGTGTGTCATTTGTTTTTCCTTTGTCCTACTAAAGATGAGAATATCATCTAGGTAGACTACCACAAACACTTCTATATAGTCCTTTAAAACCTCATCCATCACCCTTATAAAGTTACTAGGTAAATTTGTATGCCTAAATGACATTACTAACCACTCATATAACCCCTTTATAGTCTTAAAGCATGACTTCCACTCATCAGCCTCTTTCATCCTAATCTGATAGTATCCACTTTTTAAATCATTCTTGGAGAAGTATTTAACACTTCCTAAGAAATATAGTAAATCTTCTATTCTAGGACTAGAAACCTATATCTAATAGTTATCTTATTTATTTCCCTATAATTAGTACACATCCTCCACTTACCTCCCTTCTTAGGTGCCAATGCCACTAGAAAAACACATGGGCTAATACTCTTCTTTATTATGCCTTGATTCAAAAGCTCTTGAAATTGCCTTGTTATCTCCTTGTTTGGTTTTGGTATCATCTTGTATGTTGCCTTTTTAGGAAATTATGTCCCTAGAACAAAGTCTATTTGATGACTAATTGGTCTCTATGGTGGAATTATAGCTAGTGTACCCCCACAAATAATGTCCTTGAACTAGTCTAATAGTTGCTTCACTTCTTCTAACATAGGTGACTATTTAGGTGACTCCTCCTCCCTTAATTTCACCAGTATGGCATAGCCAACTCCTTCTTTTTCCTTTAGAACTTTTAGAAATTCTTTCCCTCTCATCAAAATTTTATTGGATTTTGCCTTCTCCACTACATCTTCTTCTATCAAAGACTAAATCTTGAATGTTACTCCATTCTCCCTGAATGAGTACTTGTTCTATTTGTCATGGTGTAGTACTTCCCTATCATATTGTTATGGTCTACCAAGAAAAAAATGGTATACATCCATTTGTAACACATCAAAAATTATCCTTTCTTGATACTTTCCTATGGTGAACTCAACCCATACTTGCTCATTTACCAATATATTTTACCCCTTGTTCAACCAAGTAATTTTGTAGGGACACTCATGAGGAATCTTCATTAACTGTAACTTATGTGCTACCCCCTTTGAGATGACATAATTAGTAGACCTTGAATCAATGTTGACTCTACACACTTTTCCTAATATTTTGTCACTTGACCCTATATAGATCTCTCCTCTTCTTGTGCTTGTCCTTTGTAGTTTCTTTGAATAGGATCCATCTCAACATGAGATTCTCTCCTTTCTTTGAATCTAGACTCACCTCTAAGTGTTTAGGATACTCCTCCTTGTGTACATAAGAAATATTTTTCTCTCCTTATAAAGATGTTGGCTTACCAAGACACCTATATGCAGGGTGATCCAATTTCCCATAGATGTAACACTTCATGGAAGAAAAATGAGATTTTCTTCCAAATCCACCTAACCTTCCTCTTTCTCCACTGGGAAAACTTCTTCCTCTACCATAACCACCCCTATTATTGGGTTCATATGCTTGTTCAAAAATCTTGGAGTCTCCTTGGACTCTGTTCTTATTGCTTCTTCCACTGGAACCTCCTCTATTTCCACCTCTAGAATCGCAGCCTCTTCCTCTACCCCTAGAACCTCCTCTATGTCAACTCTTCTTGTATATTACATCTAAGTCCATTTAAATTTCTAGAAACCTTAATGATTTCAATTTCTTTCACTCTAGAGATGTGGCTTAGTTTTTGAAAATCGTTAGTATAGGTAGCCACATCTAGGTCTTTTTGTCTAAGATTTTTTGTCTTCTTCTATAGTTGGATGTCATAATCCACTGGAAGATAGTTTTATTTTACTTTAGCCACTATAGTATTCCAAATGACTATTGGCTTCTTGCCTTCCTTCTCTCTCTCTTCTTGCAATCCACCAAGTTAATGTTTTTCCTCTTAACCTTGATTTGGCTATGTTCTCCTTTTGGGCCTCTGTGATCCCATCACACTCAAAGTGGTTTTCCAAAACCTCAATTCTCTCCATAACTAATTTTTCATCCATTCTTCTAGTGAAGATAGGAATTCCTTCTAGTTTATTTCCACTTAGTTCCTTCACTTCTTTGAGGAAATGTTCCTCTGCTAATGGAGGGTCTAGTTCTAGCTCTATTTCTTCTTCTACTTGACTCTTTCCTTTGTCTTTATCCACTTCTAACTACCCTTTCATATTTCCTATAGTCTCTACAACCTCTTCTAGTTTTTTCTTCATCTCTTCTACAACTTCCTTAATAAGCCTATCCTTTTCTTGTTGTTTTGAAAAATCTCTTGCCAACTCCACATTGGTCACCATGGTTCTTTCTCCTATGAATTCAATTTCCTATGACATACACGCTGATGGCTCTAATCCCATTTTGGTGGGGAGTACTAACTCTCAAGAGTTCTCTTTATCTTACAAAGACCTATTCTTTGGTCTTACTAAGGTATTCCAAACTACCCTAGTTAGATATCACTTTTAGGATCTCTATCTCCTTATAGAATTCACCACCAACTTTAAACAATCAACTATGCTTCAAAATCCAACTATGCACTCATGGGAAAAATTTAGCCACTTTTCTCCCCAAAATGCTCTTAAGGATAGAAATAGGTGTCCTTACTATTCATTTCTTATCTTCAATCCATTTTGATCCATTTTAGGTTTTCAAGATTTTAGGCCTTGTAGCCTCTTTGCCCTAATTAGTCCTCTAAAATTTAGTATTCTTGGACTAACTTTTAATTCCTCCAAATATATCCCAAATTTTTTTAAGGTTTTTTAATATTTTCTTCCTAGAATTTAATATTTTCTAGGTTTTAGACCTCCAAGGTGTTTGTACATAGGACTGTCACCAAACCCCTATTTTTGAGGGTATCTAGGGCATGTGACACTATTAGTTTTCTTTGATCTCAATAGGTACTTTAATTGTCTCCTCTAAACTCCTCCTTGCATACACATGTCTAAGAAATATTCCCTTTCACTTCTAAAACTTTTATTGGAACACTCCAATCCATTAAGCAAGCCTTGTTGCTTCTGTCGTGTACAAGAACCCAACTAGAATGCATATGCAATAGCCTAGGGCATGATGGAAAAAACTAGATCTCCTACAAAAAATGACTCCATAAACCATATTTACAATATTTAAAATTTCCCCTACTTAATTCCAAGATTTCATGTAAGTTCAACCACAAGAATTCATGTAAGGTACATATTTACAAAACTAGCTTTAAACCAGGTAGTGAACAATAAAACACAAGAAATATACAAAATTTTAACTAGTCATACTAAAGGAATAAACCAATGCCACACAAAGTAATAACATAAAAAAAAATTGAATTCTCAATGCATTATTTCAATCCATTCAATGACTACATGGATTCTCTATTACAAAACACAATCTATTCTTGTTCTTTCCAAAACTTAGTTCGTACAATGTTACTTCCAACTATCAGGTTAGGGTTATTTCTGACCTTATATATCATATTGCAACATGTTTAGAACCTTAGGTAGGGTTTAGTACCTCATTAAAAAAATTTCCTAGTTCTTAGGAAATGTTTTCATGATAGCTTTTCAAAGTTTTAAAGCTATCATGAGCAACTTTTGCAACTTTTTCTCATTTGACAATTCCCTATCCTAGCTTGTATATCTTGATCTAGAATAAAATCCTTGGATTCCAAAACACTTAAAAACATAAGAAAAATAAGTGCCACTCCATTTTGGAATCTTGGTCAAACTTTTACCCTTTTTTTTACTTTCCTAGGACTTTTACACTAGAGCATAATTGAACAAACAAATCACAAGACTCTAAACACTCTTACCTCAACACACACAAGCCAAATCAACCTTGGGACTTTATGAATAGTCCTTAGTACCTTGGTGGTTGACTAGAACCCCCCACAAGACAAAATTTGTAAAGATCTTCCAAAAAAGACCTTGAGGTGCCCCTACACCAGAGAACCAAGTACATAAGAATAGCCATGAGTTAAGGACTCGAGGAAGGGATGTTGGGGGGGGGGGGGAGGGAGAGTGAGGCAAGAAATTGAAAAGAGTTGGAAAACTTTGGATATTATGTGGCTAATAAAGTGGTCAGATCATGATTCTAGGATTGATTAGATTTAAGTCCTAGATAGGGTGATGAAAAATGGTTTTGATTTGGTGGAATGGAAGGGTGATTGAATCCATTGAAGCTTGAGAATTGGGGTGTTCTAAAGAAAATCACCACCATTTAACTGAGTACTAATTTTTATTGGAGACATGCCAAGGTTATGAAGAACATCAAGGCCTTTTTATCAATATTACATAGGACTGACTTGAAATAAACCCACAAGGATTGCCTCAACAACACACATGATTCCTTAAGGAAGCATAGTGAAATTGACATTGGGTAACCCACAAGAAAATGATATTTCCAAAGAGTATCATGTAACCAAAAGTGATCACATTTTTGGAATATGCAAGGGTCACATTTGTCTAACTAATAAGTATAAAAGTAAAAGAGAAAAGACCTGATCAAGACCTTTATCTCCAATTACCCCATTCACAACACACCATGATATAAAAGATCATGGCAACTTTGAGGAGGGAACAACCAAATTGCTTGGAAAAGATAATCTAGAATCAAAATTGAAATCAAATATCAAAAGAAAGAGTAAAACCATAGAAAAAAACCTTTTTCCAAATAGACCAGTAGGTCGAGAGATGCATAAACCAAGAATAGATGAGAGGAAAGTTGTATCCTACAAGGATCTATGGGTGGTATCTAGAGAGGTGATGTGATTTTGGAAAATTGAAACTTTTAGGACAATGCTTGGATAACAAAGGATATCACAAGAGGACTTTCTAAAATGCATAGCTAGGAGAACTATAGATTTTGATCAGATGCAAACTAACACACAAAGCTTGGATATATATAATGGGGCTAAGATAAGAACAAAATCAAGGATATACAATAAACTGACCAAGATATTTTACAAGGATCATGGTACAAAATATCAGTATGATGGGATAGAAAAATTGATATGATTTAGTACAATAGAAATATCTCAAGATGAGGAGACAACATGAAAATCTCAGGGTGAGAATAAAGGGGAGAAAAAGTTTGGATGAGGAGATAGCAGATGAAAAGCTAAGGATGGCCAAGATAGCATAAGAACCTAGATTGATGGTGGATAAGGTGATGTTGACAAGGGAATGATATACCTTAAGAAAAGTAGTGGCAAGGATGTATCCCAATGATGATGATTGAATTGTGACCAAGGCTTGCCACAAGACTGTGCAAAATATTAAGAATGTGATTGGATGAGTTGAAATATGTGTAATGGGATGGTGTATGTGATGGTAGATTTATAGGAGCGTTAGGATATGAATGGATGACATTAGGGTACATGGGGATAGCTTAGGGCTAGATACCAATGACAAGAGATGTACTAGGTGATGGAAAGATGGAGACAATTCTAGGAGGTGTAAGGGTAGATGAAAAGGGTACGAATGATAGAAGATTTTGGCAGAGGAATGAAAAAATATAGTGATTGGGAAATGAATGGCTTTAGGGATGGGACTTGAATGGGGAGATCGAAAGATGGAAATCATATAGTGTTCAAGGAATATAGTGCCCCCTGTTATTATATATCATTCAAGAGGAGGTCTTATGATGGGTGTGATAGGATATAATTTTTGGACAACAAGAGGATGATGGAGGTAGATGGAAGCTAGGATATGAAAGGTGAATGAGAGAAGGAGATAGGGGATAACTATTGATGGTGGATAAGGTTTAAAGAGAGGAGGTGGATGGATCATAGGAAAGGAAGCATGGGTGGATAAATGATAAAGTCATACAAATTGTGATGGGGAAATGGATGTGTAAAAAGATGACCAAAAGCATGCATCTGGTAGTAGCCTTTATTTTTATCGAGATCCAAAGGAGTATGGCGGGTGAAATGGATAAGATGTGGTTAGTATGGTGGGATGAGATGGATATAGTGGGTAGTGGAACTTTCCTTCAGTGTGTAGAGAATTTGGATGGAGGGATTATGCATGACACTTTTTTGCCAAGTTTTCATCACGGTACTTGTCCAAGGTGCTTGAATTGCCAAGTTTTCACCAGTGGACTCTTATTTTTCTTCACTTTCTTTTTTTTCTTTTTTTTTCTTTTTTATTTTTTGATGCATTTTTACTCATAGATGTTGGTAGGATGGGTGAATTAGAAAGCATGAAAAATATTGGATTAAATGAGTGGAATGATGGGTAGGAGTTGGTAGATAACGGATGGGAAGAAATAAGACATGTGGGCAAATGGATGAGGAAATTGTAAAGATAATCATTGACACACACCTTGAAAGGTGATGAAGTAGCGAGAAGTATGGTTTTGGATGAGATTAAGGAGAAAATGGAGTAGGATAAATATAAGGACCAAAAGTAGTGTTGAAAGATGAAGGATTGACAACGTACAATATGAAGCATAAAGACTACAAGTGAATTGGTGAGATGGAGGATGTGTATATGGAGATTTGGATAAACTATGAATGGATGAGATATTTTGAGTAGTGGGAATGGATGCCAATTGAGATTTTTCTTTTAGATGCATTTCTTTTATGAGTATCCTGGGTATCCACATGAGTTTTGACTTTTTCAGCTTGGGCCTTTGTGGCCTTTTGAGTTTTTCTTTTGTTTGGATCAGATGTTTCTCTTTTTGAACATGCACTTTGGATGGGACATGTTGATAATTATATTTTTGTGTATTTTTAGATTTATAATTTTTAATTTTGGGGTCCAATTTGATTCTATTAGCCATGGTATGGGAAAAAGGGCATGGAGATGTTGATCTCTAAGCCTATGTTGTCTATTAGTGTCAAAACACTTATTCATTTACTAGGAAAGATTACAAGGTCATCACTACAACCATATTATCTAATAAAGCCCAAGCATACAATTCCCATGCTAGGCAAGATAGTGATTGCCAAGTATTCAGTAGTGGTTGAGTAGAAGAAAAAACTGAGCAATATAGTTCAAACCAAGCATGTTGAAAAGGTAATAAGTGTTGAGAAAACAAGTATATAGAAGTTGAGAAACAACATGAAGAAGTAAACATGACTGAGCATTAGAGCATTCAAATATGGAGCAGTTTAGTTTTACTATATGATTTTGTAATGGTACAAACACATATTAAACTACTTAACCAAATTTTCTATGATATTTAATATTTGTTGAGCCAGATAAGATGTTGATCACATGTCATTACAAAAGGTAATGATCCCAAGTCATGCAATTCAAACAATCAGAAAAAGGGATAGAAATGAAAAAAGATGATGAAGTGTAAGTCATTGATCAAGATCTAGAACCTTTATAGAACATCTATTCAAGGAGTTTTCTAACCCTAGAAGTAGTGTGTTGAAATGTGAAAGAGAACATGTGAATGTGAAGGCGTGAAGGAAGAAGTTTCAAGGACAAAGCAGACAAAGACAAATTAGAGTAGTGAAGGATTGAATAGAGTTATTAGATTAGGAGATTAGATCAAAGATATAAAAAAGAGGAGACCCAAGATCAACTTCAAGGTATTGAATCGGTTATTGTTAATTGAGATTAGGTAAATCTCTTAACAAAGCAGTCTTAACAAATCCATGTAAACCTCTTAACAAATTATGTACTTCATTGTAACTATAAAATCCTTTAATAAGGTGAGACCTAATAGTCTCTTAATACTTTAATAGGTTATACCCCTCATAGGGTAGATCATATCTTATGATCAAACATTGTAACCCTAATAGGTTAACTTTATTGTTGTAGTAATGAATATTTCTGGTTTTCATCCCCACCCTAGTTTTAGCTTCATCTTGAAGTGTTTTTGGGTTACCAAATTATTGTGTTATATTTTGAACTCTTTATAGATGTGATGTATACCATTATGTTTCATATTAGGTATGATTGAACGAAATTGGTTTTGAAGTCAAAAGTTTAAGATTTGGATTCACACCCCTCCCCTTCCTCAATATCTTGTTTTGCATATAATTATTATAATAATTGGCATCAAAGCCTAGTTCTCTTGTCAGGAAGCCTTGAGATGATCAGATCATGGAGATGGAAGTATATAAGTTAGGAAAAACCATTGAGAATTAGATGATTGAAATCCAAATCATGTTGCAACAATTAGAAGAAACAAAAGAGGAGTTAAGGAAAACCCTAAAGGAAGAAAAGAGATAGGCATTCAGCTAAATAACCCTAAATATACAGAAGTTGACATAGAAGGACTACTAGATAAAGGAAAGACTGGTAACAATGATGAAGCATTGAAATAATTGCTAGAGAAAAATAGTACCCTAGAAAGAGAAGGAAAAGATCCCAAAATAGAACATGAAACACAATTAGTTACACTATGTGAAGCACTCAAACAATAGAAGAAAGCAACAAAAGATAAGCTCATAGATGAAGAAGACAAAAGATAGATGGGTAGAAGACTTGAAATAATATTATTTGAAGTACAAAAAAGCTTACAAATAATTAGTTGGATATGATAAATCATTTAGTAATTGCAAATCAGGAAGCCAATATAAAAGATGTGAAGATCACAAACCAAAGGCTATAGAATGAATAATTAAAAAGTGAGTTAAGGCATGGAAAGAAGCTCATGGAGAGATTGAAAAAATCAAATGAAGCAAGCAAGAAAATTGAAGACATGATGAAGCACCTAGAACAAAAGATGTCTTTGGACTTGGATACAACAAACAATCTTCATCTACTGGAGAAGGAGATTCAACCAAAAGTGGAGAACAATGGAATGCAAAATCCAAAGGTAAACCTATATGCTATTTATGTGGAAAAATTGGTCATACAACAAAAATTTATAGAAAAAAAATGGTAAACAAATTCCTAAACCTAAACTAAGTGGTAATTGTTTTAATTGCAAGAAAGAAAGACATCAAGCACATGAATGTAGATCAAAGAGAAACAATTCAACCAGAAAAGTATCTAAATTCCAAGAACTATAACTATCAAAAGTATGGACATAGAGCTCATGAGTGTAGAATTAAGAAAAAGTCAAACTAGTTACCTAAAAAAGAAACTCATACATCAAGGAAGGCAATTCCTACAAATGGGATTGCAATACATGGTACGGTTGTTACTATTATGGAGAATATGGACACATTCTAGAGAATTGCATCAAAATAGATTTAAGAGGAAATTAAAATTAAATGGTTAAATCAAGAGATATTATGTTTCAGTTGTCTCAAAGTTGGACACATTAGTAGAAACTACAAAACTAGATCACCAACACCAACACCAACCCTAAGTAATGGAAATGACAAACCTGAAGGAAAGAAAACATGGATAGAAATAGTTAAAGATGGAAGTAATAGAGAAGATAAAACTATGATCACCCAATCTTATGGATCAAGTGATCACACAACATATTACTAAATAAAGAAGGTATGTAGGAGCTATATACTCAATTTGATATCTTACATCAATTCCTAGCATAGAAGTGATGAAAATTCATACCTACGTAAATAGAGATGCATAAAGAACTATTACAATTAGAAAATCATAAAGTACTGGACATCAGTGGTGCAATCTATATTGATTGAGTTTTGCAATACGAATAGAGTGATCAAGGAAGATAAGATACTAACTGAATGAATTGGTTGTGACTGAGTGAATAACCTTGATTGAGATGAAATGGGGACCAAGCTAGCTATCATACACCAAGTATGAAGACATTAATTACATACCTAAAATGAAAGATTGAAGGTATTTATCTAATTTGAACATTAATTTTCATTCACCAAACAATCAAAGATCTTACGAGAATATTTCTAGGTGATCAAAGCAATTTTAGCAACTAGAAAAAAAGAATCATAGTAGATTATCAGAAAATTTATGAAATAAAGGAAGTATCACTCTTAGTGCTGAGTTAAATATTTAGTGAAGATATTTGTGAAAGTTTTTTTTAAAACCCTAGTACAAAATGACATCTGGAAGTGAAATGATGAAGGACAGAAGTGTACAAATCATAAGGAATGATGTCATCCACTAAATGTCATAAATTTAGTTAACATAGATAACATTGTTAATGATATTGGAGCATTATCATCAATTCTACTTAGAGTCTTGACTGTGCAAGATTGAAGATCTTGTTGTCAATGTAAGGTTAAAGAGAAATTGGAGATTTTGAAATTAGGGAAGCTTATGAGAAGCTATGTGTAGATGGAATCCTCAAGAACAAATATAAGATCATTGGTGATAAAGGCCTTACCCATACGCTAGGATTTCTAAAAGTTTTTAAAGTTGAATGGATTAATATTATGCTCAACTAAGTTTAGGATATGAAAATATGGTCAGAAGGTGGGTTGATCAAGATCAACAAGGCAATCATTCACAGGCTAACTAGCTACCCTACTTTGGATATACCAAAGAGAATAAGGAGCAGAACAAGGAATGAGATTGAAATTCTAACCCAGCAAAAGTGAAATGGTTGTCTATGTGAATTGATGGTATTAAGGCCCATTAATTTAATTTTTTGTTCATGTGATTACACACAAATTCTATCAATCGAGCAGATTAAACAACACACCCTATGCAGCAATTGATTTGGGCTACAAAACTGTGAAAAAAAGGATCATTCATATTTTATTTCCAAGCTACAACTATGCCAACTTACAGAGAACCCAAGGATAGTGAGAAAAGAAAATAACACCTCTTGTAAGTTTTGAACATTACTAGTTTACATATTCTTCTATGTACACTATTATTTTCTTACCATTGGAATAGTTGCATGGGATAGAAATAGAACTACTATGGAATAGTTAAGTGATTTAATAAGAAGATTGGGAGGAAATTTTGAAGCAATAATAGACAACTACTTTGAAGAATTCAAAGTAAATATGAAGAATTGAATGAGAATTCCAAAATTAGTTGTAGACAGGTACTATGATGAAGTATGTTTCATTGTAGATATATAATTTGTGTATGAACATGTAGTGTTACTGAGGGTAGCATGGCTAAGGCCAATGCCCTATGAAGTAAATGTAGATTTGTCAATTGAAATAGTTACTATACTTTTGGCAAAGGAAATAGATGCTAGTGTTCATAAATTTGGCACATATGAGACTATAATTGCAAAGCTAACTATAGAATCTAGCACACATAAGGCATCGAAGCAAAGAAAGAGAAAAAATTTTGAGGCTGGAAATAAGGAACAAGGAGAAGGATTAGGATAGCCTAAAGAGGCCAAGGAAGGCAAAGGAAAAGAATTTTCTATTAGAAAGCCAAAGGCCACCAAATAGAAGAAGGTTGTTGTAATAGAACCTCAGGTAAAATTTGACCTCAAGAAGGACATGCAAGAAATGGTGACACCTCAAAGGCTAAAGGAAAAGGTGATCATCACTAGAAAAAAGGTTAGTTTAGTCCCCTATTAAGGTATTAGCAAGAAGTCCATCAAAGAGAGGAAATTGATTGAAGAACAAGCTAAGCCAAAGAGAAAACTAATTGTTGAACAAGAGGAGGAGGAAGATGAAGAAAAGACTTAGTTTGATGAAACTAGTAAACTTCAAGTAATGAAGATACTCCCTCTAATGAGTGTAGATCAGGTATGTGCAAAACTGATAGAATCAAAAAGTATTATGGGATTCAAAGATACTTAGTATGATTCTTTGAGTAATGATGATTAAATTAAGCTTAAATATGTAATGATTGACATGATGATTAAGTTCAGGTGTACACCCCTAGAATTTGGAACTGGATCTCTAATGGGATTATACAAAAGAGTAGATACTAAGTGGAAATGGGCATTATCCACTGAAAAGAAAATAAGAGAGACAACACTAGCACAAGTTACACTATATTTAGGGAAGACTCATATGTCTATAGCCCTTAAATATTTTGTCAAGACATTTATGCCAAGAGATAGGGCATATAAGGTTTTGAAAAATAAGGCTCATGAAGTTGAGAAAGATAATATTCGGATATGGGAAGAAGCATTTGGATTGCCTACATAGAAATGAGGGAAGGCCGAGATGCTATTAAATTTGAAGATGAACATAGACAAAAAATGGCCAAGATGACCAAGGAGATTCAATAGCTTCTCAATAGGTGTAAACAAAAAGAGACTGCTACAATTCAAGATGACATTGACACCCCTCCACCTTATCCAAACATGAAAGACTAAAGAAAACATTTTACTAACCCAATTTTGTTACAAATAGTTGAATATCCAAAGCTTGAAATCAAGAAGACTAATGGAGTTAATCCCAGATTAGTTATAAAAGACATAAGTGTCAAGAAACTTGGTAATAGTTTAATTGTGTATACACCACTAACTTGTATGCAAATTTTGGAAAAGGAGGAAAATTTTGATAAAGACACATACACTAAATTGATAAAGGATGAAGTGAAACATAAAGAGAAAGATGCTACTCAAGCTCATTCAATTTCTAAATGCAAAGGCTGCAGAATGAACAAATGTGACACCTGTGAACTAGGTGATTTCTACACAAATGCAAAAGCCAAAGATGAGATTGAGTGAAAAGGGGGAACAATTACAATTATCACTACCAGTTGATACACCCTCAAGATCTCAGGATATGAATCATGCAGGTGAGGAAGATGATGAGTTAGTGAGTCTTGATAAGGTAATTACTTTACCTTAGTATGATTTGAATAATCTTACACTAGATAAAATATATGAGTTGCAAACCTTGTTTCAAGCTATAACGAAAAACAAGAAAAAATGAGAAGAGAGAAGAAGAGAAGATAGGTACTACATATTGTCAAAGATATTTTTACAAATGCATTTGGGATGATAGATCTAAACAATCAACATAGATTTTTAGATCAACTAGTATATTTAGTTGATAAAATTTAGAAAGATAATATAGAGACCAATAAAAAGTTACTACAATGGTTTGAAATAAGAATGGAACATAAAGTTTTATAGAAAGTCTCATAAGAACTTGTACATAGATAAGCTTAGGTTTCTATGTCTATCACACAATTAGAAACAATTTTGAAAACCATTAATTCTTTATATTTGAAATTGTGTGATATATATTTCTTTACAATAGATACTACACACTCATTAGAGCTATTGCATGCAAACATCAGAGAAAATGTTGTTACATTGGGAAAGAATGCAAGTTCAAGCTCATCCTCTTATAGAAAACTAACATTTATTCAAAAGAGGTATTTGAGCTCACGGCTAAAGATACCTAAAGATCATGCATAAGTTGATATTGATTCAACTTCAGTTATTGCCACATATGGAGATCATTCAGAAGGTAGTCTCTATTACTAAGGACATTATCAAGAAAGAGACAAAGTTTTCACATCTTGTAGGATTCATTGAATTAGCTGCCAAACTAGAGATTTAGTTTCAAATTTTGGATTAATTAAATAAAAGATGGAATAAAGGCTATGTCTGTATTGTGGTAAGTCATCAAAGATTTTTTTGATAAACATCAATTGGCCCTAGTATCCCCAAATTCCATCAGTGAAAAAAACAAGGGGGATATGAAATGAAAGGGGATATGAAAGGATAAGACAAGGAGAGGAAATATGTAGATCAAAGATCAGATATCAGATTTAACAGGATCACATTATGGTCTCAAGGGGAGTATTCATTTTTAATAGAAATGATTATTTTATTCATGAAAAAGTGTTTTTTCCTCTAATGTGAAAGGGGGAGATTGTTGATCTCTAAGCCTATGTTTTCTAAAAGTTTTTAAACACTTAGTAATTTACTAGGCAATATTACAAGGTCATCACTATGATCAAGTTATCTAGTATAGGTTGAGCATTCAAAGCTTATACTAAGTAAGATAGTGATTATCTAGTATTCAGTAACTATCAAGTATAATAATGAGCTGATCAATATATTTTAGACCGAGCATGTTGACAAAGTAATAAGTTTTGAAAAAATAGGTATATAGAAGTCGAGAGCATCATGAAGAAGTAAACATGACCAAGAGTTAGAGCATTCAAGTGCTAAGTAGTTCAGTTTTACTATATGAGTTTGTAATGGCATTAACACATATGTAAACTATTTTAGCCAACTTTTCTATGATATTTTATATTTATAGAGCTAGTTAAGATGTTGATCATGCTTCATTATAGAAGGTAATGATTCCAAGGCATATAATTCAACCAATCAAAAAAGGGGATATAAATGACAAAAGATGATGAAGTGTAAGTCATTGATCAAGATCTAGACCTTCATAAGATGTTTATTTAAGGAGGATTCTACTCCTGCATTTAGTCTATTGAAATGTGTAAGAGTGCATATACATGTGATGGAGTGAAGGAAGAATTTTCATGGACAGAGGAGATGGAGAGAAAGTAGAGCATTGAAGGATTAAACATACTTATTAGATTAGGAGATTAGATCAAAGATACAAAAAAGAGGAGATCCATGATCAACTTGCATAGAAAACTGATGTTTAGGCACTAAGTTAGTTATTGTTAATTGATATATGGTAAATCTCTTAATTGAGTGGTCTTAATAGATATATGCAAATCTCCTAACAGATTCCTTACTTCATTATAAGTGTAAAATCCTTTAACAAGGTGAGACCTAATAGTCTCTTATGATTTTGATAGGACAGACCCCTCATAGGGTAGATGATATCTTTTGATGAATCATTATAACCCTAACAAGTTAACTTTATTGTTGCAACAATGAAGATTTGTGGGTTTTATCCACACCCCAATTTTACCTTCATCTTGAAGTGTTTATGGGTTACCAAATTATTTTTCTATGTGTTGAAGTCTTTATAGATTTGATGTATTTTATTTATGTTTTAACATTACAATTTTAATGATAGATCTATGAGATGAATTAGGTATGGATGAATGAAATTACTTTGAAGTTGAAAGTTTAGGATCCTGATTCAACCCCCCCTCCCCCCATCTCAGTATCTTGTTTCCCATATACTTATTCCAACAACAAGATATGGAGGGCTTGTGGATGGAATAATAGAGGTTGAAGGTTGGAAGGAATTTGAGGATGAGTGTATTTGATGATCTAGCTTGTGGATTTGAGGAGATGGGGTGATGGATTGGAATACATGACTTAGATGCATATAATTATCCAAAATAGATGGAGAAAATGAAGGATAAAGAACTAAAATAGATGGAAGTGAGGAAGAAGTAGGTCCCAAAATAGATGGAGGAGATAAAGGATTCAGATAAGGTATGTAAGGACCAAAAATGGATATAACAAGAGTAGGATCTAAATAAGGGATGTAGCGACCAAAAATGGAGGCTTGGAAAGAAGTAGTAGGATAAGGGACCAAAATAGATTTTAAATAAGATGAATAGGAACTTTGGCATGAAGATGGAAGGACTTGGGACCATGAAGGGATAGAAGGGATACCAACATCTAGAGATACACTTTTATTTCTTTTTTGAATATGATGTTCATCATTTGGAACACAAGATATCAGTCCATTAGTAAGTGAAGGAGTCAAAGTTTCTGATATGATACTTAGGTATTCCTATGGATGATCATGAAGTAGAGTGGATGGAATGATAGGATCTTAATTTTGATGGAGGGAGGATAGTAGCTCTTAGGATGGAATAGGTATAATGGTCAGATTGGGATATGGAGGGAATGGTGATTGCTCCTTAGATGGAGTGAATGGTAAAATTGGATCATGTAGGGGAATAAGTAGGATGGGTGAATCTTTAGATATAGTGTTTGATATAGTGGGATCTTCTTTTGTGCCAGGGGATATTTCAACATGATTTTGGACAAGATCTTGAAAGGATTGGATTGGAGTGGGTGTTGTGATAGGAGATGTAAGGATATTTTTTTAGTGAGGTAGGGGGATGGTTGTGAGGTTCTTCAAGGGGGATGAGTTGATGGGGTGGAAACTCATTAGGCTCATTACATGGGATTTGGGTAATGCTAGGAGGAGGAGATGTGGATTTGATTTGGAGGGAGGAGATGGAAGGGGATTGTGATGTAGGAGCATCCTGGTTTCCCTTGTAATGTTGCACTTTTATTCATTCTATTAGTTTCTACTAAGTTCTTAAGTTGATGCCAAGCCTTTGGTTGTCGAGTGATCCTTTGGGTGTTGAGCGATTCCTTTGGTTGCCAAATGAATTCATTGGATGCTGAGTTTGGAGTTGCTACCAAGTGATTCCTTTGGATATTGATTTCAAAATTTCTATTGAGTGATTTCTTTGGTGCCGAGTTCATATGGATGTCGAGTCCCAATTTTGGAAAAGCTTTCATTTTGTCGAATAATTTGTCTCTGGTTCTAGTTTGGGTTGACTTTGCTTGCATTTACTTTTGGTATAATTGTTGAGAGCTGACTTGTGGCTTCTCTATGTTCTAGAAGGTTTTGTAAGTTACTTTGGTAAGTATAAATAGAGTGTCTTAGTTTTGAATAAGCAGGAGGATAGTAAACAAAGAAAGAAGTAGAAAGTAATAAGGAAGGTGTGAATTGGTAACTAGGTCATGGATCTGAATGTAATTATTTGGCTATAACCTAGAAGGCCTGACAACTGGGCATGTATACTATTCACCTAATGAATCAATAAAATATTTTTTTCTCTCTCCCTAGTGTTGTATTTATTTTGTGTTCTCCACTGTATTAACTCTTGTAGGTTGAATTGGATAGCTAGGTGTTCCCTAGGCCTTGGTTTCTCCTTTTCCTCCCTATGGCAAGTGGTATTAGAGCTTGAGGTTCATCGTTGTGAAGATTGGATCATGTAGAACCCTAATTCAAATTTGGTTTTAAGGTTGCAAATCTATAGATTTGACCTGTAACTTGTAGAGGGTTATGATCTTGCAGGAACTTTATTTGTAAAGATGGTGCAAGGTAGAGGAAATGTTGATAATGCAATATTGGATACACTAAGATAGATTGCAGCTAGATTAGATGCTATGGAGACATCACATAGGAGAGGATCACATCTTGATGATGTATGTGATGATGAAGTAGTGGCATCAAACCCTAATCAAGAGCCTAAAGAAGACCAAGATGAAGCAAGGTTGTTGATAGTGTTGTCTAGGGAAAGTTCAAAGCCTATTGTGGAAGTTGTTCCTTGTGATGGAAAATTGGATACCAATGCTATATTAAATTGGATCTCTAAAATGGAGATGTTCTATGAGTATGAAAACACTCCTAATAATAGAAAGGTGAAAATTGTAGTTACTAGGTTGAAAGGACATGCCTCATTGTGGTGGAAGTATTTGAAAATTGATAGAAAAAAGAGAGGGAAGGAGAAGATTACAAGCTGGGTGAAGATGGTAAACAAGGTAAAGAAAAAATTCCTTCCTGCTGATTACAAGGTTAGCTTACTGAGAAAAATTCAAAATTTGAGACAAAAGTAGATGACTATGAAGGAGTATACTAAGGAATTATATAGGTTGGGCATTAGATCTGGACATGTGGATGATGATGTTGAGAAGATTGCAAGTTATTTGAATGGATTGAGATCTAGAATTCAAGATGAAATAAGTTTCATGAAGTTGGAAAGTGTGGAAGAAGCATATCCATATGCCTTGAAAGCTAAGGAGATCTTGACAAAGAAGCATGAACAAAGATAAAGAGATAAAGGTGGTACATTCTAGAGAGGTAGAGGTAGATCTTATAGGGAAGGTAGCAAATCTAACAATTTTGTGCAAGATAAAGGTAAATCAAAATGGAAGAATGATGACAAAGACAAGACTAAGTGTAAGGGTGGTAGTTCACATTGATGAGGTACTAGATCCTACCAAGGAAGAGGTAATTCCTACCCTAGAGGTGGTTTTTTTGGTAATTGTCTCAGATGTGGCAAAGAAGGGCATAGATCCTTTGAATGTAGATCTCTTGAAAGTGGGAAGAATAATAGAAATGTGTTGATCCAAGAAGACATTAAGAGTTCACCAAGTGGACCTAAAGCTAGAGAAAATTTGATGGTGAGAAGAACTTTATGTAATAGTGGAAGTGATGAGGAACCTATCTTAAGAAGAAGTCTATTCAAGACAAGATGCAAGATGGCTAGAAAATGTTGCAAGGTGACCATTGATTGTGAAATTTCTACAAATTTGGCATCATAAGAGCTAGTTACAAAGTTGCAATTGCAAAGGCTAAAACACCCCAAACCTTATCATGTTTCATGGATCAAATATGAGCATAAGATATTGGTAAGTGAGCAATGTATTGTGAAGTTCAAGATTGGACATTACTTTGATGAAGTGTTGTGTGATATTATGCCTATGAATTTATTTCATATTGTGTTGGGTAGACCTCGGCAATATGATAGATATGATGTGCATGATGGTAGATTGAATCAATATACTCTTTGGATAAATGGGAAGAAGAAAATATTGTTGCCTTTGATTGAAAATTCAGATGAGGTTAGTTGTATTGCAATAAAAAAATTTATGGTTAATGGAAAGAAATTTGAAAGGAAGTAAATAAGAATCAAGTTTGTTTTTCTGTAATTCCTAGAAGACCAAGTGTTGGTAATAATGAGCAAGTAACAATAGATAGTGGTAGCCAAGTACCAGAAGAAATTGAAATTTTTTTTAATGAGTATAAAGAGATTATTGTAGAGGATATACCTGATGTTTTACCTCTAGTAAGAATAATATGTCATTGTATGGATTTGATTCCTTGAGCTAGTTTTCCAAATAAAGCACCATATAGATTGACACCTAGAGAGAATGAGGAACTTAATAGACAAGTGCATGAGTTGTTGCAGAAAGGTCTAAATAAAGAAAGTTTGAGTCCATGTTTTGTACCTACTCTATTAACACCTAAAAAGAATGGAGAATAGAGAATGTGTATTGATAAATCATAGTGAAATACAGGTTTCCTATGCTGAGGATGGATGACATGATGGATTGTTTTACTGGAGCAAAGTATTTTACCAAGATTGATTTGAAGAGTAACTATCATTAGATCAAAATCAATGAAGGTGATTAATGGAAGACTACTTTTAAGACAAAAGATGGTTTGTACGAATGGTTGGTTATGCCCTTTGGTTTGACTAATGCACCTAGTACTTTCATGAGGTTGATGAATACAGTTTTGAAAAGATTTTTGGGTAAGTTTGTGGTTGTTTATTTGGATGACATTTTGATATTTAGTAAGACTAAGGAAGAACATCTTGAGCATATCAGACAAGTATTGCAGAGGTTGAAAGAGGAAAAGCTGTTGATTAATCTAAAAAAGTATTCTTTTACGCAAGAGGAAATTGTGTATTTGGGATTTGTGATTTTAGCTGATGGTTTGAAGATGGATCCTGAGAAGGTTAAAGTAATTTTGGAATGGCCTACACCTGAGAATGTGGGTGAGGTAAGATCATTTTTTTATAGAAAGTTTATAAAGAATTCTAGTGTTGTTTGTAATGCTATGACTAAAACAATGAGGGGAGATAAAAAGGAATTCAAGTGGACACATGGAGCTAATAAGGGTTTTGAGACTTTGAAACAAAATGTTTTTGAATTACCTATATTGGCTTTGCTCGATTTCAATAAAGTATTTCAAGTTGAATGTGATGCAAGTGGTAATGCAATCGAAGCTATATTAAGTCAAGAAGGTAAACTCGTTACTTTCTTTAGTGAAAAGTTGAATGATGCTAAAAAGAAGTATTCTATGTATGATCAATAATTTCATGGTATTGTCTAAGCATTGAAGAAGTGGAGACATTATTTGATTCCTAAGAAGTTTGTGTTATATACTAATCATAAAGCTTTACAATACTTGAGAAGTCAACATAAATTGAATCAAAGACATATGAAGTGGATTGAGTACTTGTAGAATTTCACATTTGTGATCAAACATAAGAGTGGAGTTAGTAACTAAGTTTCTGATGCATTGAGTAGAAGATGTTCTTTGTTGACTGAAATTAAGGTTGAAGTTTCTTGGTTTTGATGAAATGAAAGAGTTGTATGATACTGACCCTGATTTTTATGAGATGTGGAGAGAGTGTAAAGCACCAAACTTGATAGATCACATAAGTATGATGATTATTTCATTCAAGAAGGTATGTTGTTCAAAGGTATTTAGTTGTGTATTCCTAAAGGTTCTATGAAGTTGAATTTGATCAAGGAAAATTATAGTGGTGGATTGGCTGGACATTTTGGAATTGATAAGACATTGAGTTTGTTGAAAGAGAAGTACTATTGACCAAAAATGTATAAGGATGTTTAAATTTTTTTAAAGAGTTGTGGAGTTTTTCAAGTTGCACAAGGGGTAAGTCAAAACACTAGTTTGTATGCACCTATTGTTGTTCTTGAGAAACCTTGGAGTGACATCCATATGGATTTTTTTCTTGGATTGCCTAAAATAGTAAAGGGGTATGATTATATATTTTTTGTGGTGGATAGATTTTCTAACATGGCTCATATCATAACATGTAAGAAGACATCAAATGTTGAGCATGTTGCTAAATTTTTTTTTAAAGAGATTGTGAGATTGCATGGATTACTAAGAAGTAGTATTTCTAATAGAGACAGTAAGTTTGTTGGTTACTTTTGGAAGATTTTATGGAAAAGATGGGTATTGAATTGAAGTTTAGTTCTACATTTCATTCATAAATAGATGGACTGATAGAGGTTGTGAATAGAAGCTTGGGTAACTTGCTAAGATGTTTACTTGCGAATAAGCCAAGTAATTGGGAGATGGTATTGGCACAAGCTGAATTTGCATACAATAATTATGTGAATAGGAGTACACGAAAGACACCTTTTGAGATTTTCACTCGAATGCAGCCTAGCAGAGTATCATATTTGAGGGATGTTATTAGTGAAGAAAAGATAAGTGCTATAGGGGAAGCATTTTTTGAATTTATGAAATCTTTGCATAAGGAAGTAAAGTTGAGGTTAGAAAAAAGTAATTAGAAGTATAAGGAGAATGCTTATTAGTCAAGGAAATATCATGAATTTCAAGTCGGTAATAAGGTGATGGTTCATTAAAGAAAGGAAGATTTCCTATTGGAACATATAGTAAGTTGAAAATGAAGAAGTTTGGACCTTGTGAGATCTTAAGAAAGTTTGACAATGGTAATGGTTATGAAATAGAGTTACCTAATGACATGGACATATCTCCTATATTCAATGTTGCTGATTTGTATAAGTACCGTGAGTTAGATGATGAAGTTGTTGTATCAAAAGAATATCCTGAGAAGTACATTGAAGAAGTTGAATAGATATTGGATCAAAGAGTTGGAAAGAGTACAAGAGGAAAATATTAGTATGAATATTTGGTGAAGTGGAAGAACAGAACTATGGAAGATGTTTCATGAATTTCCTAATCTGAGTTGGATGTAGCCCAGGTTGTGACATCTCAATGATTCAAGAGAATCATTTTCTCCAACCCTAGATGTCTGATGCAGGAGCACCTTGGGTTTCCTTGTAATCTTGCATTTTTTTTCATTCTATCAGTTGTTGCCAAGTTCTTAAGTTGATGCTGAGTCTTTGGTTGCCAAGTGATCCTTTGGGTGCTGAGTGATTCCTTTAGTTGTCAGGTGAATTCTTTGGATGTCAAGTTTGGAGTTGCTATTGAGTGATTCCTTTGGATACCAAGTTCAGAGTTGATGTGGAGTGCCTTCTTTGGATGTCGAGTGCCAATTTTGGAAAAGCTTTCATTTTGCCAAGTAAACTTTGTCTGGTTCTAGTTTGGGCCGACTTCTCTCGCATTTAATTTTTGTATAATTGCTAAGGGCTGACTTGTGGCTTCTCTATGTTGTAGAAGGTTCTTTAAGCTATTTTGGCAACTATAAATAGAGTATCTTAGACATGAATAAGTAGGAGGGTAGTGTACGAAGTAATAAGTAGAAAGTAAGAAGGAAGGTGCAAACTTGCAGCTAGTTTGTGGATCTAAATGTAATTTTTTGGCCATAACCCAAAAGGCCTTACGGTTGGGAATGTATACTATTAACTTAATGAAACAATAATATATATTTTTATCTCTCCTTGGTGTTGTATTTTTTTTGTTCTTTCCACTATATTAACTCTTGCAGGTTAAACTAGATAGTTGGGTGTGTCCTAGGCACTGGTTGTTCCTTTTGCTCCCTGTGTTAGATTGATAAGTGGGGTGGATGATATAGGGATGATAGTGATGGGATGATGGAAGAGGAATAATGGGTGTGGGAGATGGATTTTTTTTGGGTTTCCTTGTAAAACTCCTTGGAAACATGTGTGCTAGATTGGGAAGAGTAAGCGGATTAAGTTGATGCATTATATAACTAGTATTGGTTGGATGATTCAAAAAGTGGTTTGGAGGATATTCATATGATGGGTCTAGACTAGGGATATAGGTAGAAGCATTGTTCTAGAAGGGTGTAGATTGGGATATGAAGGTGGAGGAAGATGGAGACATGACTGGGGTATGAGGGAAAAATGTGGGCACGATATAGGACAGAGATCTAGATGAGTGCAATAATATATTTTCCTTGTCAAAAGTATGATAAGGAGTAGTAGTAGGTATGCATGGAGGCATGACAGAGTAGGTTGGAGGAATGTTTGGATTTTAGAGGATATTTGGAGAAATATTTGGATTTTGAAGGATTTTAGGAGGAAGATCTTGAAGTCTTTCAATATACCCATGATGGGAAACAAGACCTTCATCATCATTGGAATATGATGGAGTTCAAGAATGGGTGGGACAACCAAATTCATAATAATAGAATTGCGACATTATATTTTGATGATGAATTGAATAGAGATGAAGGATGAATATGGATGAACACTAAATCTTAGACTAGGATAAAAAGTAATCTTAAAAATGGGATTTAAATGAAGCTCATAATAGGAGGAAGGAATGACTCCAAGGAAGATTGAAACAGGGTAGGGAATGACAAAGAAAGCTCGATTAGTTAGGATAGGGAGAGAAAAGAAACACTTGATGGAAGACTTTAGAAATTATGATACTAGAGGAAAAAAATATTGGATAACATAATGGGTGTGAATGGGATAACAATATTTTGGAAGATTGGATGATTTTTTGATGGAGTAGTGACTACACTAAGTATGCATTATTTTGACTTTGAGATAGTGTTTTTGGATCAAGTGAACAAGAAATCCCTCAAAGGACAAAGAAAATTTGAGGGAGATAAAAAATGGGTTTATTTTTGGTAAAAAGGACATTGATAACCAAATTTTATAAATTTGCATGTTCAACAGATCTTCTTCACAAGATCATTCCACAAATAAGACAGTTCAAGCATGCTTTATCCCTATAGTAAATTTGGATTTGGTGTAAGGCTAAAAAGGTAGCTTCTAATTGGTTTGTAATTAGATCCATGGAGTCATGTCAAATAGTTGTTAAGCATGTGATTCACTTAAGAATCTATTCTAACCATGTTGAAATTGTGGGAAAGTTTTCCCACCTCAGGTTACCATCAAAAACACATTACCTAAACTTGTCCTTGATAGAGAAAAAATATTACTTTTTTTATCATTTATAGACTAGTTGGAGGAGTTTTCTAGTTTGAGCTTCTATATAAGGGGGAGACTCTTCCCAAAGGATGATGAACTTGCTAGAAGTAATCCTATGTTATTGTGAATGATCTTGCTAAAAAAATTTGGTACATGCATCACATAAATTAATGGTTCTACTTTTCAAGAAATAAAAGATAGCTCAAAGATGTGTTTAAAGAACACATCTTAAGACATGCAAGGCACTTGGTTTATTCCATCCTTGAAGCATTTAGGTTTTCTATCTATTTAAAAACACTTTTGATTAGCATAAAATGTTTATTTCTAACTTGACAATGATGGTCAAAGAAATAAAATGAGTCAACATAATAAATCATTCATGAAAGCTTTGGAAAAGGATGGGAATAAGAGCATTTTACTTTTAAATCATTCAACATTTTGTGATTTTTTTTCAAGCCCTAAATTGAAGTGTTTGGAATATTCTTTTTAAGCCCAAAACAAAACATGTTTTTACTTTGACTTGCTAAGTATTCAAGAATTGTTTGATTTCTATGCATACATCCCAACGAAGCATTTGTTGATTTCTTTAAGGCATTCAAGATTGAATTTTGGTTGAGTTTTAGCCTTTTTCATTCAAGATTTGATTGATAATTTTGTTAGGCCCAAATTGAAGCATGATTTCATCAAACCTTTGATTAAATATGCAACTAAATTCGAAAAATAATAATTTAAATGAAAACTTCAAGAAATCATTAGTAAAAACGATAATCTCTAAAGCTCTTTAACATGGAAAAAATATAAAATCCTCAATTGTATATGCATAAATAGGTAGACAATATGTGCTAAAAAGCAAAATAGATGTGCAGAATTATTGCATGGACGTGCAAAATTACTAAATGGATGCACGAAAATACTACATGGATACACTGAATTACTGAATGGATGTGTAGAAGTAATGAAAAAATATGTGAAAGTAGTAACTTGATGCATGAAAGTAAGGAATGGTTGCACAAAATTATTGTATGGATGCATAGAACTACCGCAATGATGCACCGCATTACTAAATGGATGCATGGAAGTAATGAACAAATAGGCAGAAGTAGTAAATGGATGTGTGAAAGGAATTGATGCACAAAATTAGGGAATGGATGGATCAAAAGATGGAATGGATGCACATAATGAAGGAATGGATGCATAGAATGAAGGAATAGATGTGTGAAAGTAAGGAATGGATGCACAAGAAGAAAAGAGTAACTGTGCAACTATGAATTTTGGGAGTGTGCATTCTCTAATTACAAAATTCTTGTGAAAAAGTGCTAAAAAGCTTGATGAATGAGAAGATGTTGTGTAACAGTGCCAACAAAAGTCATAGATGAGCCAAAATAAGGCATGAATGTGTAGGAAAGAGAAACAAAAGTGCCAAGATAGAGGGAAAATTTCCAAGAGATATTTTACAGTTTTTGAGTGTTTTAAGGTGTGATTCTTCCTCCTATGTGCATCTTAGAACTTGCACAATCAATAGAAACCATCTCTAACCATATTGGAAAAAAGAAAACATTATTTTCTTAGTTTATTATTTAATAAAAAAAAAAATGAATATAGATTGATAAATGAATGATCCATATGTGGGGTCCCACCAGGCATGCCAAAATGTATCACCTAAAAATCATTAGTGTCAATGGAATATAATAATTACACAAAGCACTCAAAAAATAATAAGGTTAACACCTATGAATGGACAAAAGGAAAAATGTAAAAGAGAATGCAAACCCAACAATCAACACTCCAAGCCTCCTTTGATGGGTAGATGTGTCAAATGATAGAGATGTATGCTCAAACATGTTTCAAGCCTTCAGTAGATGGAATGTTGTGTATGGTGTGAGTGTGGATTCCTACATGGTACAGGTATGGTTGGGTGATTTTTTCTTCAAAGACGCACTATGAGTTTGCATGAGAGTTTATTGATAAATTATGAAGGGAGACATAAGGTATAGCACATGAAGTAAGTGAGTTGACTAAAAAATGAAGAGATCATCGTAAGAGAGAGATTATGAAAATGAGATGTGTTATCCAGGAAGATCATGAAGTTTATGAGTACTGGTATTGGATGGTATATTTTATATGTATTGTCATCAATGCAAAAGGGGGAGATTATTTACTTAACTAATATTGATGTTGATAATGTTGTAAGATCAAATAACCAAGAACTAAAAGATATGTAGGTGAATTTGATTAGTTGTTATGTTTTCATTGATGTCAAGCTTATTGACTTATTGATTAATGTAAGTTGAAAAATTATTTGAAGTATAAAGAAATTGATGGTAAAGATAGAAGAGGAAATGAAAAGTTGACGTTTACTATGTAATCTTCTACGAGAAATTCATGATTCAATCTTTGACAAGGTAATATTGGTTTGATTTAGTTACATAATTTGATGAAGTGTTAGAATAATGCATAAGTATGTTGCTTTGGTCATTAATAAAGAGAGAAATTTTTGAAGTAAAAAAGACATGGAATTGTTGTGTGCTACTAAGCTTGGTGGTAAGTGAAGCTAATTGTTTGGTGTAATGTTTATCAAATAGATCTTAGTAAATTGAAGATGTGTTTTCACTAAATAAGAAAGTATTATCAAGCACATTGTATTAATTGAGTGAATGAATTTAACTAAGTTGGCAATGTTAGCTGGTGAAGTAAGAACACAAATAACAAAGATTAATAGTTTTGGTGAAATCAATTATGGGACACCATCAAGCGAGAACCTTGAATAGTCTAGAGGATTCTAAGGAAGGAAATATTTTTTTTAGCAAGATCTATGCTTAAAGTTGATTAGGCCTTAAGATTGAATGAATAAAATTTAAGGAAAGGTTCATAATCCAAAAAAATTTTAAGTTCTAAGTTAAATTATAGTTGGCACGACGCATAAACCTATTACTTGGTGGAAAATTAATGAATATAATTTGAGATGTGATCAAACAGATGAGAGAAATTCAAGGAAACCCTAATTAATGTGATTAAGAGGAAAAAATTATCTATATAAGGGATGAACAAGAATGAGGATGATGTTGATATCCAAACAAGGATAAAAGAGTCACCAAGCAAAAAAGAGGTCAAGAGAAGGGGAAGGAAAGTGAAGAAAAGAAGTATGTGTGTTGACCAACCAACAAGGATGAGTTTGAAGAAGAGGATAGAGAATAAAGGAGATTTGATCAAGAAAAAGTAGTTTTTATTTCAAATATATCATTTCAGTGTTATTTTCTAACCATTGTAGCAAAAAATCTCTTAATTGAGTGGATTTAATAGTCCTATTTGTAAATCATTTGTAAGGTTCTATTCTAAAGAATGTACTAATTTCTCTAATGATGTGATTCATGAATAGGGTGATAGAGCTAATTAATCTTTGGTGGAAATCCCCTAATAAGGTCAAATATAAAAAATCTATTTGTAACCTTTAATAGGGTTGGCTCCTAAGTGAGATCACTTCAAAAGAGTGAATTTATTTATGGGTGACAATTCTTGTAGTGATTTTTACCCTAATTGAGTTTCCATATTAAAATATGGTGTTTATTTGTTTGAGTGTTTGGATGTTATTTACTATTTTCAAATGCATATTGTTGTATACCATTGTGATTGGTTGAATTCTTTATCAAGTTGCCTTTAACTAGGTAGAATTTCTTCACAATCTAGTGAAGTATAATTATTTGAGTGCTTAACTACGAGGAAGATCTTACTAATTGGAAAAAGAGTCTTTTGGTGCTATGGGAAAGGTATAAGAATTTGTTTGTAGTTAAATATAATTTTATATGTAAACTTTTTTTGGATATACTATTATTCAATTTTGGTAGTTTTGGCCTTTTTCCATTATGGAAAAATGGGGAAATTATATACATTTTTATGTCTAGTTATTTCATTTTTGTTTTTAAATTTTTTACATCAATATCAAAAGGGGGGTATTTTTAGACTTGGAATATTACTATCAACATCGATTATTATTGATGTCAAAACATCCATATTGGCACTCTATTAGTATCAACTATTAAACATGACATGTATTTTATCACTTCATTAAGTGAAAAAGTTGTGGAAATCTTAAGAAAAGAATTACCTAGAATGAAAACATCTTCGATGTATGGGCATCCTAGGCTTGCTAGAAATCTTGTAGGAGGATATTGTGATTTGACCTTGGAGATGTAGAACTCGATCAAAGAAGGAGGAGGTTTTCATTCATTGAAGGCACTTGACATGCACTAGGAGCTCTATAGTAGTGTTTCTTAAGTTGCTCAATTACTTCTAGAGACCTCGGTGTGTTATGTGGCTCAATTTGCACTTGACAGATTAACATGTTCTATGGCTTGGTTTTCTTTGGAACACTCATCTTGGTCTACATGGTCGAATCATAGTATTTCTTGAGTGGGCTTAGTCAATGAAGGATCTTAGCTATGCTTGGTGTGGAATGATGATGTTTGATGGTGGTTTCTCTGACACCTTGTTTGATCTTGGTCAATGTGGTGCCCAAGTTGTTTGTAACCAGACTTTTGGCATTTAATTTGTGTTGCAGCTGACTTGTGTCTTGCATGGGCATTTAATGTAAGGTTTTATTTTAATTTTTAATAGGTTAGGAAAAATTGTGGCTTAGTTGGGTATAAGTAAGGGTGTTTGGTGGAGTCTAGAGGAAGATATCATGCAACTTGTAGAAGAGGATGAAGTGGAGGAGAAAACTTTGAGAAGGGCTAGTAGTTGAGGCTTGGAAAACAAGGAGATTTCTTGGTGGGCTTGTGTGCACAAGTTTAGATCTTCCTTGGAGGTTCCTACTAGAGTGTGGACCTAGACTAACTAGTGTTTTGGTGAGATCTTGAGGGATCTTGAAGAACTATTATTGTATTTGGATGTAATTGGGAAGGCCTTGCAGCTTGATACATTGCATGTAAATAATTATTTGTGAATAAAGAGTTGCATTTGGTATCAGATTGTGTATCTTATGTTGTGTTTCTATTATGTAGTTATTTTTTAGGGGTTGGGACATCTTCTTTGGGGATTCTCCTTCCTTGCACTACATCAAATGGTATCAAAGAAAAGGTTGTTCCTAATCATGTAGATAGATCACCAAAGTTGAGGCAGTTTGCACCAAGACTTGGGTAAAGGCTAGAAGAGAAGGTTGATTGTGTGGAGTTGATTGATCTTTTGGATTTGTAGTTTTATTTCTTTGGTTTTTCAAAGGATCTTGGATGATGCATCCAAGAAGATTGGACCCTAGGGAGATTGATGATCTTAGTGATGCTATGGAATAAAGAATCTCAAAGAAGGTTAAAATAGATTTTAGATCTAAAATAGAGGAGGTTAAAGCCAATTGTATATCTAAGATGGCATTGATAAAGAGTGATATGATCAGTGAGATCATAAGTGCTATAGGTGGTGTGCCTCAACATGTGGGTACTGAAAATGGTTATGAGGAAGTTTCTAAAGACTTTGAAGTTCCTAGATTGGGTGGTGAGGAAAAAATTGATCCTGTGGAGAGACCTATGGAAAATAGGGCTAGTCAATTTTCTAGACCTAGATCTCAATTGAAGTTGAATTATAAGGTAGAGGTTTCTAATTTCTTATGTATTTTCAATCCTAAAGACTTGATTGATTGGATTTCTAAATTGGAAGACTACTTTGAGCTTGAGGATATTGAGGATCCACTCAAAGTAAGGTTGGTACAAACTAAGTTGAAAGGACATGATGCTCTTTTGGGGAAAGAACTACAAAGAGACAAAGAGAAGGAAGGTGAAATGAAGATCACTAGATGGAGGTTTATGGTAACTAAGTGAATGCTAAGTTTATTCCTATTGATTATGAACTTGAGTTGTTTAAGAGGTTGCAAAATTTGAAACAGAAGGATGTGACTATGAAAGATTAGACCTAGGAAATCTACAGGCTGACTATTTGGTCTAGGCATAGAGAATTATTGAAGGAGAAGATAGCTCAGTACATTAATAGTTTGAGATTCAATATCCAAGATGATTTTGGTATGTTAAAGATTGATTCGATTAGGGATTCTTATCAATATGCCTTAAAGGAAGAAGATAAGTTGAAGAGTAAAAGTCAAGATAATTCTAGAGGAAAGGAGAAGCAAGATAGCTCAGCAAAAGCTAAATCGACTATAGAAGATGAATGAAAAACTATTGATCAAAAGAGGAAGACATGTAGAGATGAGTTGAAGGGTACTTTCTATAAATGTGGTGAAGTAGGAAACATATCTTATCAATATTTATTAAAGGATAGTGATAGAAGAACTAATTTTTTGAATGATATTAAAAAGACTACTAGGGAACCTGAGAAAGGAGAGAATTTACTAGCTTGGTGAGTATTGATTGGTCAAAGGACAATGGAATCATGTCAAAGGATTAATTTATTTAGGACTTGTTATAAGTCTGGTGATAAAGTTAGCAAGGTGATTGTGGATGGTGGAAGTATTGAAAACCTTGTTTCTAAGGAGATGCTTTAGAAACTTGGTTTGAAAAGAGTGAGACATCATTTTCCTTATAGGATTGGTTAGTTGAAATGTGACATGGTTGGAAAGTGAGGCTGCAGTGCCTAGTTGATTTCTAGATTGGGTAGTATAAGGATCAAGCATTGTGTGATATTGTGGGCATGGACGATTGTCATTTGTTTCTTGGTAGACCTTGGTAGTATTATTGTAGGGCTATACATGATTGTGTCAAGAATGTGTTTATTGTTGAGAAAGGTAACATGAAGCATTCCCTAATTCCTTTGTAGAATGAAGAGCTTGGTACAAGGAACTTGAGTATTGGTAGCTGAGTTGAGCTGAAGGATTCTGAGAGGGTTAGAGACTAGTGTGGAAGGCATACTTGTATCACACTAAGGATGGATATGAAGAAGCAGAAAAACAAGGGAAAGATCATACAAGTTGAGGACTTGGAGGATATGTATGTGAAGAACCAATTTGGGATTTATGTGTTGAATGCTAGAAGATGTTCTTCCAGCTAATGAGAACATCATTTCAAACTTGGGGTGTCTAATGTAGGAGCATCCTAGACTTGTTGGAAATCCTACATGAGGATAATGTGATTTGACCTTAGAGATGTGGAATTCAGTCAAAGAAGGAAGTGTGGTGCAGAAGCACCTAGGGATAAAGGTGAAACCCTAACACATTTTTGGTTTGTAAATGGTCTAACCAACCATTGATGGAATAGATACTAGGGATAAATCCCCAAGTTAATATTAGGAGGTTTGGATAGGTAGGATTTGGAATGTGAGTCAAGTTCTATCAATTAGGTCCTAATAGGCAAAAATTGCTTAGAATTGCTCAATAAGGAAAAATGTGCAAAAAGGGATAAAAAGGGGAAAGATGTGTTCAAAAGTGGTACTTAGGTGTTTTAAGTTCATTTTAGAAGGCTTGGGAACAAACTATTCAAGTTTGAAGGCTCAACTTGCAAAATTGCAAAAGTTGTCAAAAAGTTGCTCATTAACAACTTTGCAATTTTCACAAAATTGCATAGCAACTTTTTGCATAGTTTTGAAGAATGAACTACATGGGTAGTGTATAGGATAAAATATGGTTGATAGATAGGTTTTAAAATAATGCACATGAAATAACTCTAAACCCAAATTTTACACATACATATAGATTCTTATGATATGAAAAGTAAATCTAGATGACTAATATTGAAATGAAGAAATAAAGGTACTTACCTCTAGAAAAGAACCTAATGAAAAGCCTATCAAATAGTCTCATAAACTATTTATTTTCATGTTCCTAAACCATAACTACAAGATCTTTAAAACCCATAAATCTTTTCTTTTCTAAGGGTAGTTAAACCTTGACCTAGGATGACAAAGTTGACCTTGACCTACATTTCTCTAATGGAAATTCTATTCAAAGATTCTGAAAGTTTTCTAGAAATAGTACTCAAATCTACACCTGTACCTGCAAGAAAAATGTTTTTTTTTTTGTTGGATGAGGGGTTTGCCTTAGTCAAACCCCAGTTTGGAATTAACCTTGAAATATAATTGAAATAATATATGCATAAATACAGTAAATGGAACTATTCACCTTGCTTATGTAGAAATCCTTGTGGAGGATTTGAATCCTTGAATCCACAAGTATAGATTGTTAGCTTGTGGTGAGTGATTAGGGAAGTACAATGCATACTTCATAAATTCTTTACTCTTTGGGTTATTATTTTGCAATGGTGGGCTACTATTCACCAATGGCTAATATTTTCCAATTAGCTATTGCTTATATTTGCCAATTTATGGATGACATGTTGTAACTAGTTTTAACCCTAAAGAAAAAAAAATACTTGTATAAAAGGGCTTAGGGTTAGGGGTTGTTTCATAAGGTGTGATGCAAAAATTGGTTCTTCTGGCAGTATTGAGCTATAAGGAATTACATATTGTAATCAGGTTGTAATCACTAGGTCATCATAATATTGGACTTGCTATTTCATGGATGTAGCCAAGGATTGGGTGAACCATGTTAAATCTTGGTGTCTTATATTTTTTTTGTGTGATCTATTATTTTTTGATATTTTTTATATTTGCATGTAATTGTTATTTATGTTTTGGGTCTAACCCTAACAAGTGGTATTAGAGAAAGGTTATTTTTTAGTTATCCTCTATAGGAAAGTCTCATGGTTGAGTGGCAGTCTCACGATTGACTGGGAGTGATGGAAGACAAGGGTAAGCCGAGAGTTGACAAGTTTAATGGGTAGAACTTTCAATTATGGAAGATGCAAATGGAGGACTGCCTCTATTAGAAGCATTTATGGAAGCCATTGGAAGGAAAATCCAAGAATTAGGGATCTATGAATAATGACAATTGGGATCTTTTAGATAGAAAGGCACTTTGAAGCATTCAATCATGTCTGGCATTATCCATGGAATTTAATATTACAAAAGAAAATGCAACATAAGAGTTGATAGAAACCTTAGTGAAATTGTATGAAAAGCCCTCCACTTCAAATAAGGCATTTCTCATAAAGTGTTCATTTAATATGAAAATGGAAAAAAGGTGGATATGTTGTAGATCATTTAAATGAGTTTAATATTGTTTCTAGCTAGTTATATTTTTTGGGCATTAATTTTGATGAAGAAATTAGGGCTCTCTTGATTTTGTGTTTTTTGCTTAAAAGCTAGAATGGCTTGGTAATGGCTGTGAGTAATTCTATTTTTGGGTCTCATACCCTAAAATATGATGATGTGATCAATGTTATTTTGAGTGAGTAAACTCATAGGGAATCCTCAGGTGGATCTACATTAGAAAGTTTGTTGAACATACAAAGTAGAGGCAGAATGACTGAGAGAGGAAGTAATTCTGAAAAACATGGGAAATCAAGAGGAAAGCCAAAAGGGAAGAGGTTTCAATTGAGAGGACCAAAAAACTATTGGTACTATGGGAAACTAGGGCTTAAGAAGAAAGATTGTTTGACTCAAAAGAAAAATGAAGGAGAAAAGCAAGATGGAGACAAGGAGGCAAATGTGGTAAGTAACAAATCTGATAAGGATTATTTTCTTCTATCTTTAGAAAGCATTGATGATTCATGGGTTTTAGATTTTGGTGCTTCATTTCATGCTACAGCTCATAGAGGTTATTTTATTGATTATGTTCAAGGGGATTTTGGGCTTGTTTGTTTAGGGGATAATGAACTCTATTAGATTTTTAGAAAGGGAAAAGATGATGTTAATTTGTAGAATGGGAATCATTGGCTACTACATGAAGTAAGACATGTTCCAAGGCTGATTAGAAATCTAATTCTAGTAGGGCAACTTAGTGATGAGGGTTGTGTAGTTACTTTTAATAATAAAAATTGGAAGGTTTCAAAAGGTTCCCTTGTAGTGGCAAAATGTGTGAAATTAGGCACCTTATATCTTTGTACAGGTCATATTGTTCATTCTACTTTAATTGTTTAAGAGAAACATGAATGTTTAGGAACAATTGTTGTAGATGAGCATGGAGAACAAATTATTGTTGTAGATTCTGATACAACCTTGTGACACAATAGACTTGGGCACATGTGTGAGAAAGATATGAAAGTACATCATTCAAAGAAAGTTTTACTAGGTTTGAAATGTGCCAATATGCATTTATGTAAAAGTTGTGTGTATGGAAAAAAAAAGAGAGTGAGTTTTGTCAAGATTGGGATGGAAAATAAAAGGGAGAAATTAGAGCTTGTGCATAAAGATGTATGGGAACTGCTCAGGTAGCTTCCCTTGGTGGATCTCATTATTATGTTACATTTATTGATGATGCAACTAGAAAAGTATGGATTTATTTCCTTAGACAAAAATCTGATGTATTTCAAACTTTTAAGAAATGGAAATGCTTGGTTGAAAATGAGACTGGTAAAAAATTAAAATGTCTTAGATTTGATAATGGTGGTGAGTATTGCAGTCATGAATTTGAAGATTATTCCTCCAATAATGGAATTCATAGAAAATTGTTCCAAGGACTCCACAGAAAAATGGAGTGGTTGAATGCATGAACAAGACTATAATAGAGCATACAAGGAGCATGAGGTTTCATGTTGGGTTTCCCTTAAACATGTGGGCTGAGGCCAATAATACTACTATATATTTGATTAATAGAGGTCCCTCTACTCCTTTGGGTTGTGGTATTCTAGAGGAAGCATGGACTGGTAAGAAGGTGAGTTATTCTTTTGTCAAGACCTTTGGTTGTGAAGCATTTTCTCATATAGATTCTAAAAATAGAATCAAGCTGGAAGCTAAGTCAAAGAAATGTGCATTTTTTGGATATGGCATTAATGAACTTGGTTATAGGCTTTGGGATTTTGAAAAATTATAAAATTGTAAGAAGCAAAGATGTCATATTAATGAGAAAGTGTTGTACAAAGATCTGTTGCAATAACATGAGAAGAAAGAGATGATTATGTAGTGTTGTATGATACTCCAAAAGATGATGTTCCAACAATTCCTCATGATGTGCAACAATCACAACAAAAAATACCACATGCACAAGTGAATGTTAGATGGTCAACAAGGCTAATTAAACCTCCAAAAATATTTTCTCCCTCTTTGTATTCTATTTTAATAATAGATGCTGGTGATCCTAAATGTTATAATGAACTTGTATAGGTGGATACTAAGATTTAGTGGGAGTCTACAATGAAAGACGAAATGGACTCTTTGTTGAAAAATAAGACATAGAATTATGCAAGTTTCCTGCAAGTAAAAGGGCTTTACCGAATAATTGTGTTTATAGGTTGAAAGAAAAGGATGGAGGTAAGAAAAGGTATAAATTCGAGTTAGTTGTAAAAGGATTTGCACAGAAAAAGGGCATTGATTTTGATGAAATATTCTCTTATATTGTTAAAATAACTTCTATTCGCACTGTTTTAAGTATGTGGCTACTAAAGATTTGCATTTGGAACAATTTGATGTTAAAATATCCTTCCTTCATGGTGATTTGGATGAAGAGATATATATAGCTCAGTCACAGGGTTTTGAGGTCAGAGATAAGGAGAACTTAGTGTGCAGATTGAAGAAAAGTTTATATGGCTTAAAGCAAGCACCTTGGAAATGTTATCTAAAATTTGATAGTTTTATGCATGAGCATGGATATAGTGGGTGGCATTCAAATCATTGTGTTTATTTTAAGAGGTTGGATGATGATAGATACATTATTTTATTTTTATATGTTGATGATATGCTTATAGCTAGATCTAAGATGGATCACATTAAGGGGCCAAAATGCCAGTCATCACATGTATTTTCTATGAAAGATTTGGGGGCAGAAAAACAAATCCTTGGTATGAATATTTGTAGAGATAGGAAGAATAGGAAATTGATGCTATCTCAAGCTAATTATGTTGAGAAGGTGTTGCAACATTTCTCTATGGAGAATGCTAAAGCTGTCAGAATACCTTTACTTGGTCATTTGAAGTTGACTAAGGAGATGTGTCCCAAGACACAAGAAGAGGAGGATAAAATGTCCAAGGTACCTTATGCTTTAGCTGTAGGAAGTTTGATGTATGCTATGGTATGTACAAGGCCATATATTTCACATGCAATGGGAGTCATTAGTAGGTATATGAGTCATCCAAGAATTAAGCATTGGAATGTAGTCAAATGGATTCTTAGATATTTGAGAGGAACATCCAATAAGTGTTTACACTTTGGGGGCTCTAGTATTGATTTATAGGGCTATGTTGACTTAGATTTGGTAAGGGATATTGAAACCAAGTGGAGTACTACAAGTTATGCATTTATTGTTGGTGGGTAGCCATGAACTAGGTTTCTAGGTTATAGAAGGTTAATGTTTTATCCACTATAGAGGCAAAGTATGTTTCTGTTATAGAGGCAGCCAAGGAGATCATATGGCTTCAGTTCTTCTTGGAAGAATTGGGACACCCTTAGAGGGATAATTATTTGTTTACAAATAGTCAGAGTGTCATTCATCTTGCAAAGAATTCAGCTCTATATTCAAAGAAAAAATATATCCATTTATGGTACCATTTCATTCAGTTAGTTTTGGATGGTGCATAGTTAAAGTTGGACAAGATATATATAGATGACAATCCAATGGATATGTTTACAAAGGTAGTGACAAGGGAGAAGTTGAATTCCTCTTTAGCTCTAGTTGATCTTCTATGCTAAAAAAGAATACAAGAACAATATAGCCTATGGTGGTTTGATCTAGTGGGAGCTTGAAGTGGTAGCAGTATTGCTACAGGATCAATCTCCAAGTGGGAGATTGTTGTCTAGTGTGAAATCTATTCAATCCCCAAGTGGGAGATTGTTAGTTTGTGTTGACTAATTAGGGAACTATTGTACATACTTCATAAATTCTTTGGGATTATATTCACCAATGGTGGGCTACTATTCACCAATTTATGGCTGACATGTTGTAACTAGTTTTAACTCTAAACTAGCAAAAATAATTGTATAAAAGGGCTTAGGGTTAGGGATTGTTTCATAAGATGTGATGCAAAAATTGGTTCTTGCAGTGGTATTGAGTTGTAAGGGATTATGGATTGTAATCAGGTTGTAATCATTGGATCATAATAATATTGGACTTGTTGTTTGGTGGACGTAGCCTAGGGATTGGGTGAACCATGTTAAATGTTGGTTTCTTGTATTCTTTTCCATGTGATCTATTATTTTCTTATATTGTTTATATTTGCATGTAATTGTTATTTTTGTATGAGGTTTAATCCTAACACAGATGCTCAAATATATGTAGGATGTCTCAAATCAATTGCATTAGATCTTCAACACCAATCTTGAAAGGATCTTGGATTAGGAAGAGGCTTGAATGGAAATGGGTGAATCTTCAACAAGAAGGCTCCATAGAGCTTGAATCCTTCAATGGCTACTAATGGATCTCCTTGATGAATTGAATGCTTGAAGATGGATGCTTGCTTGAACTTGATAATTCTTAAATGCTTGATATAATATCTCCTTAAAGATTCATAGTAAGTGGATACACAAGATAATGGTTAACTTTTGGATAGTAGATCTTCACTTCATAAAACTTGTGAGCATAAATTTCATAATCGATGGATGTCAAAATGAGGAAGGAAGGCTTCCTTATATAGAGATCTAGGGAACAAACTTCTAGAGAAGGTTGAGATAGGAGTATTAAATCCCAATTAACCATAACCCCTAGAAATGGACCTAGATTAAATGCAATTTAAGAGTTTACCATTTTGGAGACCAAAATAGCTAACCTAGAAGTGGGAAAATGATTCTTTCTAAAACCTGACATTTGAAAATCATGAAACTTCAATTTTTTTACCTTTGGTTGGGGTTGAGGTCATCCTTTACCTAGGTTAGGGTCAAGGTCAAACTTGACCTAAAAGGTTATCCTTAACCCTAAGGTCATCCTTGACCCAAAAGTCAAAAATCTTAGGATTTCAGTCCAGAATACCATAAAAGTGTAGAAAGAAAGTGGAAAAGGGAACATAATAGGGGAAAAAGCTAGATCCAAGTCAAAGACCCATTCAAAGCACTTGACATGACTCCAAACCACTTACTTGGAGGGCTAAACACTCTTAAAATTAAAGTGCTTCCATTTTAAGGTGATACAGGTAGTTATGGCTTGAACCAAAGGCCAAGATCGAGGAGGAAGCCTACTTAAACACCTTCCAACTCATTTCCAAGGGTTGGATGCTAAGTTGTACGGATGATACATTCTAGAGGAGAGTTTTGTGTGATAAAAAAAATATATTATTTGAATAGGATAGTGTCTTGGGATCATGATTTGAATCTAAGCATACTTGTCTTGGTCTCAACTGTTCATTTTATAGGCTTTTAAATTTACTTAAGTTTTGTGTTACCAGCATTCAAATGACTATGGCTTGAACTTCCTTGGTCAAAAAACCATGGCTCTTGGAAATCAATAAATTGACCCTATATACTATGTAAATAATGATTTTGGGGTTTGTGGAAGTCAAGTAGTTAATTTTTCAAGCAAGCCCTATGCAAGCAATGAAGGCTTGGCAAGGTGCAATAAAATCTTGAATTGAAGTTTTGGTGAGAACAATGGATTGGAACATGCTAATATTTCTTAGGAAATGAAGGAGGATGATACTACAAGTCCATAACTTAGAGGAGGAGGTTGGAAGTATACTTTGGAAAAATTTGTAAAATATTCATTGGTATTGCCTTTGAAACCCTTAAAAAGGGTTTTCTAAAGTCATGTTATATAGTCACCACAAGAGCCTAAGACCTAAAAAATATTCAAGATTTGTTCAGTAGGAATCAGTGTCCTAAAGACACCAAGTGGCATTGTTAAGAGTTTTTGGGAGTTATAGCTAGTTCCTTGTTTTTAGGAGGGCTAATAGGGGCTCTTAGGGCTATAAAGGAAAACATGACAATTTGGAGTTGTGGGTATGGTAGACTTACCAAAATAATGTAGAATTTCATGAAGTGAGATAAGGACCATGGAAAGATGGTATAAACTTTATTTTGTCCCTTCAGGAACATTTGATTAATTTTTGCATCATTAGATCAAAAAGTGCATAGTTGGTGAACTAAAGGTAAGGGATTGAAACTTGAATTGTTGGGAGAGTTTCTTAGTGAAAGGAGATGTAGAAGGGATTCTCTAGGTTTGGGTTAGAATTAGTAACCCTAAGTAGGATAGAAGTATCCTTCATATAGATAGAAAGCTCCAGAGTGAAGAAGCTCCCCATAAAAGTGGTATCAGAGCCATAAGATTATGGCTTATGGTGGTATGTTGTATTCCACTGAGTCAAGTGGATCTTCATAGGATGGTTAACAATACAAAGTTGTAAGATAAAGTATATGAGTAGAAGAAGCTCATGGAAGAGAAGACTAGGATTCTTGATGAGGCCATAGAGGACATAAAAGGTACGTTAAAGGAGATGGAAGATGCAACCAAAGCTAAGGAAGATGAAGACTTCAACAAGGGTAGAAGGTGAGTTTGAAGGATGAAATACCTAAACCAAATCCTCCATTTGGTGAACAAGAACCATTCCTTAAAGCCCTCAAGGAATTTGGAGGAAATATCCTAGAAAATGTCGCACTATTCTATGGATAGATAGATGTAGAGGTGGTCTTAGAATGGCTTGAGAGCATTGAGAACAATTTTGAATGTGAAGGGACAATGGAGGCTCAAAAGGTGAGATTTGAAAAATCAAGATTGAAGAAAAGCATTGATTTCATGGAATTTTGTGCAAGAGGAAAGAGAGAGTGAAGGGAAGAAACCTATAGTTAATTGGAAGGCTATGGTGGAAAAGATAAAAGAAACCTATTTTCCAAAAGACTATGTGATTCAGATTCACAAGCAAAGGAACAATCTCAAGAAGAAGGATGTTGATGTGGCTACCTATACTAAGGAGTTTCTAAATTGGCTCTAAGGTCAAGGGTGTAGGAGTAAGACAACATCAAGGTGGATAGGTATCTAAATGGCCTTAAGTGGTCTATTTAGGATGAGTTGAGTTTTTTTAGTCTCACCACATTGCAGATTTGTTTTCAAATGGCTAGGAAAGCAGAATATAAGTTGAGGAAGAAAGTGGACTCAAGTTCCAGAAATAGAGGCAAAGGAAAAGACTTTAGAGGTGGCTGAATAGGAGGTTTTAGTGGAAGGACCAATGCACAGAGAGGTTATCGGTATTCCAAGTGGAATAAGCAGGCCAGTGAGACTAGTCAAAGGGTAGGCTCTGGTAGAGGAAGAGGATTGAATAATAGTGGTAGAGGAAGATATGGGAACAACAATAGAGGCTCAAATTTCAACAATATAAAGTGTTATAATAGTGGAAAGTTGGGGCATCTTTCCTATAGATGTCCAAAGAAGGCATCATCATCCTATGGAGAGAAGAAAATCAAAAGGTAGGTGAAGTATATCTTCACATAGGGAAGGGTGAAAACCTCATGTTGAGGAAAGTATTGGTTAAGGAACCAATAAAGGAGGAACCCAAGAAGAGAAGAAAACTATTTAGAACTACTTGCAAGATATTAGGTAAGGTATGCAAAGTTATCATAGACTCAGGGTCTACTAACAATGTACTATCAGAGGAAGTAGTAAAAAAGCTTGGGCTAACAAATATTCCACATGTGTGTCCTTATAGGGTAACTTGGTTGAACAAGGGGTAGAATATTTTAGTGAATGAAAAAGTATGGGTACACCTCACTATTGGTAAGCACCAAGACAAGATCCTATGTGATGTGCTTCCCATGGATGCTTGCCAACTATTGTTAGGAAGGCCTTGGTAGTATGATAGGGAGGCAGTGCATCATGGGAAGGAAAACAAGTATTCTTTCAAGAAGGATGGGGTCACTGATAGGATAAAATCCATAGTGGAAGAAGAAAAGGTGGAAAAATCTATTTCTAAGACTTTGTTGATGAATGGGAAAGAGTTCCTCAAGGACTTAAAGGAAGGTGGAGTAGGGTATGTCATTATGGTGATACCTAAGAAGGAGATGCTAACTTCAAAAAAACCTATAACTGTAGAGGTACAAAACCAATTGGATCAGTTCAAAGATATAATTTGTGATGGAGCACCACCAACGTTACCTCCAAAAAAAGCCATAAGTCATCATATTTACTTCATATTAGGAGAATCACTGCCGATCAAAGTTGTATACAAGATGACTCTAGAGAAGAGCAAGGGAATTAAAAGACAAGTCCAAGAGTTGCTTGATTAGGGGTTGATTAGGAAGAGCATCAGTCCATATGTAGTCCTAGTGGTCCTAGCACCTAAAAAGGGAGCTAAGTGGAGAATGTGCATTGATTTTAGGACAATCAAGAGATTGACAATTAGGTATAGATTTCGTATTCCTAGGATCGATGGACTATCTAGGTGGGGCTAAGTACTTTTCCAAAATTGATCGCAAGAGTGGCTATTATTAGATTAAGATGAAGTAGGTAATGAACAAAATTCTACATTTAAGACTACTGAGGGTCTCTATGAGTGGTCAGTAATGCCATTTGGTCTTACCAATGTACCAAGTACATTCATGAGAGTCATGAATGAGGTTTTGAAAGACTATATAGGAGTGTTTTTTTTGGTATACCTAGATGTTATCCTCATCTTCAACAAGATCAAGGAGAAGCATATGAAGCACCTAGAGATGGTTTTGAGGAAGATTCAAGAGGATAATTTAATAATTAACCTTGAAAAGAGTGAGTTCATGAAGGAGGAGATAGTGTACTTAGTGTTTGTATCCCAAGGGAATCTAAAGATGGACAAGGACAAGGTGGAGGCAATCTTGAGTTGCCCTAGTTCTAGATCTACTACTAAGGGTCAAAATTTTCCATGTCTTAGCATAGTTCTATAGGAAGTTTGTGAGTAGATTTAGTGATGTTTGTGCTCCCATGAATGACACCATTAAAGGAGACATGAAGACCAAGTTCACATGGACCAAGGTAGTAGATGCAAGTTTTGAGAGGTTGAAGAAAGAAGTGGCAACCGAAGCAATATTGGTTTTTCCCAATTTTGAGAAGCTATTTATGGTGGAATGTCATGCTAGTAAGATAGTAGCTAGGGTAGTTTTATGTCAAGAGGGAAGAATAGCAATATTTTTTAGTGAGAGGCTTAATGAAGCCAAGACAAGGTATTTAACATATGATCTAGAGCTATATGCACTTGTCCAAGTCCTCAAGAATTGGAGGAATTACCTATTGCCTAAGGAGTTTGTTGTCTTCATAGATAACTAGTCCCTAAGAATTATTAACTCATAGGAGAAACTAATTTTGAGGCACATCAAATGGATGGAGTTCTTGCAGTCCTACACTTTCACCATCAAGCACAAAAAAGGGACAAACAACAAGGTGGCAGATGATTTGAGTAGGAGATTTCTGACATTACAAGAGGTCAAGTTGCAGAGCATAGGATTGGATGGATTCAAGGACCTATATGAGGAGGACACAAACTTTTAGGGGCCTACAAGGTATGTATTAACTTTTCTAATCATTCTCATAGTGACTTTTCTAAATACAACTTGTAGAATGGGTTATCGTTCAAATGTCAATAGTTGTGTATCCCAAGGGGATATATGAGGGAAAATATCATACAAGAAAAGCACAATGGGAGCATGAGTGGGCACTTTGGCCTTAACATGACACTGGACCTTGTGGAGAGGTTCTATTATCAGCCTAAGATGTAAAGGGATGTAAGGAGGTATGTGGAGTAGTGAAGCATATGTCAGAAGGAAAATAACACTTCCTCTAATATAGGAATCTATAAATCTCTACCCATTCCTAATAGGCATTTGGAATGTATCAACACGGATTTCATAGTGGGATTACCAAGAACTAGGATAAGGTTAGATAGTGTATTTTTGGTGGTAGATAGGTTCAAAAAGATGATCCATTTCATCCCATGCAAGACAACACATGATGCAAGCAATATTGCCAACCTATTCTTCAAGGAGGTGGTTAGGATACATGGATTACCATGGACCATAGTTGCTAAAAGAGATGTCAAATTTATGGGGTACTTTTAGAAGACTCTATGGAAAAGGTTGGGAACAATCTAGCTCATAGTTTTTCTTACCACTCCAAATAGATGGGAAGATAGAGGTCATCAACAGGGTCCTAGGCAACCTATTAAGGTGTCTTACCAAGGAGTATGGGAAAATGTTGGAGCAAGTCATCCCTTAGGGAGAATTTTCCTACAATGATAGTAAGAATAGAACAATAGGGTTAAGCCCTTTTCCAAATAGTGTATGGGACTCATCCAATGGGCATAATGGAGCTAAGGGACTTACTAGCCCATGACAACATTAATGGGCATGCTGGTGAATTTTTTCAGCCTATGAAGGAGATGCATGATCGAGTAAAACAAACCTTGATGGAGGAAAATAAAAATTTGAAAGAGAAGAAGGATGAGGGGAGAAGTGAGTTGTAGTTTCAAGTGGGAGACTTGGTGATGGTTCATTTGATCAAAGAAAGGTTACAAAAGAGCATCCCAAGAAATTTTCAAATGAAGAGAATTGGGCCATGCAAGGTACTTGGGAAGCATGGACCCAATGCCTACAAAGTAGACTTACCCAAGGACATGGCTATTTCTCCCATCTTTAATGTGAAAGAACTTATACCTTATACGGGTCCTAAGGTGGATGAAGTAGACTATTAGGAAGAGTTAAGAAAGGATATCTCAAACCTACAATTAATTTAAAAGAAACAACCATAGGTGGAGATGATTTTGGATTCTAGAGTGAAGAATAGTACAAGAAACAAGGTTTATAAGGAACATCTGGTGAAGTGGTTGGATACACTTGAAGCTGAGGCCACTTGGATTTATGATAATGATTTCAAGAAGTAGGGCATTGGAAAGGAATTAATACCTCTAGAATTACTTAGACTTCTTCTTGCAGGGGGAGAATGGTGCAAAAGCACCTAGGGATAAAGGTGAAACCCTAACCCATTTTTGGTTTGTAAATGGTCTAAACAACCATTGAGGAAATAAGGACTAGGAATAAAGTACCAAGTTAAGATTAGGAGGTTAGGATAGGTAGAATTTTGAATGTGGGTTAAGTTTTGTCAGTTAGGTCCTAATAGGCAAAAATTGCTTAGAATTTCTCAATAAGGAAAAATGTGGAAAAGGGACTAGAAAGGGGCAAGATCTATTCAAAAGTAGTACTTAGGTGTTTCAAGTTAATTTTTGAAGGTGGGTAGTGATGTCTCAAACCAAAGTCCAAGATGGAGGAGGGAGGCAACTTAAACAACTTCCAACTCATTTCCAAGGGTTGGATGCTAAGTTGTATAGACATTACATTATGAAGGAGAGTTTTGTGTGACAAAAAACATGGTTTGAAAGATTGAATAAAGAAAGGGTTGAATAACCTACTATTTTGAATGGGATAGTATCTTGGGAAAATTCTTTGAATTTGTGCATACTTTTTTTGGTCTCAAGCATTCATTTTATAGGGTTTTAAAAATTACTTAAGTTTTGTGTTCCTAATGTCCAGTTTTGTGTTACCAGCATTCAAATGGCTATGGCCTGAACTTCCATGGTAAAAACACCATGGCTCTTGGAAATAAATAAATATACCCTATATACTATGTAAATAATTATTTTGGTGTTTGTGTAAGTCAAGTAGTTAATATTTCAAGCAAGCCCTAGGAAAGTAGTGAAGGCTTGGCAAGGTGTGATGAAAGCTTGAATTGAAGTTTTGGTGAGAACAATGGATTGGCACAGGAAAATATTGCTTAGGAAATGAAGGAGGAGGATACTAAGAGTCCATAACTCAAAGGAGGAGGTTGGAAGTGGATTTTGGAATAATTTGTGAAAGATTCATTGACATTGCCTTTGAAACCCTTAAAACAAGGTTTTTCTGAAGCCATACTCTACAGTTACCACAGGAGCCTAAGACCTAAAAAATATTGAAGATTGGGTTAGTACGAATAAAATTCTTAAATACACCAAGTGGCCTTGTTAAGATTTTTTTTGAGTTATAGCTGGTTCCTTTTTTTAAGGAGGGCTAATAGAGGCTCTTAGGGCTAGAAGGGCAAATAGGACAATTTGGAGTTGTGGGTATGATAGACTTGTGCTATCAAATTTTTGGATTTGATTGTGTATAATTTTTTTACATCAATCAAATTATACACAATCAAATCCAGAAATTTGATAGCACATTAGCATGGATTGTGGAAATCTAATAGATCTCTATGATAGACTTACCAAAACAATGTAGAATGTCATGAAGTGTGATAAGTACCATAGAAAAATTCTTTGAACTTTCTTTTGTCCCTTTAGGCAGATTTAGTGAAGTTTTTCCTCATTAGGTCAAAAAGTGCATAGTTGGTGAATTAAAGGTAAGGGTTTGAAAACTGGGAGACTTTCTTGGTGAAAAGGGATTGAGAAGGGGTCCTCTAGGTTGGGGTTAGGAGTAGCAACCCTAAATAGGCTAGGATTAGCCTTGGTAGAGAAAGAAATATCTAGAGTGAAGAAGCTCCCCATCAAGGTGCTCATTCATCAAAAGGCACTTGACATACACTAGGAGCTCTATAGTAGTGTTGCCCAAGTTGCTCAGTTGCTCATGGAGGACTTGGCATGTTTTGTGGCTCATTTTTCACTAGCTAGCTCAATGTGTTCTATGGATTAGTTTTCTTGTTGTAGAAAACTAGGCTTAATCGACATGGTTTGGTCATAGTATTGCTTGAGTTGGCTTGGTCAATGAAGGAGCTCAGTTATGCTTGGTGTTGAATGTTGATGTTCAATGGTGATTTCTTTGACACTTAGTTTGGTATTGGTCTTTGTGGTGCCCAAGTTATCTATGAGCTGAATTTTTGCATTTAATTTGTGTTGCAACTGACTTGTGGCTTACATGGGCATTTACTGTAAGGGTTTATTTAAACTTTTAATTGTCTAGGTATACTTGTGGCTTAGTTGGGTATATCTAAGGGTGTTTTGTGGAGTCATAAGGAAGATATTATGTATCTTAGAGAAGAGGATGAAGTGGAGGAGAAAACTTTGAGAAAGGCTAGTAGCTGAGGCTTGGAAAATAGGGAGATTTCTTTTTGAGATTGCAAGCACAAGTTTAGATCTTCCTTGGAGGTTCCTACTAGAGTGTGCACCTAGACTAGCTAGTGTTTGAGTTGGATCTTGAGGGATCTTGCAAAACTATTATTGTAATTGCTATTATATTTGGCCATAACCAGGAAGGCCTTACATCCTAGCACATTGCATGTAAATAATTATTTATGAATAAAGAGTTGCATTTGGTATTAGATTGTGTGTCTTGTGTTGTGATTCCATTGTGTCATTATTTGTTGGGGACTCGGACATCTCCTTTTGCACTACATCAATCTTATATCTTTTGTTTAGTTGGTCTTTATGTATTTGGTTTTGTGAATCAGCTCACTTAGTGTAGATTCCTAATATAACCTTTTTTGTCATTGATAGAACTTTATTTGATAGAGAAGACATTTAATCTATAATATATTATTGATGAACATGTGTACCCAACTCTTCTAGTTATGCCTATTAGTACACTTGCATGGTTAATCATATTCTCATGTTTGGGGTCAATGTTGATCAACATTTGTGTCTTAGTTCCTAGGCATACTTATTTCTAGTTCTCAACTTCATTGATGTGATACCTAGGATCATTAGTTTATCCAATGATCATAGATTTCAATATTTTGGACTCATTTATGGTGTTCATTTTGTATCAATGGTTGTGCTAAATATCTCTATACATAATGTGTGAACTATTTTTTAATAACATGATGAGGTGACATTTTCCTACATTTTGGTTTGACATTTTTAATTAAATGTAACAATTGAATTTGAATATTGGTGGTATTGCATGTCTTATTATTCTGGTTGAATGGTATAACTTGAATACTAATATAAATAAAGAATACCTTTTTCTATTCAAGGGTTTGTAATGAATATGTTGAGAGTGTGTAATGTCAGTATGCATTTAGATGCATAGTAGTGTCTAGTGTGTATTCATGTGATCATATCTATTATCCTTCTATGTAATGAATGTGTAAACTATTAGCTAGTTCTTAATTGAGATTATAGAGTTTTTACATTATTCTTTTTGTTTAGTTACACTTTTCATTATGTTTGCAATGAGCCTTTGTATTGGCAATGAGTCATTTTGTATTTAGTGTAGCTACTTAGATAGTTAGCCTTTTGGTGGTACCCCTTATTTAGGAAGTTATTATATCAAATCATGTGTTTGGTGTCACCTTAATATATGTTGTTACCATTTAATGAAAATTAGTTTGTTCGTGGTTTATCCCAAGTCAGGTTTTCCACGTATAATTATTGGCCATTGTGTCTGTGTCCCTAATCCTTAGTGCTTATATTTTGAAAGTGCATTATTGTTCTTTAACCAAAATATTTTAAGAAATAGTGGGTATGTGTTAATTAAATAGTAAGGGCTGGAAAAGTTTTTGTGAGTTTGAAATAGCTATTTTATCTCACCCTTCTTAATTATTCAGTCGATCTACGCAATATTTTGGTGCAATTAAAACTACTACTTCTTAAAAAGCTACATCCAATTCTTACATTCTAAGAATTGGGAAATTTAAACTCAAAGCTCAATTTTTCTCATCTTGTTTCAAGGTAGGCACACTCTCTATATTGTTCCCTTTCACTTAATTTCATAGATTATATTTTATGTCATTTACCTTATCACATATTACACAACATCCTCTATAGGAATACAAATACCCCCTTGAACATAGATATTGCATTAGAACCCTTCATATTTTGGGTTATGTTAATAAGGTTTCTTTTAAGGACAAGTTTGAATTCTAATGTATAGACCACATAAGGAAAAAATTGATACAACTAAATCTTATCATTTCCCATGATTCTCTACTATACATTATATAACTTTACCCAAAGAAAGGTAATAAACCTTTGATTAATAATTAGAGGCTCATTACTCTATTAAGTACCTCATATAATATTTTGGAAAATGTGTTAGCTAATATATTTTCTAGGATTATTTATGAACTTATCAAAAATACCCTAACTAGAGTTACTAAGGGAAGATATATCTTGGATGATCATAACAAAGTGGGAAGAAACAAATTGGGATAAAAAGGAAATTCAAGATATGGGTACATTTTTCTTAGACTTTAAGAAGGCTTGTGATATAATTGAAAGGCCATTTATTAGAATGACCATTAAATTATTTTGGATTTCCTAATAAATTTTGTAATCGGATTCAAAATCCATTTAAATATGTTCAACCTTATAGTTGAAGTAAATAGATTTTTGTCTAAAAATTTACAACTAGAGAGATCCATCATTAAACAAGATTTTCTAATGCGGGAGCACTAAGACCTTCCATCAAGACCAACGAAGCATGGAGGAACCATGAAGAGTCATATGAAGTTTTAAAGGTTGATTGGAACATACTAAGACTAATTATGGCCTTTGGGGGACATAATATAAATGTAAAGGGTAATGGTCCTTATAAGGACCCTAGGACTAACTGATAATGTAAAGTAGGGACAATAATAATCAAAGGGTCTAGAATAGTTTTAAAAGAAAAATATAAGGTTATAAAATTTTCCAAGGTTTAATAAGTCAGGCGCTACAAATAATACATAAATTGTGTGTTAAGAATTCAATATTTTCAATTGTAATGACAAGTTACTTTTAGGAGGGAAACTTCATTTCTCTCTTGTTATAAATATAATGACCCCTAACCACTTAGAGTCAAATGAGCAAGTTAATGTGCATCTATAAATGTCTTTGTATAGATGAAAAATCCAAATAACTAATTTCTCACATGACTGTAAGACTAGAAGTAGAGTTTTTGCAATTAAATTTGAGGTTTTCTAATCATTTTTTATTCAAGTTGACTAATTTTTGCATTTAGATGATTGGACCATATTAAGACAGATGTATTGAATTAATTTTAATGATCTATTAATTGATATATTTCTTATTTGTTGTTGTATTATATTTGGTATAATAAATTGATTGATTTCATTTACCATTTTTGGTAGTATCTTAGAATTTAGAGTCCATTTCTTGAATGGAAACTTGATTTCTCTACATAATATTCTATTAGACTTTCTCTTTTTCATATCCTCTCAAGATTTACAATTTTTACTTACAGATATTAGACTCTAACAAAAATTTCAATGAATAAATCTTCATACCAAAGAGAATCTAATCAACCTCCAATTTACTAATGATTATGCTATAATTCTGAGATTTGAAGAGGAGAATATAAACTTCATTATATAGAAGATGGATAGATTCTAAAAATCATACAGTGCCATGATATCTCTAGAAATGATAATATCTAGAAGAATTTACTCTTTTATGATATTTAATTACATTCATATCTTGTATCCCCTAAGGTGTTGATGTATTTAAGAGAATTTAGAAATAACGAGAGACCATAAAGGCCTTAATTAGTGACATAGGGGTATTTTTCACAATATTATAGCTAGAAATAACAGTCTATATGGTTTAAAATTGTATATGGTGGAACATTTATTGTAAATATAAGCTAGTAGTACTATTACAAGGATGATTTGCTAGAAGATGGAATATAAAAGGTATTAATTTGCAAGTACACATTTGATGGCTTCATACAAGTAATGTTATGTCATTTAAAACAAGTATCAAACTAACTTATGGTGAGAATAAAATGAATTAAAGTTGATAAGTGTTGAATTTGAACATTTCATATTTAGATGTCAACTCTTTATCACGTGTGATTTGATTCCCTGTAACGACACTAACCGAGGACAAAGAAATGTTAATATCAATGTGCATAATTGATGTTTAGAAATGGGGATAATAGTAATTGTAAGGAATGTTTAATACATGGAAATATGTATAATTGTAGATTAAACATGGTTAAATGTGTAAGAGTATAAATATAAATATAAAGAAGTAATGGAAAAAATAAATCAAATGTAATAGTTGAGGATTTGGTTTGATTGATGAGAGCTTCATGTATTTGAAATAAAATCATGAAATGCAATGTCCCTCAAATTATATAATATATTGTATTAGTGTCATTGATCACAATAAAAATCTTATCTAACACAATATAACTTACAAAGACATACTCAACTCTTATTATAAAAAAAAAAAATCCAACTTTATACAACTCATTTATTATTAAAATATACAAATTTTATCTTTTAAATATAACTATATTGAATCTACTTCATGACCATGATAGTATAACTCTTAATGCTCATAATCCAAAACACATCCTAACTGAATAATTAAATGAATTTGCATACATATATAAGGGAATTGAAAGCTCATTACTTATTTTATATTCCAATGATGGAACCTTAAATTCTATCCAAATATATAACCATTACCATTACAATCAAACAAGATGAACTGAAGTGATTACGTCATTACAATGATAAATACCAAATCACTATTGAGAAGGTCCGTAGAAAATGTGCTTTATTATATCATTCATGCTTTGTCTTTTGGGGCAATTTTCCACTTACTCTAACCATCTAAATCCCACCCACCTTGTAAGATTGAGATAATGATTGCCTCTAATTATTTCTTCATCATTTATTCTCTAAGTACCTTGGGGTCTCCAATTATTTTGAAGATGAATTCATACATTCATTAAAGCAAGATTTGACACCACCACGTTATTGGGTGTAGTATTGAAGAAATGATATCAAAGCATATGTCTATGTATTTTGTCTATTTTAAATATGCATTTTTAAAGTCAATTTATTACTATTTTCAGTTTAATATTAGGAAGATTAATATTGGTTGATGCTTAAGAAGTACAAGTTAGTGGATATTTATATCATTATAGTTTGTTTAATTTTAATCATATTTATAAAATATTATTTGATAAAATGCTTAGTAAAAGACAATCTAATAAATTATTTATAAATTATTTAATTTCACTAACATATGAAGAGCTTTTAAATGTGTTTTTTTTTTCAAAAGACACTAGAAATCATGTTTTAGAAAATTATATTCAATAAAATATATAATATTTTTTAAATTGGAAAATATAGAATATATTTTAATATACATAAATTATCTATATTAAAATATTTTCATGTATTTAAATATATGCATTTTTGATATTTTGTTCTTCTTTCAAAGAGATTAAGAAAGTAAAGTTCATAGCACATATACTAACATTTGCCTTGAAAAGAATAGTTGTGTATTAAAAATTAATTCATTCTAGTAAAATTCTATGTAAATTAAGGAAGCTAGAATGTTATGAATATTATGATCTAAGAGTAAATAATAATAATAAAATGTGTTTTATAACATCATTCGTTATTATGAATTTTTTAAATTTATTTGTTAATCTTTTTAGTGTTCAATCAAAATTTATTTATAAATATTATTATTATTTCTTTCATATAAATAGCAACAAAATAAGAGTTTTATTCCTTACAAATTTGTGACCTAAGGGAACAAACCAGGAAAATAGTTAGTCAATAGATTAACAACTATCTACTTTAAATGGACATTGGAAGCATATAACACTATATACTAACATCCCCTACAAAGAAAAAAAAAAAAAGAGGAGACAATTAATATCAAGAAAAATAAATTAAAAAGGTCACCAAGGGCCACAGTCAACTAATTGGACATACTCAACTTGGTCACTGTCTTAATCCACAACAAGCATGGTTAATGACCTTGCCTCAATCCTTCATCAAGAATGCAAAAAGTTTTTAAAAGTGTTCCTTATCCTTGACATCACTTTCTTAATACCTTACCCTACACGAGGCACAACGAGGTCACCAAACTTTGCATCACTCGATAACTAAACCTTGTTACACTTTTGATAACTCAATGCAAATCAAATTCATAATTCCTTGGGTGGCTCATTTTAGTTTTAAGCATATTTAGATTGCATGACAGAGTAACACAATCTTTGTAGCCCTTTTTGAGCCAAATGAAAATCATCATCTTCTTGTAACTTGGTAGCTTTAGTCTTAAAGCTATCTAAAATATGGGTGATACTACCAAATGGGAGAGTTACTAACATACAAAAATTCTTTTGTATGCCCTTTAAGAAAAAAAATTGTTGTATCACTATTCAAATTCCCCTTCTCCCCACCCTCCTTAGCCTCCTCCTAATTTTGCATGTCATTTCTTCATTTAACCAAGTTGACTCTTGTCCAAGTACAGTCCCAAAATAGTTTTTGGAAATAATGTATTAGTCTAAAATATCATACAAGTCATGTGAGGTTAGGTAAATGATCCTCTTTCTCCATACATATGGAAGACCTAACTTTTTGACTTGTGTCATTTCCTCCCAAACATTCCATTTCCTTCCACATGCAAATTTACTAGATCAAGGTATCCTCTCCCAACACAAATACATCTACGAACAAGACTTTCCTTTTCCACAATGACATCATTCCTTTATTACTTTTGCACCGCACTCTCCAACTCAAATACAACTCAAATATATCCCAACTCATGGTGGATGGCTCCACCTTCGAAATACTAGAAATTCAAAATAGTTTTGGGAAACAATGTAATGGTCTAAAATATCATACAAGTCATGTGAGGTTAGGTAAAATGGTCCTCTCTCTCCCAATCCACATGTGTATGTGTGTGTTATATCAATCTTTTCAAGAAGCATAAATAAGCCAAAATTTCTTTCTAGGAGGTATATGTGAGGGCCTGGTGCACCATTCCCTAAGAAAGAATCATTTTTCATTCTTGAGAAAATATTTACCTCTATCCTAAGAATCATTTAACCTCAGCTAAATCAAGGATTTCATCTTTATAATCCCAAAACTAATTAAATATTTGTGGATTTTAAAGTTTATGACTCTAGGTGTTTAATACTATTATTTTTGTACCCCAATAATCAATAATGTTTAAGCACTCTGGAGTGTGTTGGCCCCACCTATGAAGAATAATCATTAATTATGGGTGTACACTCCCCTTGTAGGAGAGTCTAAATATGGGTTGGAAGGGATTCTTATTTCATTTGGCAGCTTAGACCCAACATCTAAAGGCTAATGAATCTATAACATCAAAAAATGGTTCTCCTTCCTTGTAAATAAAATTGATAACAAGGAAATTTTAATGAAATTGTCTAACCATTTATATTAAATTATAGTCATATGTACATAAACATCAAAAAGTAAAATGGATGAGAGGAATTAAGCTCACTCCCCAATAGTCATGCAAACCTTTCCAAAAAATCATAGTTCATGGGAACATCTAGGCACTCCCTGAAAACACAAACAAACAAATAATAACATGGTTACAGCCTAAAGACAAAATACCCCTATGTAGGATTTGGATCATCCTATTTTATCCAACTTTGTGTGGGGTCTAGTTTAGGGTCTAAAAGAGTCAAATCATTTGATTTATCATCCTATGTTATTTTTTTCTCTCATAAAAGAGATGTTATCAAGTCTAATTTGGGAAACCATTTGGAATAAAATTGCCATGCTAAATCTCCACTATAATTGGGTCAACCTAAAGTTGTTGAAAGACTACCACTAGAAGGACCATGCATAGACACATTCACACAAACAAGTGGCAAACTAGAACATCTATGAGGTAAATCCATACACTTAGGTGATTAATATTAGAGAACCTAAGAATAAAATGTAACTAATTGAAAATGATAGGAACTTTGGAGATGATTCCAACCATGAGAGGTGTAATGATCACTAGTAAATATATATCTATAGGAACCCTTGTAACTATACATGGGGAATCACTCCAATTCTAGAGAAGCTCTTGCAAATGGACCACCTCCAAGTTCACCTTTTCATCTTGTACTCGTATCAATATCATCACATTATTGCATATGAAATCTTTACCAAAACGAAATATATTAGTATCAATTATGGCATATTGAAAAAATTCTGTTATCCTTCTATATTGAAAATAATATTTCTAGCCTAAAAGTGTTCCAAAGTTGTAGAAAAGGAAAATAAATTATAGGATTATCTCCTAAAAAATCCATATGCTAGGAAAAATACTAAAAGTAAATCATGAATTTAAACATAGTAATTTTGAATCCTGCAAAACTAGAAAACTTGTAGGATGAACTCATACTAGCCACAAAATTTACAATATGGATTTAGAATGCCTAAATGATGAAGGGGAGAACCTAAAGGCAATAACTGGAATAGAATGCACCAGTAAAAGTGTGTTTTGTGTAGCTCCAAAAAGGAGGATAAGTAAATCCATGTTTCAAAATGGCAAGAATGTAGTAGGATATATGATAGAGTCAATAAGACCCACATTGTAAGGTCATTACCCTGATTGTATATTTGTATGACATCATGAGAAATTGGTCATAAGGGTCCATATAGATGTAAGGAAGAGCCTATAGAGAGTCTAAGAACCATTTAATAACCATTTTGATACATTTGAAAAGTTGTTATGGTCACAAAAAGTCAATATGTAAAATGTTGCAAAAGTTGTAAAATATTATTTACAACTTGACAATTGTTTGCACAAATAAGAAAATACCCTCAAAACAATCAGTTAGTTTGAAAATATGCTTGGGAATATAAAAAGATAATTTATAAAGGCCGTTTGAAATTAATTCAAGGTATTGTGATGTTTTTTAAAGGTTTTGGATAATGTAGCAAGTAAAGAGCATTGATTTTCTACAATTGGATAACATATAATCCCTAGGCAAGCATCTCTATGTGATTTCCTGTGAAATTATAGCAAAAGAGTTGCAAATGACTTTTGGGGTGAAACCTGACCTCCAAACTAGAGACTTAGGAGTTTGATCAATACCTTGACATGTTGGGATGGTTGGTTTGTTAGGATTTAAAATAGTTCAAATAATTTCTTTGTAAATATAGCCATATTTAGCCTAATTAAGATTGTCATGGAATTACGGGTTAGGAGCTTATATTAGAGGTCAAGACCTAGGACTTTTGGGTGTTAGCATAATTGACATAGTGACGATAAGTGTTGAATTGATGTAGAACATTATAGATTTGATGATATTTGAATTCATTATTATGTTCTTATTTATGTCAACCAATTGACTTAGTGTTTTTAGTATGTTGCTAGATATTGTGTGAATGAAGTATGAACTGTAATATGTTTTTGAAGTTGTTATCCTGAAGGAAGACAATATTATGTTTCATAATGTTATGTTTTTATTGCAAATTTTAATGTGAATAATTGAGTTAGTTATTTTTTATAAGATCAAGCTAGATAACTACTAAAATAGTTGGTGACAAATAATATGTGGTTTGAATTTTATTTCAGATTGGTACTATATTTACTAGAGAAATTATAGAATATGAATGATAATAGCATTAAAATATTGTATTTTTAATCACAACTTATATTGTGGACAAGTATAGATAGTTTATTGGATTGGAAGAAATGTTAACAAAATGAATAGGTAAAACAAACCAAGTTTTTCAAAGTGACGATGGGATTGTTGATGTTTTTCATGAAGTAGAAAGGTGTTTTTGTGATTTTAAAATATAATTTGATATCAGATAGCTTGAGGTATGCATTTAAGGTGGATTCTTCAAGAAGTTTCTTTTGGTCAAAATGAGTTTAGAATATGATTCAATTTCCAACGTGAGATTCATATGTAAGTTGATAGGGTAAAAAAAAAAAAGTTTATCAGTGGTTAAATACATGGTGTCTTACCTAATATGATTTGGATCATTCATATATTATATCTAGGGGTTTTTATAAGGTGGTGGAAGAAATTATATATATTAGAAAGTTGAAGAAGAATTTTTTTTGTGATTGTGCATTGTAGAAGGATTTGGTGATTGAGTAAGTGGAGGAATCAAGTGTGGTCAAGCCAAGGAAGAGTATAGGATATGGAGAATTTTTTGAGATTAATAGGAACTAATTATGAAGAGGTTTTTGACTAGCATGTTTAAAGTCCTCTAACTAGGTTTTTCCTAAAATGGAATAGAACCTAATATTTATAAAGGTAAATCTCTTAACCAAGTAGCACCTAACAATTCATTTTGAACCCTTAAAAGGGTAAGGTCCTCATTGGACATATTCCATAAGATTACAAATTTAGTGGGTACTAACTCCCACCTAGTCTTTCCCAAATTAGGTTTCCATGAGATCAATATGGTGTTTACATTATGTGATTGATTACTTATGGGTGCATATTTTGAAAAATTAAGTATTATAGTTTGTGTTGAATGCTTTGGTGCTTATGTGGGAGGGGAGGTTTAGTCGTGGAAGAGAGTTTGGAATAAGCTTTCTTGGCCAAAGTGTAATTGCTTTAGTTGGACTTTGGTTTGGAATAGATGCTTGACCTGGGACAATATCCAGAAGAGAGGTTTTTATGGCCCTTCGAGGTGTGTTCTCTGTAGCTGTGGAGAGGAAGATTCTAAGCATTTGTTCTTTCGCTGCTCTTTCACTCTTCAACTTTGGCATTCCTGGTGGGATGTTTGGAAATGGTCATGCATTCATGCCTCCTCCCTTGTGAAGTTCTGGATGAGTCTGGGGAGGCCCCCTTCCCTAACTCCCTTTTTGCAGGATGGTTGGTACACTGGACCCATCTTCTTGTTATGGCAAGTTTGGTTAGAAAGAAATCAGAGAATTTTTCGGGGTGAAAAGTTGGGGATTCACCAGGTTTGGCTCAAAATTATGGGTATGATCCAGGAGTTTGTCAATGCTAAGAGTGTGTTGGTGTTGCCACTTGAGGAGAGCGATGCAGAGATGGCTGATAGGTTGGGAATACAGAGGTTATCTCGGGCTTCAGCCTGTGTCAGGAGAGGTTGGCGTGTGAAGCAGAAAGTCCAAAGGATGGGCGGGTGGCTCCCCCCCCTGGCTAGTTTTTTGAAAATTAATACAAATGGTTCTTCTAGGGGTAACCCAGGTCCGGCTGGCATAGGTGGGATTGGTAGGGATTCTTCAAGATCGTTGGTCTTTATTTTCTCGGCCAATAGAGGGATGCAAACTGTTAATAGGATGGAAGGGATGGCTATCTTACATGCTTTGAAGCAAGCTTATGCTCTTGGATGGCGTAAGGTGATCTATGAATCTGACTCTCAAGTTCTAGTTAATCTTCTCCTTGAGAGGCAGATCTCAGATGTCAGTTGGCAGCTGTCATTGATAGTGCAACATTTATTACAGGTTAGCTCCTTGATGGATTGAGTGTCTTATGCCCATATTCCAAGGGAATGGAATAGGGTAGCTAATAGTTTGGCAAAATGGGCATCGAAAAATATAGATGGAGGGATGATTGATGATTGGGAGCAAATGCCCACAGAGTTATGTCAAGATTTGGAGAGGACTCTTGCTAAGGATGTTAGGGGAATTAGGAAAGGTTGATCAGCTTGCTCTTGTTTTCTGTGATTTCTTAGGGTTCCTTGGGCTTTGGCCCTCTGCTGATGTGTAATAAGTGGTTCTGATTGTTAATAAAGTTTTTACCCCTCTTTTTTCAAAAAAAAAAATTCTTTGGTGCTTATAGCTTAAACAAGATAAATTTAGTGATTTTTTAATTACTAGTTCATACCTCCCCTTTGAGTTATTCGATATGTAATAACAATTGGTATCATAGATTGGGCTCCCTTGTTAAAAAAACCTAACATCTTTAGGGAAAATATTTGAATATATATAGGGAGGAAGCACCTAAGCTCACTAAGGATAATTTCTCTATAAGGGTATGTAGGATGAAGCTACAAGTATTAGAAATTGGAGAGAAATCATTGAATTATCTCACAAAAAATTATCTTAATCTAATGGAACCCTAACTGCTCAATAAGTAAGAATAAAGTTGGAGTGTAACTCTATTCTGATAGAGATAGAAAGTACTTTATTTGATGTTGAGTTTGTGGATATAAAGGACATGGATAATGCTATAGACATGTGGGATGCATTGATAAAAATTTATGGTGGTGATGATGATGTTCAGATAGAAAAATTGGATAGTCTCAAAGGAAAGTATGATGAAAGGAGAATGCATAAAGGTGATAAAATTTCTAAATACAAACATAAGATAAAGGATGTTTTTTCTACAATGAAATGAGTCATTGGTCAAATCGAAGAAGATCAGGAATGATAAGTAAAATAAAAGCTACAAAGCTTCTCTTTAAGAGAACTAGGCTTTGATACCAATTGTTGGAATTACAATAGGAAAGGTAAAATTCTCAAGGTGGCGGGGGGGTGTGAATTAGTAGTTTAAACTTGGACCCATAAAACTTTCATCACACATCCATCTCAGACATTCAATGACTAAACTAAAATAACATGTAAAGCATACATCTAAATCATGTAAACACACAAGAAATCATACACATATGACACCAGATATGATTACCCAAAAACCCTCCAATGAGAAGGTAAAACTAGGGTGGGGATGACACCCACAAATATTTACTACTACAGTAATAAAGTGTATCCAATGAAGGTTACAATGTTTTGATCATGAGTCATGATCTACCCTATGAAAGGTCTACCCTATTAAAGTCTTACAAACACTATTAGGTCTCACCTTGTTAGAGGATTTCAACACCCTGTTAGAAGTGTGCCTGGCTAAAGGACTTTAACTTACAACCAAGTAAGCACCCTTTTAAAGGATTTCATATAGCCTATTAGGACTACTATGTTAAGAGATTTTGACTAAAATCACCTGTTAGAATGTCTCAACATAGATCCTACGGTTAGCACTTGCTTGCCTAATAATAGATCACCTCTAAAAAATGTCTTCTTGATCCTTCTCGATCAGATGTCTCTTTGATGTATCCTTTTCTCTACCCTTTTTTTGTCATCTCCCCTATTCAAATAATTAAAAATAAATAAACTTTGTTAAGGCAGGCAGGCTCCAAAAAGGTGAAATTTCGGAAAAAGGGGCTAATCTTTGGAAACCAATGGACTAATAAATAAAAATTATTATTAAATTATATTTTATTAACCCCTCTTGGACGTGAGTTAGGGTTATGCCCTCTTTAAAAGGGTTTTGGAGGAATTTTGGGCTCATTCTACATCTTGATTCTTGCTAATTTTCTTGTTGTTCTTCAGAGGCTGCCAAACCTGTGGAGAAGGAGACCCAAGAACGGGAGTTTGTAGGTTTCCAAGAAGTCTAAGGATGGGAGTTTGAAGCCATTCCATGTGCATGCTCATACAGAGTTTGCCTTTGTGCTGAATAGTGCCGATTTGGGTTTTTTCGGGGTTGTTTTTGGTTTGAGTTTGGGTTTTCAATCTTTGTAATATTGGTTGTTTGATTTTAAAGTTCTGATTTGAGGCTGGAAATATCATAAAAAAATTAGTAAAGGGACATTACAGTGGTATTAGAGCCGTGATCTTGCCAGCCTGAGGGTTTGTAGAAGTTGCATGTCAGTTTTAACAACTACCCAGATCTTGCATGTCAAGTTTTGATAACTACCAAGATCTTGCATGTCATATTTTATGATTGCATCCAACTAAGTGAAAGAGAAAAAAGATATTTGCAGTGAGAAAAGAATAAAAAAAATTTGATCAAACCCCCAGTTGAAAGAAAAAGTACAAAATCCAAGGAAGAAAAAAGTATGGCTGATCCAGATGAGATGGCAAAGAAATTCTTCCAAGACATCCAAAATACTCAGAAGCAAATAGTGGATGGTTTGGCGGAAACTAGAGAGGCTTTGCGAATATTGACAAAAAAATTACAAGGAATTGCATCTATTAATGAGAAAGGGAGCACTTCAGAGGAGCCAAGAAATGGGAGATCCACACCATCTAAATCAACCAAATCTATTTTCTTGCCTGCAGATGAGCCACCAGTACCAAATCCAGCCATTAATCCAGTGGAAGAGGTTACAGGTAATTTGATTACATTAAGAGCTACTTACAATGGCTTAGATGATGACTTTCGTAGTTCAATTCCTTTTAGAGAATATGTGGATATGATGAACGCTTTGATGCCCAAGAAAGAGAACAGGAGGGAGCATGACACAAGTGGAAGAGAGGTCAAAAATAAAATAAGCAAGTTTTCAGTACCTACTTTTGATGGAACAAATAAAATTTCAGCTAGAGCATGGCTACAAAAATTACAAACTTTCTTCACACTTAACCCCATGAAAGAGAGTGATGCTATTCAATTTGCAAGTCTACACTTGGAAGATGCAGCCTATGATTGGTGGTATCATGGAATGACTAGTCAAGGTCATGATCAGGTAACTACATTTGAAGATTTCAGTCAAAGGGTGATAGATAGATTTGACCTCAAGGATGATGAAGAGTACTTTAAAGAATTGTCAAAGTTGAAGCAAACCAAATCAGTTAATGAGTATATAGAAGAATTTCAAAAAGTGGTTGTTATGGTACCTGATATGAGTGAAAAGAGGATCGTTTATCTTTTTCTTGATGGTTTAGAAGATTCTGTTAAGGGTTTGGTTAAGGCTTTCTCACCCTCAACCTTACAGGAAGCTATCAAAAGAAGCTTGCAACTTGAAACTTGTGTTCCTATGAAATCAATCACTAATCAAAAACCCCCAAATCTTTGGCAACATAAGGAAAATTTTCAGAAAAAGACTTTCCCAACACTACCACCAAAAGATGTGACAAATGTGGCAAAAAAAAAGGTAGATGAAGAGACTAGGAGTGAATTACGAAGGAAAAAGCTTTGTTTTACTTGTAGAGAACCATGGGTTCCAGGACACAGATGTTTGGGGAAAGGTCAAGTGCACTATATTGAAGTTGCTTCAGAATCTGATTCAGATGAGCATGAGGAATTTCATGATACTAAGGAGGAGGTAGAAGAAGAGAAAGTAAAAGAAATCAGCAAGGATGGCACTTTAGCAGCATTATCAGGAGTCCCAAGATACCATCCCTTCCGAATTCGAGGGGTACTAGTAGGGAAAAGGTTGACTGTTCTTCTTGATAGTGGGGCAACTCACAATTTTATTGATGAGGGATTTGTAATGAAAAGAGGTCTTAAACCAGAAGATTTTGAGGGATTCAATGTTACTGTAGCTGACGGATTCACTATGCCTTGCGCACGGGTGGTGAAACAACTCAAGATGACCTTAGGAGATTATGAGTTATGTGATGACTTCTATGTGGTTGGTATTGGGGAGACAGATCTTGTATTGGGTGTTCAATGGTTGCACTCTATTGGAGGCTATTACATGAACCATCAAACTATGGAGTTTAAATTTCATTCCAATGGGAAAGAAGTCATATTGAGAGGGTTATCGAATGGAGCACCTAAGGCGGTCTCTGCAAAGAGGATGGAGAGGACTTTTCGAAGAGGACAACATGGGCAGCAGGAGTCATAATCCAACCAACAAGCTCTCCAAAGAATCAAGGTAATTTCCATTTTGAAATTCAAAATATTCTTGATAAGAATAGTATAGTTTTCAATGATTTGCCTCCAGGATTACCACTAGATAGAGGTTTTGAGCATGTTATAGAGTTAGAACAGGGTGCCAAACCAGTTATAACAACCCCATACCACCATCCAAGAGGTTATAAGGAAGAAATTGAAAAAACTATTAAAGAACTCCTAAACATGGGATTCATAAGGCCTAGCTCTAGTCCATTTGCATCATCTATGGTACTTGTCAAGAAAAAGGATGGTACAATGAGAATGTGTATAGACTACAGGGCTCTAAACAAGAAGACCATAAAAAATAGGTATCCCATACCACACATAGATGAACTCATTGATGAGTTACATGGTGCTATATACTTCTCAAAAATTGACTTAAGATCAGGCTACCATCAAATCCGAATGAGGAGTGAAGATGTGGAAAAGACTGCTTTCAGATGTCACTATGGGCACTTTGAATTTCTTGTTATGCCATTTGGACTCACTAATGCACCTGCAACATTCCAATCTTGTATGAATAAGGTATTCAGTCAACATCTTCAAAAATTTGTTTTGGTATTTTTTGATGATATCTTGATATACAGTAAAACATGGGAAGAGCATCTAAAGCACATAGACATTGTTTTGGGAATCTTGGAGCAGCAATCCTTCTATGCTAAGCTATCTAAATGTGAGTTTGGTTTGACAGAGATCCTATATTTGGGACATATTATAAGCTCTAAAGGAGTACAGGTTGATCAACAAAAAATCCAGGCAATTTTGGATTGGCCTCCACCCACTAATCTTACACAGTTGAGAGGTTTCTTCGGGTTGTGTAGCTACTATAGGAGATTTTCCAAGGGATCTTCTCAGCTTGCTGCCCCCTTGACTGATTTGAAAAAGAAAGGATCTTTTGTTTGGATAGAAGAGGCACAAAAAACATTTGATAAGCTTAAGGAGGTAATGAGTTCATGCCCTATGCTTGCAATTCCAGATTTCTCTTTACCTTTTGTTGTTGAATGTGATGCTTCGGGAGAAGGTATAGGGGCTGTCCTAACTCAAAGGGGACATCCAATAGCATTTGAGAGTCAAAAATTAAATCAATCAGAGAAAGGGTACTCCATCTATGATAAGGAAATGTTGGCAATCATGCATGCACTTCATAAGTTTAGACAATATTTGGTATGTGGGAGATTCATTATAAAGACAGACCATAATAGCCTCAGGTTCTTCTTGAACCAAAGGGATTTGAATGATCATCAACAAAAATGGGTAAGCAAATTGCAAGCTTATGATTTTGATATTGAATACATGAAAGGAAAGAATAATGTGGTTGTTGATGCTCTCTCAAGAAAGCCCACTTTGTGTTCCTTATCATCTATCTCTGCTGATTGGAAAGTCTCCATAATTTTAGAGTATGCTAAAGATTCATTTGCCACCAAGATTTTGGATAAGTTAGTGGATGATAATAGGTACAAGGTTGTTGATGAATTGATTTATTACAAGAATAGGATCTTCTTAGTGCCAGGGTCAAAAACTAAGGAGAGGATATTGAGGGCCTTTCATGACACACCTTTGGTTGGTCACCAGGGATACTTCAAGACATACAGGCAAATTTGAGAGCGGTTTTCATGGAAGGGTATGAAGGAGGATGTCCTTAAACACATTAAGGAATGTATGGTATGCCAACAAAGCAAGAGTGAGCAAAATTTTTCTGCAGGGTTGTTGCAGCCACTTCCTATTCCCGAACAAAAATGGGAAAGTATTTCCATGGATTTCATCACTGGGTTGTCCAAGGTTCAAGGTAAGGATTGCATATATGTGGTGGTAGATAGACTAACTAAGTATGCACATTTCTTTCCTATCACATCTGATTTCAAGTCATCACAAGTGGCCGAATTGTTCTTCAAGGAAATTTTTAGATTACATGGTTTGCCTAGAAACATTGTTAGTGACCGGGACAGTAGATTCCTCAGCTCTTTTTGGAAGGAGCTCTTTCATTTGGCAGGAACTAAACACACTCCCAGTACTAGCTATCACCCTCAAACAGATGGACAAACAGAGATAGTTAATAAATGGATAGAAGGATATTTGAGGAACTATGTTTCAAATCAACAACATGCTTGGGTGAAATGGTTACACCTAGGGGAGTATTGTTACAATACATCTCATCACATGTCTATTGTTATGCCTCTTTTTTGTGCTCTTTATGGTTATGATGCCCTTTCCTTTGTTGATCTAATACTTTCTGATAGCAGAGTACCCGCAGCAAGTGATTTCATCAAGCAAAGCCAAGACATAATAAGGTCCCTCAAGGATAATCTACAACATGCACAAAAACAACAAAAGATATATGCTGACAGGAAAAGGATTGAAAGATCTTTTGAGGTGGGAGATTTGGTATTTGTTAGGTTGCATCCATATAAGCAAAGCACCTTGAAGAGAAGTGGGGCAGAGAAACTCAAGCCAAGGTTCTATGGGCCTTATAAAATCATCAAGAAGGTAGGAGAGGTAGCTTATGAATTGGAGCTCCCACCAAACAGCAAAATACATAATATTTTTCATGTATCTTGCTTAAAGAAGGTTCTAGGCCAGAAAACCATAGTATCTACAGAATTACCACCTCTTGATGATGAAGGGAAATTAGTTTTGATATCAGAAGAGATTTTGGATACAAGAGAGAAAAGGTTGAGAAATAGGAGCATCATAGAGCATTTGGTCAAATGGAAAGGATTACCACTAGAGGATGCAACTTGGGAAGGAGCACATATTCTTGAGAACTCCAACCTTCATTGCTTGAGGACAAGCAATATTTGGGAGGGGAGGACTTGTCATGTCCCCTATTCAAATAATTAAAAAAAAAAAACTTTGTTAAGGTAGGCAGGCTCCAAAAAGGTGAAGTTTTGGAAAAAGGGGCTAATCTTTGGAAACCAATGGACTAATAAATAAAAATTATTATTAAATTATATTTTATTAACCCCTCTTGGACGTGAGTTAGGGTTATGCCCTCTTTAAAAGGGGTTTGGAGGCATTTTGGGCTCATTCTACATCTTGATTCTTGCTAATTTTCTTGTTGTTCTTCAGAGGCTGCCAAACCTATGGAGAAGGAGACCCAAGAACGGGAGTTTGTAGGTTTCTAGGAAGGCTAAGGATGGGATTTTGAAGCCATTCCATGTGCATGCTCATACAGAGTTTGCCTTTGTGCTGAATAGTGCCGATTTGGGTGTTTTCGGGGTTGTTTTTGGTTTGAGTTTGGGTTTTCAATCTTTGTAATATTGGTTGTTTGATTTTAAAGTTCTGATTTGAGGCTGTAAATATCATAAAAAAATCAGTAGAGGGACATTACATTGTTCTACTCTAATTGATTCTACATTGTACTTTCAATTCATAACTTCTAAGCCATCATGAATGCCCTGTTTGCGCATGCAAACTTCTCTCTTTGCTCCTTCAATTTCTTACACACTCACATAGAGAGTTTAGGGTTGCATCCTTCTTAAGAAGATTAGTGACTTAGGGTTAGGTATGAATCTATGACTAAGATTTATCCATTTTTCCACTTAATGCTTCCTATTTCTGTAGGGCCCATTTACAGTTGCACCAAAAGCCATGACTATTAGTGAACATGGAACACCACATAATTAACCACCTGTGGGTAGGGGAGCATGTCGCATCACCCAACAATCTCCCCCTCGATGCGCATACTAGGTTCTTATGCGAGTCGGGAAGGCACTGGGGAGATTTGAACCCATGACTAGGCCAAAACCAGGCTCTGATACCAACTTGTAGGGCACATTTACCATTGCACCAAAAGCCATGACTATTAGTGAACATGGAACACCACATAATTAACCACCTGTGGGTAGGGGAGTGCATCGCATCACCCAACAATTTCTTTATTGGCTTCAAGTAATTGCATAGGGAATCTAACTAGAGATTTTTCCTTATCTCCAAAATATCAAAATTCAATCCTAAGTTGGCTCAAAAATATTTTACATAGTTGTTTGTGCGTTTATAAACAAATAAGTCAAAGCTGTACCACTTGGCATCTAAAGTCTCTGATGCTCAGCATACACTAATCTTTCTACTGTGACTCAGCACCCGTATTGCTTGGCATCCATTGTTTACTTAGCTTCTATGTCAATCAACATATACTATATACTTGGCACTTGAGTGAGTTGGCACATGAGTGGATTGGCACTCATTATGACTTGACATGGTCTTTAGTTTTCTTAGTATATGTTACTTGTTTCAAATGAGCTAAGTAAATAACTTAAGTGTGTTGGCACTCACTTGTCAAAACTAATCTAAGATCAACAATCTCCCCCTTTCATATGAGTGTCAAAAAACACTTGAGTATGAAATAATATCTTTAATCTCATGAGCATAAAATATATTAACTCATCTTATATATAAAACTTCAAAATTTCAAAAAAATCTAATCACTTAGATACCTTAAAATTTGATAACTCCCCATGAGTTGATATGTCTGAGTAAATATATCTCTGCTGATGCTATTTTTTTGATACTCTTTCATCTAATTTTTTCTGATATGCTTCTCTCTATGTTCTTTTTCTCCCCCATTTTTGCAATTTCATTCTCCCCAAAAATATATCTCCCCCTTTTTCTTATTCTCCCTCTGTTCTTATTCTCCCCCTTTTTGACACTTATGTTAATTGTGTGTTTTTCTAGAAAGGATGTATGGACATCCAATATTATTTTAAGAGTTTCATCCCAATTCTCACATACAACATCCAATGACTTGATTTGCATTGCAAGCTTGGTAGCAAGGTGAACTAGGCCATCTAAGGTAGAAATATTTGGGTCTTTATTCATTAAGGTTTTACTATAGCCTAGCTCCTTGTGCACAATTTCCATATGAGGGGTGAGGGTTTCTTGTATGCTAGTTAGTTTGGCCCTTATGTTGGCCTCATCTACTATCAATATAGCTAACTAACTTTGTGTATAAAGAAATGTCCTGAAATGCTTCTCACTCTAAGCTGGATTCATTGGTAGTTTTGCACCTATTGCAAAAATTTGGCTCTTTTTAGTCTCTTGGGTGAAGAGTGAGGGATTGCACAATTTAGTGTACAATGTGAATATGTTCTCAAGTACCTTCTTTGCATCCTCAACCTTAGTTGCCAATGTAACTTGTGTTAGTGCTATGTCACCAATATTTTCTCATTCACTTTGTTTTTGAACTTATTTTCTAACCATTCAAGTAATTTGGCATTTATATCCAGGTCTTCATTACTAACATTCTCCACTAGATTTGTCAATTGTCCATTAGTGGCTATGTCTCATCAAGACTTGGTAGACTAAATGGATCTAAAAATATTTCTTTGATATCTTATAGTGCTCACTTTTACCTATGCTCGCTTCTAAGCATTTCTTGATGCTTTTTCCTTGCTAGGGCCTACTATAATATGCCTATTTATTCTATAGTCATGGTATAAAAATCAAACTTGGGAAAAATGATCTCTTCATCAAGGCTCACATCTCCATATTGAATTACTTCTTAACCCTTTGATGAACTTGGGCTTGGCACTGAGATCTGCAATGGAGTAGCATCTGTGCTCAACTTCTAAAGAGTATGACTTGATGGAGTTCTAGACGTTGGTAAAGTTACCAGGGCTTGGATGGCGATTTTCTCCTTTAGTTGTGGTGTCATCTCACTCTCTTTAGGCTTGCCCTATTTTTCCACAATAACCTAACTTGCACCTTTTCCTTGTGTTGTAGGTGGAGATAAGTCTATTTGATCGGTTTGTATAGTAACAACTTGTGCTTCCACTGTGCTCTTCTCTATTATATCAATCTTGGGAATTATATCAACCTTTTTGGATGCATCTCTTTGCATATTGATCAAAGGTTGTACATTAGTGACTAAAGGGATGAAAGAAGGTGGTTCTTGTGGATTCACTATTTCCCTTGCAACATCAGTCACTAACTTTTTTAGCTCATCCACATTAACCAAAACAAGAGTATCAAAATGTTTGGCCTGCAGTGTAGACTAATCTAAGATCTTCTTCAAATCATCTGTAGTAAGGGGATTGATGTTCTAAGCTGATAGATCATAATCATCTTTGAAAATTATTTTCTTCATAGTTTACTTGTGACATGTGGAGGACTGACACTCTACAATTGTGTGTTTTGTACACTCTGTTCTTCTGGCTGTTGTAGCTCAACTGTTGCCTTATCATCTACTTGCATTTTTGTTCCTCCAACTATGTTAGCTTTTTCATCATCTTCTTCATCATCCTTTACTTCAATAGGTTCTTCCTCTACTTCCTTTACAGTTGTCAACCCATAAGTAAGTTTCCACATCTAAGTGGTGTTCTTGACAACATCCTTAATGTTGTGTTTGCAAGGTGTTGAAGGCTTTGTATTTACGTACAAACCTAACTGCATACTTCTTCAATGCCTTAGCAATTTGTGCCTTAGTTAGTTCAAGCATCACTTGGGCTAGAGATGTTTCTCTAATTTATCTCTCCAATTCTAAACAATAATGTCATTTTTGCTCAACTCTGTCATATAGAATCTTAGGCATTGAGTTGGAAATCTCTAGTGAAGCTATCTTGAATTTTTTCATCATGGCATATATGGCCTCCTCCACCTAGTTTTTCTCTATTTTACCAAATTTATCAAAATCAACATGACCAAATCCTGATAGGTCTATACTATTGCTAACATTTTCACATAAATTGTCAAGATTTGAAATAGGATTATGACTCGCCACTTTAAATTGGCTATTTTCATCTGATTATGTTTTCTCTTCATTTGACTCGACTTGTGCCACATACTTCCTTCTTGGTCTCTTATGCTTGACCTCCTTGTTCTGTTTTTTTGTCTTTTCCTTGGCCTTTTGTGTAGTTGCATGTGTGTTGGCTCTTATGGTAGGTACAGTGTGCTTAGGTTGACTTGGCTTAGCTATCTTCTTAGCTATATTTATTGGTTGGACTTTAGCCATTCTCTTCTTTGGCTTGATAGGAGTAGGTGCTTCCTTAGCTTCTTCTCCCTTGAAACCCTTAGTCTCCTCCTCTTTCTTATCTTTTCCCATGCCTTGTGTCAAAGCTAGAGGTGCATGCACTTGGGTTTCTTCTTCCTCTTCATTCTCTTCTTCTTTTTCTTCTTCCTCCTCGGCACCCTCTCCAAACTTGGCTTTTAGTTTCTTCACTGTCTTCTCCTTCTTCTTCAAAGCTGAACTAGACTTTAATTCAATGGAAATTTTGGACTTACCATCTCATAATTTCCAAATACTTTTTTATTTTTATCTACCTCTTTTGCCAGTGAAGCTGTTATAGCTATAGAGGCTTCATTCACATCGATTTAATAACCTAGGGTCTCAACCATCTCACCCTTGGCGTAGCAACTTGTACAAATGCCTAATCAGCATCCACAAGAAAATATACAACATCATAGTGTTTCTCAACTAAGGATACTGGTATTCTCAATTTTTCCTTCATTGACTTTTTGAAATCTTCAAAATAACTTGTCATCAAAGATTCAAAATTATCTCCTAGCTGCTTAATATACTCACCAACTTGCACTACTACTGATCTGTTGATTTTCCATCCAACTGTACCAAATGAGGGAAATGTGTTTTGTACATAAAAGAATATAAAAATCAATATTGAACCAAATTTACATTGTGTACTCTCTTTTTTTTATTGCTCCAAGGTTCTCCATCAATTATTGTAATTGTAGCTCTGCTAGATCATATGTGTGATCTTTCTTTATAAATTTGTATCCCACATCCACAGCTATACAAGGCACACTATTTAATCTACTAGATTGATATAATTTGTGTGATATTACCCTTATAGCAATGTCTATTAGAGGATCAGTGATTGTATCTATTGTCATGCATGTTTTGTTCCAAACAATATCAGTATTCTTCTCAATTACTTCCTTCAAATCACTCCTTAGTGTCTTAGGCCAATCTAGGGTTGGGTAACTAGTAACCTTATTGATTATTCTCTTAGTAATTTTGATAGGTCCATTGTTCATCCATAATGAACCATCCTAAATTTGGCTAAGCACTATCCTAATCCACTCTGTCTTGAATACATTTGAAAAATCTAGTGCTTGTGTTAATCCCTTTCTCTCAATGATTTTGAATTCTTTCTTCAAGACACTATTATCATAGAGTTTTTTATATGCCTCCCTGATCTCCATATCACCAATGCTACCAATTTTATAGTTATAGCACTTTCTCACATCTTTCACCATTATCACATTCGGTGGAATCATTGACAATGCACCAAAAGAGTCTTGTATGTAATATAATGAATAGCCTTGAAAATAGGTTGTTTGACTTCATTACTTATTAACTAAACATTCAAAACTTCCTTCCCTTCTACATTCTTTGAGCTAGACACCATAATGTAAAACTAGGGTTTATAAAATTTAAACTACGTAGCTTGGCTCTTGATAAATACCTTATGCAATCTATCAAAATGGCATAGAATTGCTACTAAAATATTCTACAATTAATTGGAATGGATTTCCAGATGCCTTCTTCTCTCCTCACTCTTTCTCAAATTTTTAATGATCTAAAATCAATCAAATACCCTATATAAACCCTACATTTAATGATGAGTGCTTACATAGTTGTAAGCTTAGCATCAACCAATTTTAGGCTCACTAAGCATCCATTGACATTTCAATCTGTTGACAACCACTATGAGCTCGGCATCAACTAGCTAGTATGTAAGCTTAGCATCTTCTAGCATTCCACTCAACACACATAGGAAATATTTCATGTTCAAAAACAACATAAATAACTAAAAGATTTTTCTTGAATTTCTAATAACATCTTGCATATTTATTCGCGCTAATGTAGTCTTTTTAGAACAAGATTCTTTGGAACTAATGTATGATATGACTTTTAAATACCAATCCCACATACCTATTGATTGCCTTAGTTTGATGGGGTGTGATCACTTGACCCATTGGGTAAAGTGATCCCTTCTCCATTTGATGTGTTGCAATCATCTTTCTTTTTCAATGTCTTAGTCATCTCATTTTTGGTGTGTTCAACATATGCCTTGCCTTTTCCTTTATCAAATTTACAACTTGGTGCTTTTGACCTAGTTGGACAATATATACTAATGTGACTAGTCTTCAAAAACCTAAAATATGTGGTTTGACTCAACTGTCTTTGGTAGTTACCTCTAAAGTGTGTCCTAATACAATTCTTAGGAACATGTCCATATTCTTGACAATAATGACAGCTATATCTTGTATTCTAATCCCAATTATAAGAGTTGTCATTTTTCCTTACCTTTGTTTTCCTATTTGATGACCACATGGGCTTAAATCTACATTCAAAACCATTATGTCCATACTTCTGATAGTTGTAACAATAAAAGTCAAATCTTTGTGTTTGCATGGTCCTGGTTTTTCATTCATGTGCTTGATGACCTTGTTTGTTGCACTTATGGAAATGAACCATACTCTTATATGTGACATTCTAATTTGTAGTCTTGGTTCTACACACGTTAGTAGTATGTTCTTTCTTACCATAATTATGACATGTAGGTTTGGAGTTCTTACCTTTGTTGTTCCTAAATTCTACACTTTTGGATGACTCTCCTTGTTCAGTGGTTGTGTATCCCAGTCCAAATGTATCATTATTAGATCTAGGGGATCTCAATAACCACTCAAAGTATTTGATTGCTTCATTTGGATTGTTGACACTTTTAGAAAATTCTTTTTCTCTGTTTAGGTCACTCTACAATTGTTCATTCTAAAAATTCAATGTAGTTATCTCAATGTCTTTGACATTCAATTCATAGTTGGCATTCATCATTTGACTCAGAGTATCCAATTGTATGTTGGAAATCTTGGTTAGCTCTAATGATTTATCTTCTAGTTTTTTGGCCAAAACTCTTTTGTCTTCTTCAAGCATGGCTTTGTCTTCCATGGCTTTCTTCTTTTGTTAAGTCATCTCACATAGCAATATAGCTTGTGATTCTTGCTCTAACTTGAGATTTATGATTTCGTCAACTTGGGCTCTATTCTTTTCCATTATATTTGTAACTACTACATCAAATTCATTTGAGTATCCATTTGAAAATAGCTTAGTAGTGTCTATCTCTTTGTATTGTGTGTCATTCTCCATAATAGCAATTTCCTTCCTTCTCTTCAAATAATTCTTTAGGTCTTCTCTTGCTTGATTCAGTTGATGTAGAATGAGATTTATTTCAATCTCCTAGTTCTCAATAGTCTTTGCCAACTTGTAGACTTCAATTTCAAGATCTTTCCTCAAGTTGCAAAGATTCTCTTTAAGAGAACTAGACTCTGGTACCAATTATTGGAATTACAATAGGAAAGGTAAATTTTAGAGGGAGGGGGGGGGTGAATTAATAGTTTAAACTTGGACCCATTAAACTTTCACCACACATCCATCTCAAACATTCAATGAATAAACTAAAATAACATGTAAAGCATACATCTATATCATGTAAACACATAAGCAATCATACACATATGACACCAGATATGATTACCCAGAAACCCTCCAATGAGAAGGTAAAATTGGGGTGGCGATGATTCCGACAAATCTTCACTACTACAATAATAAAGTGTATCCAATGAAGGTTACAATGTTTTGATCATGAGTCATGATCTACCTTCTGAAAGGTCTACCCTGTTAAAGGCTTACAAAGACTGTTAGATCTCACCTTGTTAGAGTATTTAAACACTATGTTAGAAGTGTGTCTGGTTAAAGGACTTTAACTTACAACTAAGTAAGCACCTTGTTAAAGGATTTCACACAACTTGTTAAGACTACTCTATTAAGAGATTTTGACTAGAATCACTTGTTAGACTATCTTAGCATAGATCTTGCGGTTAGCACTTGCTTGTCTAATAACAGATCACCTCTAAACAATGTATTCTTGATCCTTCTTGATCAAATGTCTCTTTGTTGTATCCTTTTCTCTATTCTTTGTTCTACTCTAACTATTCTGCAATGTACTTTCACTTCATAACTTCTAAGCCACAATGAATGCTTTTTTTTTGCATGTAAACTTATCTCTTCACTCCTTGAATTCCTTACACACTCACATAGATAGTTTAGGGTTTCATCCTCCTGATGAAGACTTAGTGACTTAGGGTTAGGTATGAATCTATGGCTAAGATTCATCCATTTTTCACTTAATATTTCCCATTTTCAAATTGGCTACATGTAATTGTATAGGGAGTCCAACTAGAGATTTTTCCTTATCTCCAAAATATAAAAATTAAATCTTAAGTCATCTCAAAATTGGTTTACATAGTTGTTTGCACCTTTTACAAAAAAATATGTCAAAATTGTGTCACTCGGCATTTGAAGTCTCTGATGCTTGCATACACTAATATTTCTACTATGAATTGACACTTTTATTACTTTGTATCCACTATTTACTCAACTTCTATGTCACTCAACATATACTATCTGCTCAGCACTTGAGTGACTCAGCACGTGAGTGGCTCGATGTTCACTATGACTTGGCCTGGTCCTTGGTTTTCTTAGCATATGTTACTTGTCTGGCATGAACTAAGTAAATAACTTAAGTGTTTTGACTCTCACTTTTCAAAACCAATCTAAGATCAACAATGCTACTATCAAGAAGATTACATATAGTAAAAGGAAACTACAAAAGTAAACTTTCCTTAGTATAATTTTTAGGTAAGTAAATTGGTCATATTGCATCCAAATGTCCCAAAAATGATAAGAAGGATAAACAAAAAAGATCTAGGAACTTCAAAGACAAGGGAAAGAAGGCATGTTAACTATTGATCTCAGATTGTTTTTGACAAGTGAGTGTCCACATACTTAAGTTATTTACATAGTTCACGCCGAAAAAGTAGCACATGTTGAGCACAACATTTATAAAATAGAGCATGGCAAGCCACTCAAGTGCCGAGCAGATAGTGTATGCCAAGTGATACAGGAGTTGAGTAAGTAGTGCATGCCAGGTCATGGTATAGAAGACAATATATGCTAAGCATTAGAGACTCCAGATGCTAACTAAGATAGTTTTGACATAGTTGTTTGTAATGGCACAAACTACTATGAAAATAGTTTTTGAACTAACTTAAAGATCTAATTATGATATTTTGGAGATAAGGATGAATCTTAAATTGGAATCCATATGAATTGCATGTAGCCAATCAGGTAAAGTGAAGGTTTAAGAAGAAAAATGGATGAATCACAATTGTTGATTCATACCTAACCCTAACTCACCTAAGTCTTCTTAAGGAGGACAAACCCTAAACTTCATATGCATGTGGAAAGATGAAAGAGAGAAGTTTCCATGTGCAAACAGAGCATTCATGGTGACTAAGGTATGGTAAAGTGAAATTACATTGGAGAAATAGTTAAAGCAAAATAAAGGAAAGGAGTAGCATATAGTAGAGAGACATCTGATCAAGGAAGGATCAAGAATACATTAGTTTAGAGGTGATCTATTGATAGGCCAACACTGGGGCAAATAATAACAAAAGAATAAACAATTTTATGACAAAGTCAAGCTGGTCTATATGTGTCAATCCAAGAGCGTAAGCTTGCGAAAGGTGTCAGAGCAGTATGCTATCAAGGGGTGCAGCTTGCAATATGAGCAATTATAAATGCATCTACAACACATGAAATTGAATCTATGAAAACTGAAATAAAACTACGACATGAACTGTCACTTCCTGCAATAGGAACTTGGCTGAAATCTACTAAAGTAATTCTGACAACAAAAACATCCACAACAAAAATGTCTTTCTACTAGCAATAACAATATAATTACCTCTATTCAAAACTATGAAAATAAATTAGTATTTCAGATTATGGAGAAATAATAATCATATTATACCAATGCAAATCTTATCACAAACTAAACAGGAACAACAAGCATACAATATCAATACAAAATCAAATTACCAACTAGTTCAAAAATAATAATTAAATGAAACTTGATATTACTGAAATACGAACATACCACACTGAAATAAAAATTAGAAAACACACCAGACGTTCCAAGAAGTTGGCCCCCTCCTTTGTCTATTAGGTGGTGAGATAGAAGATAGTGAGCACGAGGTTGATCAGCACAATATACAATCTTTTTATTTCTCAGAAGAATAGTACAAAATTAATACATATCCCTTTGATTATGAATTATGTTGTTTATATACACAACCTACAATACAAAATAGGAATAGATTATAATAGTCAACATAAAAAATATCGTACAACCTTAGTTACAGGCCGTGAGTAGTTGCAAATACAACTTATAATAGTTTGTACAATCTTGGATTATAACAGATAGTAAATATAGGAATAAACTTCCCACATGGGACTTGCAAATCTTTCTTCCTTATACTAGTCATGCAAGTCATTTTGTATTTGCAACTTAAAAATAGGAGGAATGCTAGTCGATTTAGGTCCTCCATGTGGATCTATCTATGTATACCACAGATATAATGCTTGACAATTTCAACAAACTGACTCTAAATAATATGAAACATTATTCCATACGCCCAAATGGAATCAAAGCACATTTTCTGTTAAACTAATCTTCTAGATTAAGATTGTAGTGACAATTATTTGATCGATGGTGGAATGCAATGACCATGTTCCGTTGGAAGATTAATAGTTTACATCCAAAATGCGACAGGAAGTTCTGTTATGCATATCAACATGCTAGAATATAAAAGATTAGTAAAACATAATCAATGATGAGTTTTCCATATTTTAATCCCAAAACTTCATTAAATACTACTTATATATATTAAGCCATATGCAACGTAAAATAGTAAAATGGGTGGTAATGGAATGGAAATGGAATATGGAAATGAGTAGGTAAGTGCATAAAATGGATTAAAATATGATATTAAATGGATCGTAAATGGCTCTCATCATTCCCCCAAAGTTAGCTTATTGCATGTCCTCATGCAATCATTATGATCATGAGGTCTTTAGTTTTAACTAAAAGCATTTAAGGTTTATGGATTTTGGCTTTGTCTCCACCCAGAACCATGATAACTCATAGATGAACACAAATCCCTTTCTTTGCTTTACATGACAAGCTTTTTTATATTTCTTCTTCAATAGGGATATCTCTTTCATACTTTCTTTCTTTCTTTCTTTTCTTTTCTTTTTCCTTTTTTTTTTCCTTTTTTTTAATAGCATCATGGTTCAAAAGGTTTCATATAGGAGAATTTATCTCAATTTGCACAAGAGGAGTTTAAATGGGTGAAAGAGGAGAGATGAGAGATTAAACAAAGGTTATTGTATGATGGATATAATGGATAATATGATGGAAGATAATAGGGTGACATTCCTCCCCCCAACTTAAAGGTTGACTATCCATGGGAAACAAGGAGAGGATAAAGAGGAGTGTTGCATAATGATTAATATAATAAGTAATACAAATAAAGTTAAGAGATAAAATAAGGAAAAACAAAATTGATTAATTTACCAAGATGTATGTGGAGAGAGACCAAAGTGGGAACATATAACAATGTAGCAACTAGGACCACCAAAATGGATGAATCATCAAGAAGGAATGAAGAGAGGTATCCAAAACTGCAACACCACAGAAGACCGCCATCTGACTAAAATCACTGAAGAGCATACCACTGGAAGGAACCAAAAAACTAGGAGAATGATTGCAATTGGAGGGGCCACCATCAGCAACTGAACTAGTATAGATTCATATAGGACGTAACACATTCCACTAAAAACACCTCAACTGAACAAGCAACTTAGATTATGGGTGATCAAAGATTTGAGGACCACACTGAAGAGTAGAGTTGTAGGAGTGAGCAACAGTAGGTGCCAAAAAGGAAAGAACCACTGAAACCAATAAGTGTTCCTGAAAAGAATGATTAGTAGAAAAACTAGGAACACCAATTATTGCATTTTTTCTTCCTTTTTCTTTTTTTGAATAAATTTTGATAACGACGAGTGACCACTAGCAAGCCAATTTTCAATCACTCACCGCTTAATGGTGTTGTAAGAATAGTTCTCACCACTAAGAATTTATCAAGCAGTTAACATCTGCTAGAAATTGGTTTTCAGATATTAACTGGCCAAAAATGCCCGAATGTTTTCATTGTCGGATCTTTTATTTATTTATTTATTTTTTCTTTCTTTCTTTTTTCAATTTTTTTTCATTTTTTTTCTTTTTTTTCAATTTTTCAATAATTGCATAAAATGACCAAAGAAATGAAATCCTGACATGGATGATGAAAAATGATACCATCCAAAGCTCAATTTTTGTCCATGACCTCACAAAAGGCACTATTGAAACTTGATTGCATAATGAACTTGAAATGATCACCAAGAATAACCTCATCAAAACTAGAACCACAAACCATTGCACTTGAAACATTTTTGATCTATGTATCTCTTCATCATTGAACCTAAAATCTGCTTGGAGAACTTGGGAACATACTAGCACACTTGGATGAAAGAACTACTCACAAGGATGATGAATCTTGTATTTCTCTATGCTGACTGAATAAGAAGACATCTCTTGAAGATATAAAACCCTATTCTTGTGAAGCTTGTGAAATATCCATTGTAGGAAAATGTAAAGTTGCAAGTAGCACACCTTCATTACCAAATACATAAGTATGGAATGAAAACCAATAGTAGTCACCAATGTGTCTATAGAACTCCAGAGAGACACAACTCGAGGAAGGAGTGTAGTAGCTGGACTTGTATTCAAAGAATCTTCAGATGTGTTGTTGAATAATCACGAATCACATAGACCATGCTGCATATTTTCCTCCAAGTGATAAATCACCAAAGAAAGGAAATCTCGTCTCAAAGTGGTGAACACCCTTATGCCAAAATCTGCATGTGATCTTGAATAGTGAAGCACCAGTGAAATGGATATGCACCATGTAGCTAGCAAGTGCACACAATGTGAACAAAGCCAACTTAGTGTGTTATGCAATGCTTGTGTAGAGAAGCATCATCAACTGGTATTGATTCTAAGATTATCACACCACAATAAGAGACATGTAACCATATTCTCAAAACCAAGCATATCAAGCATAATAAAGAAATAGCATCCATTCAATAACTCTATCATTAAGTAGGTTATTTAGTGTTACAAATGATAGATAGAGTTATTAGTATGAATAGATACTTGATAGAATGGATAAATACAAATAAACTCTTGCATTAATATAATAGCAATGCAAATTAACACTACAAAACATACCTTGAATTGTGGAGACGTCACATGTGGAGATTTTCTAAAAGGACCAATGAGATAATCAAAAAATCTAGATTTGAAATCATCCAAGAACCACAAGATTGGAGAGATTCCCCCCAACTTAACTTCGTGCTACAAGGTCATGAAATCATTGAGATAGCCAAACAAATTAGTTAACCCACAAAGAGTAACACATCTTTAGAATTTTGTGAGTCTTGTCGAATCAAATATTTCAATAATTCAATGGATGAATTCCCAAATTAACTGTAGGTTATAAAAACATAGGGAATTTGAATCATCCAAGGAATCAAGAAATCAACACGTGTAATCAATGAATGATCATCTGAAGATAAGAACCAAGAATGAAAAATATATTGATAGTAATACCTTGGTCCTTGCTAAATAAATGAATCATCCATAGTGTATTTGGTCATCTTGGGACAATGGAAAGATTTAACAATGACAAATAATACTCATCCAATTATAATAGTTGTTGTTTGGTCATTAATGCATAGAATCCCATATGGTCGTGCTTAATCAATTATTGGTCAAAAATCAACAAGTGTGTGAGGGATGCATATTTTAACCATAGGCCTCCAAATATCAATATGCATAAGTACAAAAATAAAATATAGATTTTGGAGGATCTGGTAACATGTTTGTGAAATATGGAATGTATATGGCTTAATACTACTTAGTGAATGATTAACATAAACATGCATACTCATGAGTCCATAATTAAAATTGATGCAATTTGATGCATGGGTTCATTTGTGGGTATGTTGAATTCACTAAGTAGAAAAGAAGAAAAAAGTTGATTATATTTCAATAAATAATATTGTTCTTCTAGTTTAAGTAAACCAAAATCACATCCCTTATATGTATCAATACATTCCAATGTTGATTTATCGATTTCAAGCACATCATTAGATTGTGGAGGGATCCTTGAAAGTTTATAGGTACTATTAACCACCTTATTATGAAGTGGTATATGAGGCAATATAGTTGCCTTTGGTGGATATGGTGGAGTGGGTAGAATATGATGTGAATGACATAACGAATGTGGTAGGAAATGTGAAGGAGATAAAGTAGATAGTAATAAGTATGACTGGTGGAATAAAGATGGTAAGGATGGATATGGTAGTTGTTGTGAGTATGCATGTTACATTTGTTGTGCATGCAAGGTAGAGAAGTATGTTTTGAAGAAATATGTTGGCTTTGTAATGAATTAGAGTGATAATATATGTCACCAACATAGTGCATACCTTGATCTTCTTGGGTTGGTATTTGACATGGAGTACTAGGTATAAGGAAGAATTTTTCACTTTCATCCTTATCATGGTAAGGATCACAAAAAGCTTGTACCTCGTTCACCATTTGCTTTTGATTGTTAAGGCATATGCACTGGTCTTCTTTCCTGTAGCAGAGAGAACAATAAGTGGTTAAATTTTCATCATCAAAATCACATTTCTCTAAGAATTCATCAATGATTTGTTCATGTTCAAACATAGGGATAGAATTATTGCATACCTCTGATAAGGGAAGATCAAGATAAGAAAAGATGCATTCATTAGGTAGAGAGGGTATTAAAATATCACCTTTGATTGGCACATTTTCCCCACCAAGTTCTTCTTTTATTTTTAAATTTGAAGGCGAGGGTTTGGGGGTGGTAGCCACCAGTGGGGTCAAGGGGCAACACCTCTTGCAGGGTCTTGGAGCAGCACCCAAGGTGTGCTCCCTGTCCCAGTACAGGGTGGGGTCGAGGGGCAGCGCCCCCGATGCCAAGCACATGTTGCCTCTTGTGTTTCCTTCAAATTTTGCATTTTTGAAGCAATTTTCAACCAAAATTGATGGACTTGAACAACCTTTAAAATTCATCATTTTAAACATTTTTCTTCAAAATAGCTTATAATAACTCACAACAACTAATGATAATGTAAAATGGAATCTAATTTCTAAGACAACTAGTGAATCAAATGTCTAATGCCTACTTGCAAACTCTAAAAAAAACTTCTAAAGCAATGCATCTATATGATTTATGCAATGCAAATTGAGATTAATTACTTATGCAAGGCTAGTAGTTGCAAAACTGTTCATCCCAACGCATTGTTCCTAACTCAAATCAGCAAACTAACATGCCTTTGACACCTTTCCCCAGCAACGGTGCCAAAATGATAGGCCAACACTGGGGCAAATAATAACAAAAACATCCACAACAAAAATGTCTTTCTACCAGCAATAACAATATAATTACCTCTATTCAAAACTATGAAAATACAATAGTAATTCAGATTATGGAGAAATAATAATCATATTATACCAATGCAAATCTTATCACAAACTGAACAGGAACAACAAGCATACAATATTAATACAAAATCAAATTACCAAGTAGTTCAAAAACAATAATTAAATGAAACTTTATATTACTGAAATACGAACATACCACACTGAAATAAAAATTAGAAAACACAACAGACATTCCAAGAAGTGGGCCCCCTCCTCAGTCTATCAGGTGGTGAGATAGAAGATAGTGAGCACGAGGTTGATCAGCACAATATACAATCTTTTTATTTCTCAGAAGAATAGTACAAAATTAATACATATCCCTTTGATTATGAATTATGTTGTCTATATACACAACCTACAATACAGAATAGAAATAGATTATAATAGACAACATAGCAGATATCGTACAACCTTAGTTACAGGCTGTGAGTAGTTGCAAATACAAATTATTTATGCTAAACGGGTTTGTTTCATTTTCGGCCCATGGCTAAAAAACTATAATATAATAGTTTGTACAATCTTGGATTATAACAGACAGTAAATATAGGAATAAACTTCCCACATGAGAGTTTCAGATCTTTCTTCCTTATACCAATCATGCAAGTCATTTGTTATTTGCAACTTAAAAATAGGAAGAATGTTGGTCGGTTTAGGTCCTCCATGTGGATCTATCTGTGTATACCATTGATATAATGCTTGACAATTTCAACAAACTAACTCTGAATAATATGAAACATTATTCCATGTGCCCAAATGGAATCAAAGCACAATTTTTGTTAAACTGATCTTCTAGATTAAGATTGCAGTGACAATTATTTGATCGATGGTGAAATGCAATGACCACGTTCCATTGGAAGATTAATAGTTTACATCCAAAATGCGATAGGAAGTTTTGTTATGCATATCAACATGCTAGAATATAAAAGATTAGTAAAACATAATCAATGATGAATTTTCCATATTTTAATCCCAAAACTTCATTAAATACTACTTATATATATTAAGCCATATGCAATGTAAAATGGTAAAATGGGTGGTAATGGAATATGGAAATGAGTAGGTAAGTGCATAAAATGGATTAAAATATGGTATTAAATGGGTCGTATATGGCTCTCATCATCTATCATCAAGTAACCAAATGTTAATCGCAGGATCAATGCTGAGTCATTCTAGCAGGTGAATTAGTTAAATCTCTTAACAGAGTAGCCCTAACAGGTTGTATTGAAATCCTTTAATAGCGTGCTTACTTAGTTTTGAGTTAAATTCCTTTAGCAAGGTACACTTCTAACAAGGTATTGAAATCCTTTAACATGGTAAGACCTAATAGTCTTTGTAAGCCTTTAACAAGGTAGACCTTTCATAGGGTAGATCATGTCTCACGATCAAACATCGTAGCCTTCATTTAATACACTTTATTACTGTAGTAGTGAATATTTGTGTGTGTCATCCCCACCCCAATTTTACCTTCTCATTGGAGGGTTTATGGGTAATCATATCTGGCGTCATACATGTGTGAATGTTCACTTGTTTACATGTTTTAGATGTAGATGCTTTACATGGTATTTTAGTTTACTTATTGAATGCATGAGATGGATGTGTAGTGAATTTTTTATGGATCAAAGTTCATACTACTGATTCATCCCCACCACCCCCCACTAGAAGTTTACCTTTCCTATTGTAATTCTAACAATTGGTATCAGAGCCTTGTTCTTTGAAAGAGAAACTTTGTAGCTTTGAGGAAAGATCTTGGAAATGGAAGTCTAGAATTTGGGAAAGATCATTGAGAATCGGGGAATTGAAATACAACTCATTCTACATCAACTGAATGAAGCTAGAGAAGATTTAAAGAAATCTTTGAAGAGAAGGAAGGAAATTTCCATTGAGGAGAATGACATACAATACAAAGAGATGGACACTTATAAGCTATTTGCTAATGGAGACTCCAATGAATTTGATGTAGCAATTGTAGATCTAATGGAAAAGAACAAAGCCCAATCTAAGGAAATTAGAAATCTCAAGTTAGAGCAAGAATCACAAGCCATACTACCATGTGAGATGACTAAATAGAGAAAGAAAGCTATGAAAGACAAAGCCATGATTGAAGAAGACAAGAGTTTTGAGCAATAGACTAGAACAAAAATCATTAGAGCTAACCAAGATTTCCAACATCCAATTGGATACTTTGAGTCAAATGATGAATGCCAACTATGAGTTGAATGTCAAGGACATTGAAGTTGCAAAATGAGAAATTGCATAATGACCTAAAAAGGGAAAAGAAATTTGTTGAATGTTTCAATAAACCAAGTGAATCCATCAAATACTTTGAGCAATTAATGAGATCCCCTAGACCTAACAATGACACATCTAGACTGGGATACACAAGTATTGAAGAATGAGAGTCATCCAAAAGTGCTAAAGAAAGGAGCAACAAAGGTAAGAATTCCAAACCTACCTATCATAAATGTGGTAAGAAAGGACATGCTACTAATGTGTGTAGGAGTAAGATTTTAAATCACAAGAGCATTTTTCACTATCATAAGTGCAACAAACAAGGTCATCGAGCACATGAATGCAAAACCATGACTATGCACACTCAAAGATTTGAAGGATATCATTACAACTGTTAGAAGTATGGACATAGAGCTTTTGAGTGCAGATCCAAACCAATGTGGTCATCAAACAAGCAAATAAAGGTAAAGAAAAATGGAAACTTTTATAGTTGGGATTATAATACAAGGTATAGCTATCACTATTGTCAAGAGTATGGACATATTCCTAAGAATTGTATGAGAACACACTTTAGGAGTGACTATAAAAGGTGGTTGAGTCAAACCACATGTTTTAGCAGTTTGAAGACTAGTTACACCAGTCAATATTGTCCAACAAGGTCAAAGGCACTAAGTTGTGAGTTTGATAAAGGTAAAGGCAAGGTAGATGTTGAAAATGTCAAAAATGAAATGAACAAGACATGGAAGAAAAAGGAGGATAGAAGCACATCAAGTGGAGAAGTGATCACTTCACCCAATGGGTCAGGTGATCATACCTCATCAAACTAAGAAATCAAGAGGCATGTGGGATTGATATTCAAAAGTTATATCATGCATCAATTCCAAAGGATTTAGTATTGAAAAGATTACATTAGCATGAACAAAGATGCAAGATGTTATTAGGAATTACAAAAAAATCTTCAAGTTTTCGTGTTATTGTCAAGCATGAAAAGTTTCATATAAGTGCCATGTGAAATGCTAGAGGATGTCGAGCTAAAAGACTAGCTAGTTGATGTTGAGCTTGTAATGGTTGCTGAATGAATGAAAAGACTAATTAATGTTGAGTGATCCTAAAATTGGTTGATGTCAAGCTTATAGTTGTGTAAGCACTTAGCATTAATTGCAATACTCCAAAGGGGTATTTGATTGATTTCAACTCATTTCACATCATTTCTAATTTGAGAAAGAGCAAGGAGATCTAGAGGCAATCAAGAAATTCATCAAAAATGATTGCAAAATATCTAAGTAGCGATTCAACATCATTTTGGCAGATCTTGCAAGGTATTTATCAAGTGTTGAGTTATTTTGTTTCTATTTTCATAAACCCTAGTTTTGCATAATGGCATCTAGTCCTTCAAAATATAAAGAAGTAGAGGGTATAGAGGTTTTGAATGTTCCTCTGGTAAGTAATGAGGTAAAGCAACTGCCTTTCAAGGCCATACCTGACATTTCATATAAACAAGACCCCTCTGGTGCATTATCCATGATACCACCAAAAAATGTAACGGTGAAAGATGTTAGAAAATGTTACAACTATAAGATTGGTAGTATTGGAGATATGGACATCAGGCAAGAATATGATAAACTTTTTGAGAATGGTGTGTTAAGGGAAGAATTCAAAATTGTAGAGAAGAAAGGGTTAACTCGAGCCCTAGATTTCTTGAATGTTTTTAAAACTAAATGGATTCAAATTGTATTGAGCAGGATTCATGATAATTCACTTTGGTTAGACAATGGACCTATCAAAATCACCAAAAGGATAATTCATAGGGTAATAGGATATCCAGCCCTAGATTAGGCTAAGACATTAAGGAGAAATTCAAAAGGGTTTATTAAGAAAAATATAGGACCTGTATGGAATAAGAGAGGAATGACAATTGACACCATCACAGATTCATTGATAGATTTTTTTATAAGAGTAATTTCACACAAGTCTTACCAATCAAGAAGATTAATTAGTGTGCCTTATATTGTAGTAGATGTTGGTTACAAGATAGTGAAAAAGGATAACATATATGATCTTATTGAGCTACAATTATAACAACTGATTTAGAACCTAAGAGAAATAAGGAGAACAAAGAGTGCTTAGTGAAAATTTGGTTCTATTTTGATATGTATCTTCTTCTATGTTCAAAACACATTTCCTACATTTGGCACTATGGCATTGGAAACAAATAGGTTAATGGTTGTAAAAATAGGTGAGTTCATCAAACAAGTGGGTGAAAATTTTGAGTTTGTAATGACAAGTTACTTTGAGGACCTTAAGTAGTCTATGAAGAAAAGATTAAGGATTCTAGTTTCACTAGTGGAAAAAAATTATGATGATGTTTGTTTCCTAGTTGATGTTGATTTTACATTTGCTTGGGCAGAAACTCCAACAATAAGATGGCTAAGGCCATTAGGATATAAAATAAATGTAGATGAGGCCTTTATAGAAATAATTGCATTACTTGCAAAAGAGATAGACAAAAATACCAAAGCATTTGGTGATTATGAGATTGCTAAATCCAAGATTACTATGGAACTAAAGACTCCCTCTATTATAAAGAAAAAGGAGAAGTTGGTGAAGAAATTAAAAGCTAAATTTGGTGAAGGCGTCAAGCAGGAAGAGGATGAAGAGGAAGAAGATTCTGAGGAAGCACCTACTACAAGGGCTAGTGCACATGTCACTGCACAAAAAGCAAAGGAGAAAGCCAAACCAGTAGAGCACGAAGGAGCAGCTCAGAAAAATCCAAGGAGGAAAAATATTGTAGAAGCTAAATATGATGAGGAAAGAAAAAAATCATATGACAATAGCCAATTCAAAGTGGTGAGTCACAACCCATCTTCAAATCTAGAAAAACTATGCAGAAATGTTAAGAATAGTGCAGATTTAACAGGATTTTCTCATGTTGATTTTGATAGCCCTTGTAAAGTTGAAAAGAATCAAGTGGAGGAGGCTATATATGCCATGATGGAAAATTTTAAGAAAACCCCACTAGAGATTGCTAACTCTATGCCTACAAGTTTATATGAGAGAGTTGAGAAGAAATGGCATTATTGTTTAAATTTAGAAAGGAAAACAAGGGAGACATCACTTGCCCAAGTAATGCTTGAACTTAGTAAGGCAAAAATTGCTAAGGCTATGAAGAAATATGCACTTAGATTTGTTCCAAAATATAGAGCATTCAACATACTACAAAACAATATTGAAGATGTTGTGAAGAAATTCACATAGATGCGGAAAATCACATATGGATTAGCTACAATAAAAGAAGATGAAAAAGAGCCTATAGAGTTTAAGGATGATGAAGAAGATGAAAATAATGAAGCCACAATTGAGGGAGGCACATAAATGAATTTAGATGACAAGGCAACAGGTCAAGTAGAGAAACAAAAAGAATAGAGTGTACAAGATACACAATTTCCAAATGTCAGTCCTCAACATATAACAAGTGTAAACACTGAAATAGTAATAGGGAAGGATGTTTCTGATCTCACTACTTAGAAAATCAATCCCATAATAGAGGAAGATTTGAAAAAGATACTAGATCAATCTACACTATAGGAAAAATTATGTGGTAATCTTGTATTAGTGAGTGTAGATGAGATACAAAAATCAGTGACGGATATTACAAGGGAAGAGGTCATTACACAAGAACCACCTACCATCACCCCTCAAGTCACTAATGTACAACCTTTGGATAAAATACTAGAAGCTACATCAAAAAAGGTTGATACAATTGAAAAGGTTGATACAATTGGAAAGGACATAGTGGAAACTTAAGGCACCACTGAAGCACAGAGTGAAATAGGTTAGATAGATTTATCTACACCTCCAAGACAAGTACAAGGTACATCACAAGGCATTATGGAAAATAAGGACAAGCCTAAAGATATTGAGTTGACACCCAAGCTAAAGGAGCAAGAAGCTATTCAAGCACTGGTAACCTTACTGGAATCCAACACTCCTTCTAGTCACACTCTTTAGAAGCCAGGCACAAATGCAACACCCTTGCAAATCTCAGTGCTAAGTCCAAGCTCATCAAAGGCAGAAGAGGTAATTACATATGGAGATATAAGCTTTGATGAAGAAATTTTTTAACCTAAGTATGATTATGCCACATGATAATAGAGTAGATGGGCATACTGCAAGAAGCTTTGGCTAGAAAGAAGCATCAAGAACTGCTCAAAAGGGAGCATAGGTAGAGTAAAGCATTGCTAGATATTAAAGACATCTTCTTAGATGCATTTAGTGCCTACTCTAGATGAAACCAAGCCACTGATTGAACAATTAGCAAATTTGGTGGATAAGGTAAGTGATGTAGACCTTGATACCAATGCTAAATTATTAGAATGGTTTGAAAATAAATTTCAAAGCAAAGTGAATGAGAAAATATTAGGTGACATAAAACTCACACAAGTTGCATTGGCAACAAAGGTAGAAAGTATGGAGAAGGTACTTGAGAACATTTTCACACTGTACACTAAACTATGCAACCCCACACTCTTCACACAAGAAACAAGGAGTCACCTTTTGAGTTTGGAAAGTCAAGTTAATTCATCAGGTGCAAAATTTCTTAGGAATCTAGTTCAAAGTGAAAAACATTTCAGAGCTTTATTGTAGACGCAAAGTCAGTTAGCAGTATTATTAGTAGAAGAAGCCAACATAAGGGCCAAACTGATCAACATACAAACAACATTGACCCCACACATGGAGATTTTATACAAGGAATTAGGCTATGTAGGAAATCTTATGAAGAAAGACCTAAATATTTCTACATTAAGTCTTTGAATGTAGCATGTGAAAATTGGGATGCAGCTCTCAAAATTATACTAGAAGTCCATTAATATTTATTGGACAAACACACTATTAGTGTATAGCCCATTGGCATCAGTGTCAAAAAGGGGGAGATAAAGGAAAAAAGGGGAGGTAGAGAAACAAAAGGGGGAGAATAAGAAAAGGGAGAATGAGAGAAAAGCTAAGCTAAGGGGGAGCAAGCAAAGAATAGAAAGCAAGTCAAAGAGTATTAGTTGAGACACATTTACTTAGTAGGAGTATAGAATTTTGAGTACAGAATAAGATCTATCAACTTAGGGTGAGTTATCAAATTTTGAGGTATAAGTTGCTACAAAATTTTGAAAATTTTGAAGTTTTGTATATAAGCCAAATAAGAGATATGTTATGCTCATAAGAATAAGGATTTCAATGCATGACCAAGTTTTTTTGACACTCATGTCAAAGTGGGAGATTGTTCACCTTAGATTGGTTTTGACAAGTGAGTGTCCACATACTTAAGTCATTTACTTAGTTCATGTTGAACAAGAAGCACATTTCAAGCACAACATGTATAAAATAGAGCATGTTGAGCCCACAGTGAGTCCTGAGTCACTCAAGTGCTGAGTAGACAGTGTATGCCAAGTGATATAGGAGCTGAGTAAATAGTACATGCTAAGTTATATAGATGTCAAGTCACAGTATAGAAGATAGTATATGCCGAGCATTAGAGACTTCAGATGTTGAGTAAGACAATTTTGGCATAGTTGTTTTTAATGGCACAAACTACTATGTAAATAATTTTTGAGCTTACTTAAAGATTGAATTACGATATTTTGGAGATAAGGATTAATCTTAAATTGGAATCCCTATGAATTTCATGTAGCCAATCAAGTAAAGGGATGGTTTAAGCAACAAAATGGATGAATCACAACTATTGATTCATACCTAACCCTAAGTCATTTAAGTCTTCTTAAGGAGGAAAGACCCTAAACCTCATATGCATGTGGAAGGAGCAAAGAGAGACATTTGCATGCACAAATAGAACATTCATGGTGACTAAGGTATAGTAAAGTGAAATTGCATTGCAAAATCAGTTAAAGGAGAATAGAGGAAAGGAGTAGCATACAGTAGAGAGACATTTGATCAAGGAAGGATCTAGTTTAGAGGTGATCTGTCATCAAGCAACCAAGTGCTAATCGCAGGATCAATGTTGAGTCATTCTAGCAGGTGAATCAGCTAAATGTCTTAATAGAGTAGTCCTAACAAGCTATATTGAAATCCTTTAATAGGGTGCTTACTTAGTTGTGAGTTAAAGTCCTTTAGAAAGGCATACTTCTAACAAGATGTTGAAATCCTTTAACAAGGTAAGACCTAACAGTCTTTGTAAGCCTTTCACAGGGTAGACCTTTCATAGGGTAGATCATGTCTCATGATTAAACAATGTAACCTTCATTAGATACACTTTATTACTACAGTAGTGAATATGTTAGCCCCACCCTAGTTTTACCTTCTCATTGGAGGGTTTCTATGTATTCATATCTAGTGGCATACATGTGTGAATGTTTACTTGTTTACATGTCTTAGATGTACATGCTTTACATGGTATTTCAGTTTACTTATTGAATGTATGAGACGGATGTGTGTTGAATGTTTTATGGGTCAAAATTCAAACTACTGATTCCCCTCCCCCCTCATAATTTTACCTTTCTTATTGCAATTCCAATAGCTAACTAGTAGAAGAAGGAGTAAGTGATGAAGACTTGGATGGAAGAGATGATAAGCAAGAGATATATTTTGTTGCAATCAAAGAAGAAACCTCTATCATTGAAGATGGAGTTAGTGAATAAAAAGAATAGATTTCAAGCATGAATTGCAAGGATGGTTGGATAATAGATAGTAGATGAAAAAATCACATGAATAGTGACAAAAAATATTATTTCAATGGAGGAATGTGATGAGGTACAATCAGATTTGATAATGATGCAATAACTGGTAAAGTTTCAATCTGGAACTCAATGGTAAAATTAATTTTAATGATGTTTATTGGGATGATGGAATAAATTATAACCTATTAAGTATTTTTTATCTAAACAACAAAGGTTTTAGATCAGATTTTAGCAATAGTTTTTTTCCAAATTTTAAGAAAACACAGGGATCTAATTGCTACTAGTGAATAGAGTAGAAGTAGTGTTTTCTAATTGAACTCTAATAATAAACACTTCTTGATTGCTAGATTAGGTGGCTCTAGTTGTGGCATAAAATATTTTTTCAAGATGTTTTTGATAATCTAGTAAAGATTAGTAAGAAAAGATGTGTTAGAGGTTTTCCTACTTTATCTAATTATAATAATGTTATGTGTAAGGATTGTCAGTTGGGAAAGATGTCTAGTTACTAGTAAAGTCTATTCATCACAAATCATTCTTGACCTTGTACACACTGAATTATGTGGACCAATTGGAACTCATAGCTACTATGGATATAAGTACATTATCATATTTTTTGATAATTACTCAACAATGATGTTTGTTATGGTTTTGATGGTTAAATATGATGCATTCTACATCTTTAACTTGTATAAATCATTAATTGAAATAGAAATAAGTAAATCGCTTAAATGTCTTGGGTCTCATAGAGGAGGTGCATTCACTTCACAAGAGCTCACAATATTTTGTAAAGAGTATAGAATCAAGAGACAAATGTCAGCACCAAAGACACCCCAAAAAAGTGGAATTGCAAAGAGAAGGAACATGACCATAATTGAATGTGAAAGAAGTCCTTTGATATGAAATGGAAAGACTCAAAACTTTTGGAGAGAAATTCTAAACACTACTATTTATATACTTTTCATAAGGTATAAATTGAGAAAGGTATATACAAAACACCTTATGAGCTATGACATGGCTATATTCCTAGTGTTAGTTTTTTTTTTTTTTTTTTTTTTTTTTTTGATTTTTTTTTTTTTTTAAATGCTACATAAAAAAGAATGAAAAAATGGAAAATTTGACTGTAAGGGTGATGAAGGAATATTTCTTGGCTATTCTACTAGAAGTACAGCCTTCAAGTGTTTGAACAAGAATAATAAAAATATGATTGAAAGTGAAAATGTAGGAAATGATGAATTTTTTAAGAGAAATGAGGAAGATTTAAAGAAGAAGTTAAAATAATACATGTATGTTTATGTTGAACCGGTTGAACCAAATATAGTACCTTAGATAAATGAAGTGGCAAATGATCCTCAATTAGTGAATGCTAGTAAGGGTAACCAAATAATAGAACCAATACTTCCAATGTGGGTAAAATTTAATCTCTCTTAAGATGAGATTTTTGGAGATAAAAATGTTGGAGTGATGAAAAGGAGTAAGGTGAGGTAAAACAATTGTTTAGTAAATGAATTTGAATCTAAAATTGTTAAAGATGCTTTGAAATATGTTGATTGTGTTAAGGATATGAAAGATAAATTAGATTATATTAAAAATAGTGGTACATGGAATTTGGTATATAGGCCTACAAAGAATGTTATAGGTGTGAAATGGGTTTTCAGTAACAAGTCGATTAAGAAAGGAGAAGTGATTAGAAATTAGCAAAGACTAGTCTATAAAGGATATTCATAAGAAGAAGGAATGGAATATGGTGAGATCTATGATCCTTCTACAAGATTTAAATGTGTAAGGATACTTTTGGCATATGCTACTTATAAAGGCTTTATGGTCTATCAAATTGGTGTATCTATCTTCTTCTTCTTTTAATGGTGCATTAGAGGAAGTATACATTAAATAACCTAGAGCTTTGCTATTGAAACGGGTAAAGACATGATATGTAAATTCCAAAAATAATTTTATTGAATGAAACAAGTGCCAAGAGAATGGTATGAAAGGTTGAATGCTTATATTATTCAAATAGGTTTCATGAGAACTAGTGGCAATAGAAATGTATATCTAAAATCTAAAAGTGAAGCCAAGATATTGATTGCTTAAATTTTTGTTGATGGCATAATATTTTGTGAAAGTGAAGCATTAAGGAGATCATTTGCAAAAGAGATAAGGAAGGAATTTGAAATTTTAATGATGAGATAAAATATTTTTGTTATTGATCTTCAAGTATAGAAGACAAAGAAAGGGATATACATCAATCAATCTAAGCATGTAAAAGAGATTCTAGAAACTTTTGGCATGGATGATTCAAGATCATTAAGAACACTTATGGTCACAGATTGAAAACTATCTAAGGAGGATGAATCCAAAGAGGCAAATGAAACTCTATATAGATCCATATTAAGTAAATTTTAGTATGTCATTCATAGAAATCTAGGTATTACACATATTTTTTATTTTATTGCAAGGTTTACTTCAAAACCAAAGGATACACATGTGGTTCCAGTGAAGTGAATCTTTAGAAATCTCAAAGGGACTAAAACTACTAGCCTATGGTATGGCAAGGATGGATATTTCTCTTTGAATTTATTTATTGATGGAGATTGGGTAGGTAATGTTGATGATAGGAAGAGAATAAGTAGCAGAGCATTCTTTCTTGGTGAAAAAATAGTTGTCTAGATAAGTAAAAGGAAGAAGTGCATTTCATAATCTACTATAGAGGCAAAGTATGTTACTACTATTATCAATTGTCAACAAGTGATGTGGATAAGAGCAATTCTCGAGGAAAATCATGAAAAGTTCACACAACCAGTTTTTATCTTTTGTGATAAAATAGTGCAATAAATATTTCCAAGAATACAATGATTCACTCAAAGACCAAACACATTGTAGTATAATATCATTTACATAGAGAAAAAGTACAATAGAAGGAGGTAAGGCTTGAATATGTGGCTACTAAAGAATAAAACACTAATATATTTACTAATCCATTACCAAAGCATACCTTTGAGTATCCCAAAGGTAGATTAGGGGTTATTCCCCTATCTATAGTCAATTAAAGGATGATGCTAATGTATGTATCAATTCATATGTGTTTATCACAATGTCATGTGGTAAATTTGCGTAGAGGTGGACTACTCCCTTAGGGGATAAGTCTTAGTATGATGTCATATTGTAGTGATGTAGTGATGAGAAAATAAAAAGAAAGGAACAATTAAGTATAATCAAATATGATTAGAGTATTTGACACATTTGGAATTGTTGTCAAAGAGGGAGTTTATGAAAATGGGGAGAACATGTACAAAAATAAGATAAGAATATATATGAAATTATAGAAGTGGACATGAAGGAAATAAATTAGTATGAAGAAGCAAGTAGAAGTATGATCAGATGTACAAATAAAGACATAATGTTTTCATCAGGAAATCATCGAGGTGATATCAAGAATAAGTTCAAAGATGTTAAGTCACTAATCAAAAGTCAAGAGAACATGTGAGTGTTTCCATTAATTCTAAAAGGGGGAATTGTTAGTATATCTAATGCAGTGATGTTAAGTTTCTCATTGGTGAAAATTGGTACAAATTTGATGAAATTTGAATCCATTATTAGGTTGTTTACTTCAACTAATTGAACTAGTGTTTTTAGTATGCTAACCAGATATTGTGTGAATAAAGTATGAGTTTCATTATGTTTCTAAAGTCTTTATACTAAAGGAAGACAATGCTATGTGTCATGATGTTATATTTTTGATTGAAACTTTTCTTATGAAGAATTGAGTTATGTTTCATGAGATTTAAATTAGCAACTGCTAAAATAGTTAGTGATAAATAGTATGTGATTTGAATGTTATTCCATATTAGTACTATATTTACTAGAGATATCATAGGATGTGATTGATTAAATTGTTTAGATATTGTGTTCATTATTACAACTTATATTATGGAAATGGAAAGATAGTTTATTAAACTAGAAGCATTATAAATAGAATGAACTAGGTAAACCAGATGAAATACTTGAACAAGTTATGAAGATTTATAGATTAGTTTAGAGATTCAAAGTGGTAATGGGATCAGTGATGTCTTTCATGAAGTAGAAAGGTATTTGACATCACATTTCCAAGGTATGCATTTGAGGTGGATTCTTCAAGAAGTTTCTTTAGGTCAAAATGAGCTTAGAAGATAGCTCAATTTCTAAGGTGAGATTCATATGTAAGCTAAAATGGTTAGAGAAAAATAGTTTATGAGTAGTTAGAGACATTGTATCTTACCTAATATAAGTTAGATCATTAATATCTTAGATTGATGATTTATTAAAGGTGGTGAAAGAAGTTCTAAATATTGGAAATTTGAAGAAGATGTCTTTTTCTAATTACAAATTACATAAGGATTTAGTGATTAAGTAGAGAAATCAAGTGTTATCAAGCCAAGGAAGAGTATAGGATATGGAGAAGAATTTATGAGCTTAATAGGAAATTATTATATAGAGGTAGTCCATTTCCACATATCCCTTCTGAACAATTATAATAATGAAATCCCTTAGCAAGGTGAATCCTAACAGATTCTTATTGTAAATCCTCTAATAAGGTGACATTCAAGTAAAATGTGTAAAGTCCTCTAACCAATATGCTCCTAATAGGGAAAAATCCTAACATATCTAGAGGAAAATCTCTTATTTGGGTAGCATCTAAAAGTACCTTTGTGACCCTTAATAGGGTAAGCTCCTTAGAGGGTGTATTCTAAAAGAGTATAGATTTAGTGGGTATTAACTCCCATCATGGATTTTCCCAAATTTGATTTTGGCGAGATCAATAAGGTGTTTATATTTTATGATTGATTCCTTGTGGATGCATGTTTTGAAAATTTAATTTATAATATTTATTGTTTAATTTTTTGGTGCTCAAATATTAAATAAGTTCAAATTAGTGGGTTTATTAATTATTGATTCACCCCTCTTGTCTCACTAATTAGGCATGAATTAACAGATCAATGCCTAAGACTTTTAGGTTTTGTATAAGTCCCAAAAGGTATTCTAAATTTTGTTTTATTTTTCTAAGGTCCTTTGGGAAAATAAAAATTAAGTGGAGAACACCCTTGAGGAATTGCTAAAAGGGATACTAGGCCTTATTGAAGATATTGCCCTTAGATTATTCAAGAGTTTCAAGCCAAGTTGTGGAACATGTTGTTTCAACCCATTAGAGATAGAGGGAAAATTGGTTTTACCCTATTCACAATTTAGGAGGTCAAAGACATTGTGTGACCATTTTTCCTTTAGGGGAAAAGATGTAAGGGAAAAATTTTGTATGGATATTTTCATACAAATGTGACTTAATATTGAAGACATGAAGGAGTGGACTTAATCAAGGTTATATTAAATGATAAAGTCCTTTTGGTTTAGCATTTGAAGGAGTGGGAAATTTATTACATCAAGCTTCCATTCTAGCACTACATCAATGTTATTTTGGACTCTATGATACAAGACTAGATAGTGACAAACTACAATCTCTAGGCCAAATGCAAGGAGTAGAAATACCAATGTTGATCAATAACCTAAACCATTAGTAAGTGAGATAAATCCACCAATACCATTGACGTAGTTGATAACTAACAAATTCCATCTAAGGATACCAACACTACTCATTCCACTATGGTCTAATTTTTGAAATGCTTATGGAAAAAGTCAACTAGAAATATGGAGAGAAGGAATTCAAAAGTTTGATGATTTTGGAAAGTCAAGTGAAAATGAACTTTCAAATCCTCTTGAGTATACAAAGACTTATAAGCCTAGAAAAATATCTCTAGGGGTCCAAATGCCATGCTTATGAAAGTACGAAACATGAATACTTAGAATACAAGCAAGCATAATCTCTTGAAATTGTATTAGAGAATACCACCAAAGATTATACTAATTAAAGGAAATACTGTACCAAAGTCCAATTGTATCCCACCATAGCTAAGGATTTGGAGATTCCCAAGTACACTAAATTAATTTAGCAACAAAATAACCCTACATTTTTACTAGGTCTTGCATGAGAAGAAGAGTTTGAGAGCCAAACTCTTCCAAACAACTTGATGTAAGAGAAACCAAGAGTAAAAGCAATGAAACATAAGGATTTTTTATTCCTTATTTCCTATAATATAGGAATATCCCATTTAAAACTAGGATTGGCCCAATTTCTAGGTGGAAATGAGATGAAGGCCATGAGACTTTTTGGGAAGACAATAACATTCCCAGGAAACTTTGTGAAAACTATGTTTCTATGCATATGAAGCCCACATAAAAGCATGAACTTGGATGGTTCACAATATAAGAAATAATAAACATATGTCATCACAAGTAATTTTTAATAGATTTGAAACTTCCCTATTAGAGAAAGCAGCTTGGTCATCTAATATTATAATTTTGTCTCAATCTTGGAAAGAGATCCACTCCCAATATCTAATGAGAAACCATAAAAAAAGAAGAGATTTTAAAAGAGCAAAAATCTAACCATGATGAATTCACTTCTAGTCATACCGAAGAATCAAATTTGGAGCTAAAAGAAATGAAAAAATATATGAAAGGGTCTTGTGACATTGAATGGTCAAGAGAAAAGGAAAGAATTTTTTTTCCAAGCATTAAAGTTAATTTTGGATATTATATGTATCTTCAATGAGAGTGAGGAAAGAGTCAACATTTTGGATATTGTATTTATCTTCAATGAGGGCAAGGAAAGAGTCGTTAACAAAATTGAAATTAGCATGGTAATCATTTTCATCAAGAAGGGAAATTCCTTGAACTTTTCCATTAGATATAAAAAAGGAAATAAAATATCCAAAGCCTTCTATAGTGAGAACATATAAAGAAGGGGCCAATGACAGCTTTAAAAAATGGACCTGTTGAAAATAAAGGTATGAAATTGATGGTCATTAACTGTAATACAAGAAGATGCATTTGTTAAAAGCATTTGAATAATGAAATGAGGATGAAACCCAAAATGTTTTAACATGGAAATAATAAAAGGCCATTCTATTCAGTTTTAGGCTTTAGAATGACATTCTGATTGGACCAAAAAATTCCATTCCATACCCTCCTAGATTGCTATAATATTATCCACAGAAAATCTAGACTAAATGTAATAAGTTTGATTAGGACACACAATTAGTGAGGAATGAGAATTTTTTTAAAGCAAGGGCCTTGGAAATTATTTTATAGGAAACATTAAGCAAGGTGGTTGGGAACCAAATTACAAATATCCTCTAGATTACTAGTTTTAGGTATAGATTTTATATTTTCTTTATTTATTTTAGGTCCTTATAGAGACCCATATTGAAATAATTTAATATTAATATGATGCATGTCCAAACCAACACAATCCCAATGGGCCTTATATAATTCAAATGGGAAGTCATCACTACTTAGAGAATTTCCATTTTCAATGGAAAAGTAACTTCCTCTAAATCTTGTATAGAAAAATTATAAATATGGAAAGCCCTTTGAGTGGTTGTAAGATGAGAGGAACAAATCACTACTATATTTTGCACCTATTTCTGATGGTAGTTCATCTCTCTATCTAATGAAATTTTTTTGGGTGCCAAACAAAACTAGATGTCACTAAATGGGTGTCAAACTTTTCAACGAGGCTAATTATCATCGGTCACTTGACACCTTTTTCAATTAGAAGACTACGGGGAAGTCAAAGTTGTGAGATTAACTTGACCAATGGATGACTAAAAAGGCTATCATTATGGGTATGGTATCCTCTTCAGTACATTTTTGGTGGGCATCAATAGTAAAATGACATGCAATTGAAGTTATGACAATGATGTCATCATGTGTATGGCATCATTATCAAAATACTCATCGAAGATTACTACATGACATCATAAGTTTGATGACCTATGTATAGTATAATTTTTTTGTGCAACTGATTTGGTAATGAAAAATCTTCACGTTGGTAGGTGTATAGTATTCTCCTATCATAAAAAAAATAAATCAAGGTTGACTCAAAACTACAAAAATGTTCTAAAATAATGTGCAAATGATTAGATGAGGAGTGTTGATTGTACAAGTTATATATATGCATCTTAAAGTCATAGTATTGAACTGAGAATCAACTTAAAGACATTTACACAAGAGATTATGTCAATCTCTTGTCTAAATGTCTCTAAGTTGATTCTCATTCCAATAATGTGACTTTGAGCTAGATATTTGCCACTTGTACAAACAACATTCCTCATCTAATTATTTGCAATTTATTTTAGTATATTTTTGCATTTTTCAAGGAAAACTTTAAAAAATTGGTTTATGGCATAATAATATACTATATCGTGACTACCAAAATGAAGATTTTTAGTTAGCAAATCATTTTCCTAAAATAATCATGGTATGCACAAATTGTCAAACTTCTAAGAAAGAACACTGCATGATCTACAAGTTCAAAAAATAAGAATAATTTGTAATATATGAAATCACATTATGGATTGTAAGGAAGGCCTTGCTAAAATATGTATTTCATCTAAATCAATATTAGGTAATGATAACAAGTAAAGTAGTTCATCAACTACACCTATTTCTCAACAAAATCACATTCTCATTGATCCTAAACAAATTAGCTTCTTGAATAATTTCTATGGTGGACAAAAGTTGGATCTAGAAAAGATTCATCCTTCTCTCCTTCAAACGTTGAGAAATATTGAAGCTAGAGATGGAGGAAAGAACCACTTCTTTTTAGATGACCATTTGACTAAATCAGTAATCAACAACAATGATGATGTCCTTCGTACTAAAACTTCTCTTAAAGAAAATAAAGATTGGTATCATCCCAAGTAAGTTGAGTTTTTGAAAACATTTTATGGTAATAGGAGACTTGATTCTACAAAATTACACCCATGTTTGCTTCAAAACTTGTAGAAGATTGGACAAGAAGATGGGAATGAGAATCCTTGAAAAATGGTTATTTCTTGTACAAGTTTTAAAGTTTCTTCTCTAAGTTGATAGGTGACATGTGAGAACTACAAGATAATTTTTTAATTGCTTCACCATCTTATAAATATCGCATAAAATGATATACCTACCATCACAAGTATCTCCATCAACCCTACATTTCAATTGCATGTATTGGAAGCACCTTTCATTTTTTTTTTTTTTGTAACTTGAAGACCTGACTTGATAACATAAAATTACAATAGGTAAATTAAGCTAGGCTACCATTCATAATTTCATATCCATTAGCACTCAATCCCTTTTGAATGCATTTTCCTCGATATTTCCCCCTCAAATGAAACTCATATTCTTCTTGTTCTATGTGAAGGTTTGTGTTATCCTATTTATTTTATATGTATGGTATATATTCAATTATATATTTATTTCTTTTTAGTATTTTTTTAATTATATTGTTTCTCCCATATTTTGGTGTGGGTCAATGTTTTTCTAATCAATCTCTTTTCTTGACCCATATTTATGTGACTCTATTGCCCATGTTGGATAATGCACTGATCCTTGATCCCATGAAAGATATCTTTCAACAACATATGTAAGATGATTTTATAAGAAAAATAAAATTTCATAAGACTTATAGATGAATATGTAAGATGATTTTAAAAATTAGAATATCATTGACTGAATATTTGAGTAACTAGACTGCTCATTTCATAGCAGAAAAAAAACCATAGAGTTAGAAGAAACTATTGTGGAAACGACTCATTTGTAGTGTTTGTGAATTATAGTTAGAAGTGATAAAGTTACATACCTTTGATTCAAGGTGTACAAACAATGGATGCAAATAGTTTATTGAATAAGATAGTGCAAATATTGAAGCAAAAAAAATTGTTACTCTATGATAGTCATCCATACAAAAGATCAATTTCATTAAATGATAAACCAAGAAGTTCTGAAATGCATAATAAATAGATGTAAAATATCAATAATGTGGAGAGAAACATACCATAAACTAATAAGGTTCCATGGAAAAGGAGTTGTCCAAATGAAGCAGATAAGGAGATATAAAAAATCAAGTTTGGATTAATCTTTCACTCTGTCAATCAACATTACATAATCCTTTTTAAAATGGAACATTATCAAGCTAATATCTAACACTAATTCATTATTTAACATTCATTAATAGCATCACATAAACACATAACACTTAATAACATGTAAAACAAGGTATTTGAACATACCTCAACCAATTACAATTGATTTTGGATCAGCTACCTGATTAGTTTGGAATTTTGTTCTCACCAAAAATCATGAAATGCAAGAACAATTGTGCCAAAAAGAGGGGAAAAAAAAAGATGATAATAATGCATAGTGATACTAACCAATTATTTTTGTTCTCTTTTGGCACAATTGTTCCTATAATTTTTTGGCTCGATCTCCAACTAGTGAACGTGTGTTTTGAAAAATTATTGGTGGATTGTGAGCCAGGAAAAAGAGAAATATCAAACTTTAAAAATATGTACATAAATATAATTAATTTTTAAAATTCAATTTAGTAAAATTACAAAGAGAACAACAAATTTGGAATAAATTATTGTGGCCCTTAAACACATTGTTAATACCCTCAAATTGATTTGGATTGGTTGGCAAAATTGGTTAACATGATTTTGCAAGGAGAATAGGAAAATTTTGCTAATTTGGTCAAAAAATCCTCTAATTGGAGACATTTTAACATTCTATCCAAAGTAGCAAGGTTTGGGTAGGAGAATTCACAGGGGTTCCTTTGTAAATGGACCCTATTTTGGGCTTTAAAATTGGTACAACAAGCTAGTTGACGAATTATATCCAAAACAAGCAGATATATTTTTGTATGTAATAGAGAAGACAAATAACTATTAGGATCTACAATTTATTTAGTTTTTCCTTGGTAATAGGCACTCAAAAAATAAGAAGAGTTATTTAGTTTTTCCTTGGGAATAGGAAGAGTTATTTAGTTTTTTCTTGGGAATAGGAAGAGTTGTTTAGTTTTTCCTTTGGAATAGATACTTGAGACTTGATGGATTGACCATCTGGGTTTATTTAGTAGATTCAAGACCTTGAAGTCATAAAAGGTCATTAGAAAGATTAGGCACCTAATTTGAGTTACTTAAACCTTGATTTTTTATTAGGAAACTTGTGGGAAAGTACACCTTTGTGAGAATTTTTTCATTAAAACTTGAGAAGTCCCATATTTATCTACATCAAGTGATATCAAAGTACGTTATAATCCTTTAGGAGAAGGAGAGTGTATACATGTTAGAAGTTGAAAAGTTGATCAAAGTCGTTAAATCAAAGGATTACAAAGGGAAGTCTGAAGGTAAGTGATATGTGGAGAGTGCTATATTCTAAGGTGGATTTTTTCCATTGAAAAAGATCTTGAATGTGAAGGATTTTTGGTACAATCATAGTTTGAGAATGTGATTAGGTATCATGCTTCACTTTGTCTCAAGAATAGTTTACTATTCTCTACTTAACAGGGCCAACCACATGAAGGTGGAAGCTCAACTTACCCCACTCCCCCACCCACAACATAACTATAAATTCCCCCATAAATATATAACATCTATTCCAATATATTCAATGGAAAACACAAGTTGGGGAAAAACATGGGTATCACCTAAACCACCTAAAATACCTTGTTCAAGGTGACAAGGCTCATGATTATGCAAAAAATAGCACATCCATATTTTAGTTAATGACATAAAAGAGTATTGAAGTTATTTTATAATTAAATATTTCATTATTATTTACTAGGTCAATGAATTATGTGATAATAGCATCCTAATCCTCCTCAAAAGAGCTCTCCTCGAGGACTAGTGTGGGTTCCTTTCCTTTTCCCCAACCATTCATATGTGAAAACAATATTATTAATACTATCACTTAATCCAATACATTCAAGAATATAACATAATAAAATAACACTTTTCATCTATTGAATTTGAACAATTACAATGAGGTTTATTTTCCAAGAAGAAGAATCATGGGTATCAATATCCCTGTATGTACCATGTGGTTGCTCCATGTCTATTTGATGTAATCTATGTTGAAGCCTCTTTATATCCTTATTTAATCTAGATTAATGATTTCAATTTATGGAAGAAGAAGTAAAAAGTGAAGAAGATACCTATATACTAGAAGATCTTTAAAGATCGTCAAGTTTTTGCAGTTTAATTCTAAGACAATATAATCTCAATTATGTTAGGTTAACTAGCTGAATAGTTCATAACCATATTGTAATGTATGAACTAGAGCATGATTAGAATATTTTATAATAAAGTTCATCTCAATTACATTAGGTCCATAAATGTTCATAAAAAAGAAATTCTAATGACCTATTAGTTCATAATTGGAATAGTTAAAGGTTGGCAATCATACTTAGAATAGTTCAATTTTTATGAGTTATTCTCATTATACAAATTTAGCCCAATTTTGTTATGAGCTAATAAATGTTCAGAATAATGTATAACTTAGATGATATGGTAGTTCAAATCACATAAACTTGAAGCAGTACATGTCCTTACCCAAGTAGTGTTGATGATATGTGGGCTTACAATGCTGAGTGACTCACATGGAGATTTGGTATGCAAACCTCACGCTAGTCAAATCCTGTCTTTCCCATGCAGTCAACTATGAAATTGATTTTGTCTTTTTCTTTTTTCATAGTTAAATTATTATGAGTTATTCTAATTATACACGTTTATCCCAATTTTTTTATGAACTAATCAAAGTTCAACCTAATGTATAATTTAGATTATTTTGAACTATTATCTAGTTCAATGTATGAACTAAAGTATGATTCCAATCTTCCACCATTTGATAGGAAAAAAATACAATATAAATTATTATGTTCAAACTTGTAAGAAAATGGAATTGGTGATGGTAGCCATTAGGAATCATGGGATGTTATTGGTTGGAGAGGAAGACTTCTACCATTAACCATTATGTGTTGCATCATGTCCATACCATGTTCCCAAGCTCCCATTTTAGCATAGGTAAGAAGGATGCTAAAAAAATTATGAAATGTTTCCTGATAGCTACCATAATGAATTCCATTTTTTTACAAGTTTGAACAACCTATACCATTTACTACATATCCCACAATCATGGATTTCCATGAAATGACATCTTTTTAATGCATTTTGTGAAAGAATAGCCCAATACAAATTTTGACCACTGAATGAGTCATTGATATCCAATATTTCAACATGATTTTGGAGTGATCTTTAAGAAAAAAATTTCCCATCAAATGGTGGAAGTCTTCCTCTCTAGGACTAAGTTGTAGCACAAATGCAACCCTCTAACCCATCTAAAAAACATGCCTATTCCATGACATAGAGGTTATGTCTTTGGGATATGTAGTAAATGGATATATTAAATATAGGTTGTTTAAACTTGTAAACAACTACAATTTTGCATAGTATTTAATGATGGAAATCTTCCTCTCCAACTAACAGAATCCTATCAAATTTGGAACTGCACATCTAAAATTGTACAATTCTATTTGTTTTCTAGTTTAGACAACCTACATTTAATATATATGTTTATTCCATATCCCACAATCATGGATTTCCATGATATGACATATCTTTAAATAATTCTATGAAATAATAATGTGCCTTGTCTATTCTTCTGTATTTTACATACGTATCTATCAGTGCATTTCCAACTATAAAAATTATTTGACAATAGTACTATTTCCATTATTCTTTGATGGATGACCATGACCTATTTTGAGATAAATCTTAAATCTTTATAAAATATTTCAAACAATACAAAGTAGATCTAAAAATAATTACATCTAAAATCTCTCTAAAATATTTCAAATTCACACCACAACCTTTTCAAACTATATTTCTAAAAAGAACAATGTCAAAGTTTGAAAAAAGAGTGATGATTGGAGACATGGGATTATAGTCACAATAACCATAAAATTGTTTCTTCATAAAATTATTGATTGTAATGTTAATATGGCATGAATAAGAGATTGTATGACATAGATGATTTATGCCAATACTTAGACCTATTGATTTGGAAAAGTTGTCAAAACGGATTATATATCAATGATCTAGATAGTTGGTTGCATCTAAACCTTATACATATTAAGAGAAACTTGAAGAAGAATGTTTTCTTGATATATTTAAATATAATAGAGTCCCTACACTTAAATATATACACTCAACTAAAGTTGTTGTTAAAACAAGTTAAGGGCTCGATTAATTTTGCTTCTAGATTAGAGCATGTCTTAGTTTCTTTATTAACATTTCTAGTCACTTTCAATGATCTACCATCAAAATGTAGAAAGCTACCTTTGTTTTAAATTTGTTTCATCTATCATTCTAATAATAGATCACTATTATTATGATTTGAAACTTGAATTAAAATATTAAGAGACAATATAATCTAAAAAAATTATTTTATTTGTTTTTATGTTGAATTAGGAAATCTCATATCATTAACCTTAGATAAACTATGTTATAGAAAAAAATTTATAACCAAACAAACATATATGTGAATTAAATTATTATATTTCTAGAAATATAAGTAGCACCAAACAATTTGTTTGATGTGTTTATGCTCATCATGTTGTTTGATGTGTTTTCCTTTGGACCCTATAAGGTCATGTGGACCAAGAGTCAAGTCCATGTGTCAACGTTGGTCAAGGGCCCTAAGGAGAAGGCCCCAAGGCCACTCTTTAATAACTTCCATCAAACTTTGTAACTACTCCTCTATGATATCCATCATTTAGTAGTTCAACTTAATACATCCAAATGATTATATTCTTAACATTTGGAACTACTCTACAATATTTGCACCTATTTTGCTAACTAACCAAACTAACATGTTGTGTTTTCTCTTGTGTGTGTTACATTTTTAAACATTTTTTGTAGGTGCATAGATCTCAATCTAGGAAACACACTCCCAACCATATCACAAATTTTCCACCAACTCAACTTAAAAGCACATAATTTTTGTGAACCTACAGCTACAAGTTCATGGGAGAAAAACATTTGGTATTGTGAACCTATGAATGTAGGATCACATTCATCATTACTCCTATCTACCACATGGAAGTTAAAACCTTCCCCATAATTCTTTTTCTCCAATACTCCTATAGGAATGCTTTTTATTGCTAGCAAGCTGACTAACAAAAACCTGCAAGATCGCTCAGCCAAAACAGCCAACCTAAAAATCCAATTTCTAAATTTTACCTTCAAACCTGTTGGTAAAATTGTTAGTGGGAATGACTTCTAACCCTATGGGATCACTCTATCACAAGTTCACACTATAAGTATTTTTCCCACGGCTCACTTTTTCCCTATTTTTCACTAGTTTTTGTACCACATTCCTGCATTGTTTGACTACATTCCCACACTGTGAGATCACAAGTTGACTCCCATAGGCTAACTAGTTTTTTATTAACCAGTTTGTGTTTTTTTTTTACAGAAGGATAGCTTGGAGGCACATTTTTGGGATTTTGGCCTTTAATTGTTTTGCATGTTTACTTAGTTTTAGTTGCAAAAACCCAATCTTGAATGCCTTAAGGATGAAATGTTTTTATTGGAATGAATGGTTGATTAATTAAATAGGATTTTCCTTGGAATGAATTATTAAGTAATTAGAAAAAAAGAAATCTTGAATGACAAGTACTAAAAAGAAAAAATGTGATGAACTTTCAATTTAAGTGTTAATGAACATTATGGACAAACACTTCAAATTTTGGGCTTAAAATAAAACTCACACAATCTCAAATTCCTTAAAGAAAAAACATTCTATTCCCATCTCTTTCAAAATTTTCACATGATCAATTTATTATGTTGACTCAATTTTATTATGTTGACCATCATTGTAAGTTAGAAATGAACTTTGTATGTTAAATCATGAGTGCCTTCAAAGTAGTCACTAGGATGGATACAGTAAAAGCTTCCAAAATAGAATGAATCAAGTGCCTTATGTGTCTTGAGATTGTGCCTTTTAGAAAATCTTTGACTTCTCTTCTTTTGCAAATTAGGGCAATTTAAATATGTGAGGCATGTACCAAAAGTTGTTAGCAAGATCATCCACAATAGCCTAGGAGTGCTTCTAGTGAGTTCATCATCCTCTAGGAAGCACATCCCCTTGGGATAGAAGCTCAAACTAGTAAATAATATGGTTAGTATATAAATGAGAGGAAGGGTAAACCTTCTTGCTCCATCAAGAAAGTTCAGATGGTGTGTTTCTGGGGGTAATGTCATGTGGGAAAACTTTCCCATGATTCCAACATGTCTGAAATAGATTCTTAAGTGGATCACATATGTAACAACTGAGTGGCTGACTCCATGGACCTAATTGCAAACCAATTTAGTAACTACCCTTTTATCCTTGGTATACTACTCATGGTACAAGAGAATATAAGGATTCTCTAAAGTTACCTAACATATGAGCTTTCTCTAGTAGAGGTATAAGGCTACTTGGGTTTCATTTCCAAGAGTCATTGTCCCCACAGAAGGGGGGCTTCTATTTGTCATACCTTGAAGGATCATTGTAATACATAATTTTTTGAATTGACTCTTGTATTGATTCACCTCTTTAATTAGAGAGAAATATCACACTAGATCCATGAAACATCGAGATGAACACCTCCTAACAGGCTAATGAGTAACACATTGAAACAAAAGTGACCTTAGAGATTTAAAAAAAAGTATGTTTGAATTTTCTTATTTGTGCAAAAGACCTATGAAAAACATATGCAGAACATACACATTTTTATGGTTACTATCAAATTCTTTTGCTAAAGAGATCATTTGTCTATCTCTCTCAAAGTTTCTTTCTCCCTTAAGAGATTATTTGCTCACAAAACACCATATCCAATTATCAAAAAGAGTCTTATCCTTGGTATTTCAAAAAGACTTTTTAGCAAACCTATTTGCAACAACTTTAGTCTAGTTGGTTTTACTTCACCTATTCCAAAAAAAAAGTTGTTAAACCATCTATTGATAGGAATCACTACATATCCACTCAAAATCATCCATTATCAGACCAAATTTACATTCACTATCTCAAGAAGATTGTTAGCAATTCTACTCACAACAATCCTAGGCCTAGTTTGTTTTATTTTACTCCTTATAGTTAAACTAAAGTCATTTTGTCCTTTGATAAACACAATTTTGTTGGAAATCTGATTGAAAAGCTCATTGTTGAAGATCAACGAGGAATATTGTTGTTAAAAGAATGTTTTCAATCATTGTTTTGTCATTGATGTCAAACCTACTATTTGTAGGGATTATATTTTCTTATAAGATCAGAGTACTATAACTTAGATGATTGATGAAGAGGATTTGATCAACAAGATGTAACAAGAGCACCTAAAGAAAAGGTTGAGTTATGATGTTGTAATGAAGTGCAAGGATTCGTTAAGACAATGGTTAAATGATGTATTGGTAACATACTCAAAGATATAGAGGTTGGTCACATTGAGAAACATTGGAGGAATAAGTTAAACAAAGTTGATTGCAAAGCTTAAACTAAGATCATTAGTGGGTGCTGAGCAAGTTAGTTGAAGCTAAGAAAATTCTCAACTAGAGCTGAGTGACCTTTAGGTGCCGAGTTAAGATCAAGTGCCGAGCATCAGAAATCTTAGTTGGTGTCGAGTGATCTTCAAGTGCCGAGCATCAAGAAAAATATAGTTGATGTCGAGTAGCATAGTATGTGTCGAGCACTAGTATTTCAATAGTGCCGTGCTATTACATTATTTTAAATGACAAAAATTTTCTAAATCTGAGTTGACAAAGTGGTTACCTTGAATTTTGTGAACAAATTGGAAGATAAGGATGATGATCTGGTGGCACAGAATTCTATGTAAACATTTTTGAGCAAATTCAAGAGGATTATTCAAGAAGTTTCTAGAGGAAACAAAATATGGGTTAGATGCAATGAATCCTACCTAATCCATGCAAATTGGAATTAAAGAATGGAAGAATCGAATGGGAAAAGGAACTCTAAGACTTCTATTTGAGTCATAGACCAAGAAGCAAATGCTACTGATACTATTGTTGCTGAAGACCCAAATCTATGAAGTGGTTGGAAGGGTATCAAGAAGAAGACATCTAGGAGAAGGAAAAGCACAGAGGGTTTACTTCTACAAGTGGTCATGAAGATATGATTGCACTGGTACATTGAGCATGGAGACTCAAGGAGACTAATTTTGAAAGGAGGGCAAGCTGCCAGAGTTGCAGAGATTAAAGGCTAGGCAAGAGTATGAGTTGAGAAGTGATATGAGATCTGCAAGTTAAGTTATATGCTACAATCAGGTCAAATATTTTCTAATACTCTCTAGAAATTGTATTAGATATGAAAATCCTATGGACTTAGGTTGGTTTAATATCCATTTGTAAATCCTTTAACAGGGTGGCATTCCAAGTGAATGTTCTAAAGTCCTTTAACCATGCCCACTTCTAATAGGGTGGTTAAATCCTCTAACAAGGTCACATTTGATAGTGTGTTGTAAGCCTTTAATAGGGAAATCCTTTCACAGGGCATCACTTCAAAAGAGTGAGAATTGAGTAGCATGTTACTGGTGATTTTTCTTAAATTGGGTTTCCATGTAAATCATTGTGTTATGTGTTGATTTCTTATGTGTTATGCTTGCATGTTGATTTACAGTAACTTGATGATTAGAAAAGTTAAATCTTGGATGAATAAATGGTTGAATGGGCTCACAATACTTAGTGAAAAGTTTGAATAGGATATTTGAACCTTGAATAACTGATTCACACCCTCCCCTAGTTATTCTAAATTATTTCTAACAATTGGTATCAAATCCATCTGCTGATTTAGTTTCAAGGTACTAGAAGTAGGAAGATCAAGATGTCCACGAGAGAAGTTCCCAAGCTCAAAAAAGACAACTTTGTTGCATGGCAGAGTCAAATGAAATTGCACCTTGGATCAATAAGTGACTATGTACAAACCTCAATTGGAACAAAACATGTAAATTGAGTAGAATCTCTTACTACAGATGATTTAAATAAAAAGAAGGATCACAATCAAGCAATGTTGGAGATTGCTTCTGCACTTAATTATGTAGAATATGATGACATCAAAGATAATGATACTACATTCAAGATGTGGAAAGTCTTATTAGATATTTATGGAGGAGATAAAAATGTCTAGAGAGAAAAAAGAGAAAGCCTAAGAGGAAAGTTTGATGACATTAAAATGGAGGAAGGTGAAAATGTTGCTCAATATGAAAGAAGTGGTAAGTGTAATAAGAAGTCTAGGTGGTCAATTGCAAGAAGAAACTATCATCATACTTAAGAACTGTACTCCCTATCTATGCTATTAGAGTTTTAGTCATCTAAGAGCTAAGGTGTGTACAAGGAAACACACTAACCTTTGAAGGAATAGTGGGAAGACTTATTGCATTTGAGTTGTCCAAATTTGATAACTATAGAACTAAAAACCTTGAATCTACTTTCAAGGCTAAGATGACAATAAAAGACACTGAGGAGGAGATATCAAGAAAAAAGATAAGAAAGGGAAAACATGCATCCAATGATAGCAGCACAGATGAGGAAGATGTAGAATAGTTAGAAGCACTACTGGCTAGGAGATTCCATAGAAGCAAAGGTAAATTCAAAGGTAAGCTCCCTATCATATGTTTCAATTGCAATGAAGTAGCTCATATTGCTGCAAGATGTATACAGAAGAAGAAAGAAAAAGAAGGAAACAAGTACAAAAACAAGAGAGAAGATGATAGCAAAGACTACAAGGAAAAAGGCAAGAGATGCTACATTATTGAAGAAGATTCTGATGAGAATGATGATGAAGTAGTCTATGTGGCTATGAAAGATGAAGCAACAAGATTGGTTACCTACGTGAAAAAAAATGACAAGTGGATCATAGACAATGGATGCTCACATCACATGACAAGAGATAAAAGTAAGTTCATTACCTTTACTCAATATGATGGAAATAGTGTTATATTTGGTAATGATGCTCCATGTCAAATCAAAGAAAAAGGATCTATTAAGCTCACAGAGAAAATTTCATGTGATAATGCATTCTATGTTGAAGGATTGAACTACAACTTGATGAGTGTATCATAGTTAGGAAATGTAGGTTGCAAATTTGAGTTTGGAAACAAAATTTCCAAGATCTATGACACTGATGAAAATCTAATAGAAAAAGGTGAACAAACTAGGAGTAATCTATTTTACCTAGATATGGAGGATGCAACATGTCTTGTTGTTAGACTTGATGATGTGTAATTGTGGCATAAAAGGCTATGTCATGTTAACTTTGATAATCTAATCAGCATAAGCAAGAAGAAGAAGGTTAGAGGGTTGCCCAAATTGAAGAAACCTGAAAAACACATTGTGCAAACAATGTCAACTTGGGAAGATGACTAAGTTTAGCTTCAAAATAAAAACATAAACTTCCAATGAAGTACTAGTGTTAGTCCATACAAACTTATGTGGTCCAATAGAAGTGCAAAGCTACCTAGGAGACAGATACATAATGCTATTTGTAGATGACTATTCCAGGATGAACTATGTTTTTAAAGAAAAAATCTAATGCATTTCAAATATTTAAGTGGTACTTGGCCAGAGTTGAGAAGGAAAAAGAAAGAACCTAAAATGCCTAAGGATAAATAGAGGAGGTGAGATCACATCAAAGGAGTTTGAAATATTTTGCAATGAAAAAGGTATCAAAAGAAAAATGTTGCACTAAAGTACAAGAGAGAAGTTGTAAGTACTACAGTCTACACATTGAATAGAGTTCAAGTCAAGAAAGGTACAAATGCAACACCTTTTGAATTGTGGTATGGTCATTCACCTAATGTTAAAAATTTCAAAGTATTTGGTTGTAAATGCTATATTCTCAAAGATACTAGAAATGGTAAGTTTGATGTAAAAAGTGATGAAGGAATATTCTTTGGATACTCTACTAGAAGCAAATCATATAAGTCTTTGAACACTCACACTAATAAAATTGTGGAAAGTGCAAATGTAAATTTTGATGAGCATGCAGAAATTCAGGTTGATGAGTCCAAGCAATCAAAGGATTATAGATCCTTTGTATACTTATATGAAGGAATGACTATTGAAGACAATGCTACAAATCAAGTTGGAAATCAGCAACAAATTTTAGTATCTGTCAAGTCTTAGCCAGTGAATGTCGAGCTGCAGAATGTAAAAAATGCACATTCTAGTTTTGAAAATAGTATGCATAAAAGGAATGATGAAATACTAGATGAAGAAGAATAAAATGACTCTAAAGTTGAAGGATCAAATATGGAAAGAAGGACAAAACAAAGATTAGACAAGTATGTAAGAAGGCATCACCTTGTAGATCAAATCATTAGTGACAAGGATGCTAGACCAATGATGAGGAATAGATTTAGGAATGAATCATGTCTGCTGAGAAAGGTTGAACTTAAAATAGTGAAAGATGCACTACAAGATGATGACTAGTATAAAGTCATGGAAGAGGAGATAGATTAGATTGAGAAGAACAAAATATGGTCTCTAGTTCCTAAACTAGCTAATAAGAATGTGATTGGTACCAAATGGGTTTTTAGAAAAAACATGATGAGAAGGGTGAGATAACAAGAAACAAAGCCAAACTATTTTGCAAAGGCTATGCACAAGAAGAAGGACTAGATTATGGGGAAACATTTTCCCCTATTGCAAGAATGGAAGGAGTAAGAACATTACATGCAGATGTTGCATACAAAGGTTTCAAAGTGTACCAAATGGATGTGAAGTTTTCTTTTCTGAATGGTATACTAGAAGAAGAAGTTTACATAGAACAACCTGAGGGATTTGTAGATGAGAAGAACAAGGATATGGTTTGCAAACTACACAAAGCACTTTATTGATTGAGGCAAGCACCTAGAGCATGGTATGAGAGATTGCACAAATATCTTGTGAAGATAGGATTCAAGAGAAAAGATGACAATAGCAACTTGTACATCAAAGATGAAAAAATTAAAGATATTTTGATATTAGAAATCTTTGTTGATGATATAATATTTGGAGGAAAAGATGTTCTTTGCAAAGATTTTTCTAATCAAATGAAGCATGAATTTGAGATGTCAATGTTTGGAGAAATCAAATTCTTTGTTGATTTACAAGTACATCAATTGAAGCATGGCATATTTGTGACCCCCAAATACATATAAGAGATACTCAAAAAATTTGGGTTAGAAGACTCAAAACCAATGGGAATTGGACATAAGCTAACCAAGAATGATGAGTCTGCTGAAGTGAATCAAACATTGTATAGATCAATGATTGGAAAGTTGCAATATGTTGTACATACTAGACTAGACATTGCATTAGCTATTAGAATAGTGGCAATATTTTTTGCAAATCCAAGAGAAAATCACTTAATGGAAATAAAGAGAATACTGAGATACCTGAAAGGAACTGATGACTTTGGTTTGTACTACAAAAGGAGAGAAAAATTGAACTAAGAGCCTATACAGATGCAGATTGTGGAGGTAAAATTGATGATAGAAAAAGCACCAGTGGAGGAGCAATTTTCTTAGGAAAAAGGTTAATTACATGGACCAACAAAAAGAAAAGCTACACCTCATAGTCCACTACTGAAGCTAAATATGTTGTAGCTACTATAAACTACACCAATATTGTATGGATAAAAAATTTGTTGCAAAGTATGAAGGAAGAGGTAACTGAGCTTATGATACTTTATTGTGATAATACAAATGCTATCAACATATCAAAGAATCCTATAATGCATTTAAAACCAAGCATATTGCAATTAAGTATCACTATATAAAAGGGTTGGTGGAAGAGAAACAAGTGAAGATGGAATATGTTAGCTCAAAGGAATAGATTGTTGACATCTTTACAAAAGCACTACCTAAAGATGCTTTTGAATATCTTAGAAGTAAGTTAGGGGTGATACCCCTAGCCAAGGCTACTTAAAGCAAAAGAAAGAATGCCCTGCATCAAATGAGCTAATTTGTGAAGATCTTACACATTGATGCAGAGGATGTTTACTTTAGGATTCATGCCTAAAGTAGTAGATGTGCTAAAGTTTCAAATCTATCACAAGCAAGGTGACAGAGAGAGAAATTGAATGAACCTGGAAAAGCTACATTTGCATACTAAGATGCTAATATATCTTTGGCATTGTTGTCAAAGAGGGAGAAGATGTGAGAAATTGTGAGAAACTGATCAAAGAAGATGGAGATTTTTGGAATAGCAAAAGATGAGCAATACAGAGGGAGAAAAACAAAGTACAAGGAGGTAGCAGCAAAGAGGGAGAAGCATAAATGAAGCAATCAAAATAATAGAAGGAGATGTGAAGCTAAAATTTACTTTTTGGTATTTGACTTACTGTTCTAACCTAGTTAGCCTGTGGTTAAATAGTTTAGGCTCATGGTTGATTAGTTTGGTTTGCCATCAATGCCAAAGAGGGAGATTGTTGGAAATCTGATTGAAATGCTCATTGTTGAAGATCAAAGAGGAAGATTGTTTTTAAAAGAACATTTTCAATCATTTTTTTGTCATTGATATCAAACTTACTATTTGTAGGGATGATATTTTCTTATAAGATCCATGTACTATCACTTAGTTGATTGATGAAGAGGATTTGATCAACAAGATGTAACAAGAGCACCTAAGGAAAAGGTTGAGTTATGATGTTGTATTGAAGTGCAAGGATCAGTTAATACAATGGTTAAATGATGCATTGATAACATACTCAAAGATACAAAGGTTGGAGGTTGGTCACACTAAGAAACATTGGAGGAATAAGTTAAACAAGATTGATTGCAAAGCTTAAACTAAGATCATTAGTGGGTACCAAGCAAGTTAGTTGAAGCCAAGAAAATTCTTAGTTGGAGCTGAGTAACAGGAAATTCATGTGTGTGTGTGTCAAGTGATCTTTATGTGCCAAGTGAAGATCAGGTGTCGAGCATCAAAAAATCTTAGTTGGTGCCAAGTGATCTTCACATGCCAAGCATCAGGAAAAACATAGTTAATGTCGAGTAACACAATATGTGTTGAGCACCAATATTTCAATAGTGCTAAGCTATTGCATTATTTCAAATGAAAAAGATTTTCCAAATCTAAGCCAACAAAGTGGTTACCTTAAATTTTGTGAATGAACTAGAAGATAAGGCTGATGAGCCGGTGGCACAAAATTCTATGTAAACCATTTTTTAGTGAATTTAAGAGGATTATTCAAGAAGTTTCTAGAGGAAACAAACTATGGGTTAGATGCAATGAATCCTACCTAATCCATGAAAATTGAAATTAAAGAATGGAAGAATTGAGCGGGAAAAGGAACTCTGAGACTTCTATTTAAGGAGTCATAGACCAAGAATTAAACATTGCTCATACTGTTGTTGTTGAAGCCCCAAATCTACAAAGTGGTTGGAAGAGTGTCAAGAAGAAGGCATCTAGGAGAAGGAAGAGAATATAGGCTCTACTTCTACAAGTGGTCATGAAGAGATGATTGCACTAGTACATTGAACATGGAGACTCAAGGAGACTAATCTTGAAAGGAGGGCAAGCTATCAGAGTTGCAAATATTAAAGGCCAGGCAAGAGTATGAGCTGAGAAGTGATTTGAGATCTGCAAGTTAAGTTGTATGCTATAGTCAAGTCAAAGATTTTCTAATACTCTCTAGAAATTTTATTAGATCTGAAAATCCTATGGGCTTAGGTTGGTTTAATAGTCATTTGTAAATCCTTTAACAAGGTGACATTCCAAGTGAATTTTCTAAAGTCCTTTAACTAGGCTCACTTCTAACAAGGTGGTTAAATCCTCTAACAAGGTCACATTTGATAGTTTGTTGTAAGCCTTTAATAGGGTAGGCCTTTCACAGGACATCACTTCAAAAGAGTGAGAATTGAGTAGCATGTTACTGGTTGTTTTTCCCAAGTTGGGTTTCCACGTAAATCGCTATGTTATGTGTTGATTTCTTATGTGTTATACTTGCATGTTGATTTATGTTAACTTGCTGATTAGAAAGTTAAATCTTGGATGAATAAATGGTTGAATGGACTCCCTATACTTAGTGAAAAGTTTTAATAGGACATTTGGACATTGAATAATTGATTCACCACCCCACCCCACCCCCCCCCACTCCCCCCCCCCCCCCCCCACTCTCAGTTATTCTAAAGAATTTATAACAAATTTCTTAAACCTATTTTGTTATCCAAAAGATCTATGTTGTCCAACCTAAAGTAAAATATATACTTACCATAGTCACTACCTTAACCCATGGTTGTAATAAACCTATTAAGAAAACCTTATGTCAAACCAAACCAAAACTAAGTTCAAAAAGGTCAAGCTTCCACAAACAATAGTTTATAGAGAGATAGAAATAGAATGTTGTTGCAACACTTTTTGTTTTCTAACTGATTGGAAAAAGTGATTTCTTGTGTATAGTGAAAAGAGCGTAGTCTCAATTTTGTTTGAGCCTAGGTCTAATTCCCTTTAGGTTAGGAAAATCTCTATCAAATTTTCCCTTTTCTCCCTCTTCTCATTCATAACCTATGGGTTTTCATTTTGTTGAGTGATCTTATGGGTAGGTTAGTGCCTAGTCTAATAAAGGTTCATTTTACTCATTCAAAGATCAACTACATTCTATATCCTTTTATAGTGTATCACTGTTTGAAAAACTAATGCTAGTGGAAATTTGGAAATCATCTTCTCCTCAGTAGGTTTCCTACACATGAGGACAATTTCCCATGAAAGGCACTAAATGATGCACACATATCAAAAAAGTGCAAGTAAAAAAGCATCTTGCAGTCAATAAATATTTTAATTTACGATTATGACTCTCAAATATGGTTTAGATTCGTTGTGCCCCCCATAATCATTCTTGGTGAAAAAATCAAATCTAACTTCACCTCAGTAGGTTTTCAACCCATGAAGTTATTTTTTACAAAAGGTTATTTGGAATGAAAAGGGATATTAATTGGTCCTTGAAAAGGTCTTCGTACCTCATTTAGATATTTTCAACTTCAAGAAGGTTGATTGTCCAAAATCCAACTAAAAAAGGAAACATTAGTAGAGAAATAGAAACTATCTTCTCCTTGGTGGGTTTTCAACCCATGAGGACAATTTCCTAAATTTCAAAGAAAAATCAAGTTAATGATCAAGTTTAATGCCCAAGTTGTATTTAGAACATGTCAAAATGATACTAAAGAGAATCAAACCATTATGGAAAAGAAATGATAGTCAAGATCTCAAATGGCAGACATTCTCCCACAAGGTACCCCAATAGTAACTTTCTAAATCTTAAAAAAATGGAAAAGTAAGAAATATGTTTACAAAAAGTTATCATTGAGTTCAACAGAATAGTGAAAAGACCCCTAAAAGGTCCTTTGATCTTTCACATTTACTACTCAATTAGTATTTCCTTAAATTTCATCCATGTGGCTCAAATTTTAAAGAACAACAAATGAATCAAGGATCTCATATATAGAAAAATAAACAATTGAATGAGATACCATTTTTTTTTTGAACTATTATTCTATTAAATGTGGATAACTTTTTGAAAAACTAGTGATTTTTGCATTCATTATTCCTTTCATCTCTTTTATTCAAATCTTGATCTCAAAATCATGGTAACTAGGTTTGCAGGTTTTGACGGATTGACTGGAATCAAATCCCAATTGTACAATTCCACATATACTTCTCTTAATTTTTATGACATGGAGGATTTTCAAGAGAGGGTAAATTTTGAATGGATTCACTCCATCATCGAGAAACTCTAAGGATGCAGGTTAGTTGAAGCCATTGGTTTTTCGGTTGGATTTCAAGCCCTAGAGCTGATTTATGAGTGCATACATCATTACAACCCGAAGACAAGGTAGATTGCATTGCCTAATGACATAGTGTTAATTTCAATTAACAAGAAAACTATATTAAATCTCCTATGTGTGCTAGAGTGGTAAGAATTCTTAGACTTGACCTTTGTGGGATTCGTTTCTAAGTTCTCCACAAAGAAGATGATCTAGAGTAAAGAAATCATGCAAACATGGTTCGAGAAACCATGGGGTGCGAAGAGTAAAGTTCCTAAAACCTTGTTTGGGAGCAACCTCAAACCAGAGATTATTGATATTTTGGTTCTCCTACATAGGTTGAAAGGTGAGGTAGAAGTCCTAAATTTTGTTGAGCAGTATTCCTTTTTAGTAGAAGTCATTTTTTTTGACACTCAATACAATGATTAGGCTCAAGAGGTAAGAAAAATTTTGTCCAATGCTCTCTGAGTGGCCAAATTTTATAATATGTTCTATATGTCTTCTTTCCTAATTTATATGTTAGCCTTGTTGCAACTATGGCCAAGCCTCCCAAGACTAGAGATTTTTCCTAATGATGTGAAATCTTATGAGTTTTATGCATGCTTATAGTTATAGAATAGTTATGTAGAGTATGTGAAAGTAAATGATGCATTTACTATGAGGATTTGCAGGGAGCTACAAGGATTTCCAAAGAGGAGATTCAATCCTGAAGCCATGACCACTATCAACGAATTTGGAAGTTATTTCATTCAATTCTCATCTTTCTTGTATTTACATCTTTCAGCCTTCGATGGATTCCCCTTAAAGCTACCAAGGTATCCTAGTGACATGCTCATGTTGATTGAGGTTGTGAGGCAAGCCCTTCAAGTAAACATATTGAGTGCAAGCTTAAAGAAGAAAGGATACAAATTTCCCATGAAGGTGAGGGCTTTCAGCTGTGACACTTGCTCTGACACCAAGAACATGTTGAACGTATTTGAAAAGTATAAGCTAGACATGTATGAAGTCTTGATGCCCATGTTCAACCCAAATGGGTATGCCAGGGATGTTTTGTAGATAAGAAGTATGATAAAACATATCACCACCATTGAAGATTACTGGGTCAACTATAAGGATGAGTTTGAGAGTTGTGATCAAGCCTTTGCTAGATTAATAGTTGATCAAGTGAAGATATATAAAGTTAACATTGATTTAGAATGGGTGGAGGATGGTAGCCAAAATATGTATAGATTCACTTACCTGACTAAGGTTAGAAGCACTCCGATAAGCTTGGAGCCTTACAAAGACACCAGGGAGGATTTGGATGTAATGATGGCTCAAATCTACAAGAGGACTAGAAAATGGGTCGAATGGACCATAGCTTGGAGAACTTGGAGCAAAGGCACATTTTCTTAGGCTTCCCACAAAGTAGCAATAGCTTCCTCTTCTCAGAGTAGTGCATTAGGTGCAACCTTATCTATTACTCAAGGGCCCACACAATCATCAGGTGGAGATGACCAACCTCCTGACAAGAGCATTCCTCTTGCCAAAACTTGCCAAGATGGTTCTCTTCTAGTAAGTGGAACAAATATAGAAGTGGAGAGGAAGAAAGCCAAGGAGATGGGGGATAGTGTAGTCATAGTGGCTCTCTCCCCTAGAAGTAGCCATATACCATCTGTAAATGCTCCATTACTCCAACCAAGTACACCCCAAGTGCAAGTGGTCAATCTTGGAGATTGTGGGAGTAGTGAGAGAGAGTCCATAGAATCTGATGAAGCTGTAAAGTAGTAAATAGAGAAAGAGAAGGGCCCTAAAAGTTCAAAGCTTATTTCTCAAGATCTAAAGAATCCTTTCTCCTCAGTTGCCAAGATAGAAAGAGGAAAAAAATTAGTGTAGATATTCTTGGTACAACATCTAAGGTAATTGGTACCAAGTTGTCGCTTACAAACACCCTAGATAGAAAGAAAAAGTGGATAGAGGAAGGAGTCCCAAACAAAGAAACCTTGTCTCTAGTTATTTTCTCTAGATTAGCTTTGAGAAAGGTCAAGAAATAGAACTCTATCAATTCTTAGATGGGATCCTGATACAAGGCACTTGACTATGGATATCATGAAACCCACCAAGGAGGGAAGGATTGAAGATTTGACTACTAGAAATTTCACCTTGCAATCTCTAGACCTTGGAGAAGTTAGGCATGACACTAAGGTGGGCCTATGGAAGTCAATAAATGAGGTGATTGAGGAAGAGTTAGAAGGCCTCAAGCTTGCTAAAGTCTGAATAAAAACTAAAATCCATGAACTTAATCATTTCATCAAGCAACTAGTTACTCCACTACAAAGCATATGTAGAGTTGCTCCCACTAGTGATCCTATAGCCATGAATTTTTAGGCTATCATTTCTCAGTTACAAGAAGACAAAAATTTCATAGAAATTGGTAGAGATTGGAGTTAGAAGCTTAAGTCTAAAGGACTTGAAGTTATTGAACAACTTGGAAATGTAGTATTAAGGCTAGAGATGGAGAAAGACAATATCTCTACCAATAGACACACCTTATCCATTGAGAGAGTAAAAAAGTGAAGGTTTTATCTCTCTCTTGAATATGATCAATTAGATGAAGATCAAGGACATCATAGAAGCTAAAATCCTACCAAAGGGAGATGAGCCTTTGTTTGAATTGTTGCAGAGTCTATAATTTAAGGCCAAGATGGTCATGGTAGCACAAGACAAGCTAGAGGAAAGGGACATCAAAGTAATAGAAGAGAAAGAGAAGGATTATGTGTTATTGAAGGGCTTGCATACTGACTCTCATAAAAATGGACAAGGAAAAGGGCTAGTGTGAGTTGCTCTGATGAAGAAGAACTTCTCTAGTTATCTAGGCACTTTGATGGATAAGTCTATCCCTCCTTAGAATAGAGTGTCGAATGTCCAAAAACTAAGTGGGTGTATATGCATGGCTATGGAAGAGATGCAAGAGTAGTTGAGTGTCATCAAATATCTAGCAAGGGAGCATTCCAAGTGGCTTTTAAGATACACTAACATCCATGTTCACAAACATGAGGAATTGATCCCAATCATTGTCATTGCTAAAGCCTACAAAGAAAAGTTAGAAAAAGGAAAGAAGGCAAAGTGACTTATCTCACCCTTTCACATTTTTGATGTAAGAATTGTAACTGACAACTGGCTTCTTTCCATTTGTCAATTCTAAGAAGATGAACCAATTTATCCCATTTTGTGATGGTCATCTTAGAATCCTATATGTACTAAAATGCAATATTAATAAAAATTGGCTAATTTTTGGTGTAAAATACTTGATGTTGCAGAGACAAATTGAGGTTATTTTGTATCAATCATTTTCTATTCCATTCATTTCCATATTAGTTTTATTATTCTCTTTTGGTCTAAATTGAATCAAGGAATGAACAGAGTTTTATATCCCTATTTCAAAACAATGAGCCAAAGATAATAGTATTGTTATTGGAAGTTTAGTAGAGATTCTTTTCCATGCTTTTCTTTCAAATTAGTCTTTTCCATTCCTAGAACTAGAATCTTACTGATATTAGTTTAGTTTTAGTTAGCATTCATTTATGAATTATTAAACCTTGTAGGTTTATAAGATGTGTGAATCCACAAATTTAACTAAACCTAAGACTAAAATCCCTGCCTAAGTTAGTTCATGTTTAGGCCTAACTTGGTTCACCTTTCCTATTCTCAGGTTAAGAACATACCCCACTTAGAGTTAGGAACAAACATAATTCATTGTATATTACAAATACAAAAGGGATCTATACCTAAGAATTTAGAGGGAAGTTATTCACTTAGTAACAACTTCCCAACTATTGTAATTAGTTGTTGTTCACAAATATTGGGCATCCAAAGAGTAAAAGAAAAGAACAATCTATTTACCAAAAAATGCAAAAAGTATACACCTAATCCAAGACTTACCAAGTTAGATTAGATTGAGTATGAAGGTGCTGAAGTTGCTCTACAAACTGAGTGGGATCACAAAATTTAGAAATTAACCCTATGACATAGAGTTAATCAAATCCTTATCAACTATACTAGCTATACCCATTATGATTAGGAACTTCTTCTTCCACACACAATTTGCACTTACCATACCATATATTAGACATCTATCATATATTTAGGTCTCCATATAGGTCTTTATCCTACTTAGGCATTTTATAGATCCATCATCTTTAGCTCATGCTTTAAGAATCCAACCCCATCCAAATCAAACATCATAGATCAAAATCCCACATCATCTCCATCATACTTAAGCATTTGATGTCACTTTGTTGAGAATTGTCTACCCTACATCCTACATCCATCACACTATCTCAGTTATCTCTTAAACTAAGAATTGTTTAGTGTAAACTATCTTCATCTCGTGTTTCCCTAGTTACCTTGAGAAAAAGTTGGGCTCCACACTTGATCATCATTTGTCTTCCAAAAGGTCACAAGTCTACCTTAGTGTTGGTATCACCATCACACTTGGAGCACACACATAGGTGAAAATATCATCTCTCTTACTTTGGCATCACATTACTCATACTTAGACTTCCTAGGTATCATATGATTAGACATAAGGTCCTGTACATCTATCAAACATCCTTATGCATCCTAGAAAACCCTTACATCATAGCTATAATTTCCCTAGAGCATTTTTGTAAAATAATTCACCCATTTATCATTGCATTCATATTCCTACCATCTTGCACTGCATCCTTAGGAAAATCATCTTTCATGCCACCTACCATGCATCTCATCAAGTATAAAAGGAAGAAGAATAACATGGATCCTAGTCTTAGTGGTAGTTCAACTAGTGCAAAACCATACCCACCAATATCTACAAGTACACATGATCCACCACCACAAAATCTCAAGGAATTTGGCTCTTCACTAGACATAGAAGACTTTATGAATCAAGCAAGACATACAACTTTCATTAACACCATTGTAGATCGAAATAAGGAAGCCATCATGGAAAACTTCTTAAGAGATAATGTTGGTGTCTTTGACTTTGGAAGACTACCACCTTTTCACATAATTGATCCTAGACATCCCTTATTTGGATGACTACTAGCACACATCAGTCCATTTGATCCTAATGACCCTCTTTTTATACCAAAAAGAGGATATCATTCAACACAACTAGAACTCATAGATCCAAATATATCGTCAACCCAACTCGGTGCTCCAATCCCATAGAGCAATCAACCCACCGTAACATAATCTTTAGTCCATACCACATCCTACCATATAACCACTACACCTACCACATCTATAAACACCATCACCTTCACTACTCCATCTACTTCTATCCCATTTAGTAGTACTACACCCTCCACTTCCACTTCATATGCATCTACTAGTGATATAGTTTCAGCAACATAGCCAATCAACATATTATTATACCATAGGAATATCATCCTTGGGGTCTAGAAATCCACCTTTTATCCCACCTACTATCAGTAGTAACCCATTTACTACTAGTCATAATACTACCACCTCTTTTCCACTAGGTCCTTGGAATTTCACATAATCACAAGTTCCACCTACCAACCTTTTCACTAGCAATCCATTCATGCCTAATTTCCAACCGCCGCCACCATTTTCCATCTTCCTCGCACCTAGCATCACAAATTATTTTTCTATGCCACCTCTAGGAAGCAACCAAACTATACCACACCAGTCAATACCAACAGTAGGTACACTTCCTTACACTAACTATTTGGCCCCATACAACTCCTAGTTTCCACCTCAGCCAAGCACTAAATCCCAAACTATAGAACCACTATATCCATTGCCTCTAACCTTCAAAAAAATACCACAATAATCATTGCATGTTCAAACTCCCTTACAACATCCTTTGACTGGACAAAATTCCCACACCTATCCTCTACTGCAACAACTGCCCTATTAAATCTACATCTAGCAAGCACAATAATATGTCCAAACACCATTCCAACAACCCATCACTCCCATCCCATCAGTAGTGCAATCTAAATTTGATCCATCATTGTATATGAACTAAAGTTGACTACCTTCACTTGCATAATCAGGTACATACACTCCATTAGGGGCAGTAGGATTGGGGGCACTAGCCATAACTCCTATCAACCCTAAATGGGAAGAGATGCTAAATGGGAAGAGATGAAAAGTTCCCTAAAAGCACTCAAGGATGGAAACAAGTCCAAGACCTTCAAGTTTAAAAATAATTGTCTATATCCATTTGGCAAGACTATAACAATAACGTCCTTCCCTGAACACTTTGAAATCCCAAAATTTGATAAATTTAGGAGGAAAGGTGATTCGGTCACACATGTCAAAGATTTTTATATGCACTACCAAGAAGTGGCTTACAAAGGTATATTCCTCATGCATCCTTTTCCAAAAAGTCTAGTTGGCCCTACTCTTGAATGGTTGTGTCACATGCCCTAGGGCACAATTAGTACCTTTGTGGATCTGTCAGAAGCCTTTGTGGCCTAGTATGCTCATTTAGTTGAGACTGGGTTATCTATAGTGGATCTAGTTCATACCAAACAAAAAGGAGGGGAAAGCCTCATATACTACTTACAATGATGGAAAACTCTCAGAACTTGAATCTCATGCACCATACCTGAACACCACCTTGTCAAGATGTTCATTAACAATGCACATCCTAGTCTTGCACACCACATGGTTATGAACTGCTTGCAAACATACAAAGACATCAAAGAAAATCGAATGGGCCTCAAGTAAGGACTCATTAAAGATGGTGTCATCAAAATTTATAAAGAAAACACCCAAGATTGAGGGCAATACAATGAAAAACAATGATATTAGAACAAAAATTAAAAAACATGGTCACTGATGGTGCCACCAATACATGATAAGTTCATGTGGTAGGGGTTGCACCCAGTGCACCTAATCCCCCTTATCCACCAATGCCACAACAACAATAGTCCTCTTATCAATAGAGTGTGTACCAACAATCATACCAACAACCCCTATCACAACACAATCAACACAATCCACAAGCACAAAATCCTCTAAATCAGATGAAGGCCATACTATCACAATTGGTTCAAGGTTGCACATCCAGAGGTAATCCTAAGTATACACCCCTTTGAGGGAACCACTTGATGCCATCTTTGAAAAGTTGGCTAAAAATAATCTTATTTGACACCCATAGACTCAACCATCAGAAAATAATCAATCAAGAGCATCTTGGTATAAAGAACATGAGTTCTGCAAATTTCATTGCATTAAAGGGCACCCAATCCTCAAATGCATGCAACTCAAAGACTACGTGCAAGATCTCATTGATCGAAAGGAAATCATAGTTGGGGCACAAACTTCCCCAAATGCAAGATTATTGATATATCAAAATGCATTTCCTTCACATAACAAAAATGTGGGCAGAGCCCATATGAATGATACTGCCACTAACAATACCAACAAACCAAACAATGACCAAAACAAGGTGATAACCACAATACATCACAGTAATATACCTCAGCCTACTTAGACTATGGAAATCTGCTTGGTTGCATATCTTAGATAGAGCCTTCTGTAAATGCCATCAATTTCAAATTCCCAGACAATCAATGTGTAGTTACCACAAGAAGAACTCAGATTAACATAGCTAAACCAACTACACCTATCCCAACAGCCCCACAATATAATATATTGGAACACCTTGGGAACATGCCAGCTCAAATTTCTATTTTGAATCTCCTGCACACTAGTTCATTTTACAAAGAAATCCTTGATAGTTCCCTTCATGAGTGTTTTGTTCCCACTGATATCAATACCATCAAATTCCACAATCTAGTAGGTCATCTCTTCACTTCATATGCCTTATCCTTCAAAGCTTCTAACATCCCAGCTATTGAGCCAGATCATATTCTTCCACTCTGCATCATCATCATGGTTTTTGATTTTATTGTTAAAAGGATCATTGATAGATAATGATTGGCCTTAAATCTCTATACGTTAAAATTCATCAAATAATTAGGATACACTAAGGCATATATTATACATGAGGTCATCACCATCAAAGCTTATGACAGCTTGGAGTGAACCACTAAAGGAACTATCTTGCTACACATCAGATTTGAACCTACCACTCAGGAAGCAATCTATCATGTAGTTGATCTTAACCTACCATTCAACATTCTCCTTGGTCGACTATGGATCCATGCTATGAAGGTTGTTCCCTCCCATATCATCAATGCATTAATTTTTTTCATAATGGCATTGAGATAACCATCCACACTAATCCTAAACCCTTTTCTTATTGCAATGTGGTGGATGCCTCATATAATAACCATTGCCCTGGAATTGATATTGGAAACACCATGGCTAGCTCCTCCAGTACTTGCCACGATCCAGATACGATACTAGCCTCCACTCTTTCCATGGTTAAGATAAAATACCAAGGTTATGGAAAATGCAGTCTTTTAGATTTCTTTGTTATTGGTGCTCTACCACTTGATCCACATACTTGGGGGGCCCGATCTATCAAGGGCCAAAGCTAGACATTACTCCTCATATCAAACAATTTAGACCCACCACATTTGTTACAAATGGGATCTTCAATGGAGAGGAAATCACCCCTAATATTAGTGCATGGCTATAAAGAGAACCACCTCCAAAAGGTAAAGAGCTCCTTGACTACTTTAAACAAAAATACCCACACTCACATTGCCTTGCTACCAAATAATGGGATTATCAAGGAGGTGGCCTAGGTTGTGAAGATTCAAGCATTAGACACCCTGTAAAGGCATACAAGAAAGAGAAAAAGAAAGGTCTTGGCTATGGACTCCCCAAAAATGGGGGCACCACAAAAGATGGTCACGCTTTTTTAAACATCCATAACAATCTCATTGAGGTTGAAGACATCCCTATGGAAGTCAAAAAGAAAGCCTACAATGATATTTTCCTTGATGAACTCATCTTAGAAGTCTATGTGATCTGTGAACTATCCATTAACCTCATTGACCTCCCTCTCACTCATCCTAAACTCATCAAGTGGGGCCAACCAAGAGTTATTCATGTTAACAAGTTCTATATGGAGCATGCGCTCCTCAAATTCATGGGAGTTGAGACACCACACAAAAAGCCACTACCACAATCAGCTTATGTCTACAAGTTGGATCCCAAAAGTTACTTTGGGGAGGAGGAAATCTCTAGTTGCAAAAATGATCAAAAGAAAGAAAAGAAAAAGAAAAAGAGCAAAGAAAAAGTATCCCCTAGTGAAAGCTCTTCTAGAGCACCATCAGATCACTCAAAAAAAATTAAAAAAATAAAGGACATATTTAACATGAAAACCTTTCTAAGGCACCTAAGCATGGAGATTCCATCCTTCCCCCACAAGATCATAGGCCTATAGTATCATCTATCCTAACAAAGGACACCAAACCAGTCAATATTAGCCTAACAAAGATACCAAGGATCATATATATTTCAGCATCTCTACCACTAAAACATGCAGACCTTCTCATTGAGGTGCTATAGGAAAATATAGGATGGTTTGCATGGTTATACCAAGACATGCTAAGATTTGACCCTAAGTTAGTGGTACATCACTTGGTTGTAGATCCAAAGGTTAAACCAGTCAAGCAAAAACTTTGTAAGATGCATCCCAAAGTTTCTCTACTAGTAAAATTGGAGTTAGAAAATATTCTAGATGTGAAGATGATTCACCCCATTGACTATTCTAATTTGATATCTAACATAGTACCTATCACTAAGCCCTCTGGTGATATCAAAATTTGCATAGATTTCAAAGATATCAATAAAGCTTGTCCTAAGGATGATTTACCTCTCCCAAATATTGACATGATTGTCAACCTCACAACAGGCCACAAGCTCCTATCTCTCATGAATGGTTTCTCTGGGTACAATCAAATTAAGATAGTAGAAGAAGACCAACATAAAGTATCATTTACTACTCCTTGGGGATATTTTTTCGATAACATGATGCCATTCAGGTTTTAAAATCCAAGGGTAACCTATTAATGAGCTATGACGGTCATGTTCCATGACCTCATCCACAAAACCATTGAGGATTATGTGGATGACATCTTGGTCAAATCTCTCAATTCCCTTGATCACTTATCTCACCTCAAGGAGGTGTTTGATTGACTGGCCAAATATTGACTCATGCTAAACTGCAAGAAATATGTCTTTGACATCACATCTGGCAAGCTTCTAGGCTTCATTGTATCATGATGTGGCATTGAGATTGACCCTCAGAAGATCAAGGCCATCAAGGATATGTCTCCTCCCAAAAAACTATGAGAACTTTGCTCTCTCCAATGCAAGTTGCAATTAGTCAGAAGATTCACCTCACCTTACCAATAAATGTTATCTAGTCACACATTCGCTAAAAAAAATAGAATTTATAATGGGACCTTATTTTCCAATTCAACTTTGATCTAGTCAAGCAATACTTGTCTAACTCACCTATCCTAATTCTACCAATTGTTGGACGACCATGAATATTGTACATAATAGCTACCTTGACAACACTAGGTGTGCTTCTAGCACAACTTGATGACAAAGGAAAAGAAAGGGCTATTTACTACATCAACTGCACCTTAGTTGGTTATGAGCTTAACTTAACTCCTATGAAAAAGGCTTTCTTAGTTGTGGTCTTTGCCACTCAGAAGATCTATCATTACATGTTGACTCATATTATGCAACTTATATCCAAGATTGATCCTTTGAAAAATATGTTTTCATGCACAGTACTCACAAGACACCTAGCCAAATGGATCATGCTTCTTAGTGAATTCTACATCCAATATGTCAATAGAAAAGCCATCAACCTCTCATTATGGAGTTTCCATATGAACATCTCTACCTAATAGAAGAATAACCATCATGGAGATTATACTTTGATGGATCTTACACATCCCATGGTTTTGGAGTTGGCATACTATTGGTCACCCCTTAGGGTGACTATATTCCTAAGTCTTTCAAACTCTAGTTACAATGCACCAACAACATCTCAGAGTATGAAGCTCTTATTGCAAGGCTCAAAATAGAAGTTGAGTGGAACATCATAGAACTATAGGTCTTTGGGGATTCATAGCTAATTATCAAGCAAGTCCTTGATAAGTATCAAACCAAGGTTGATAAACTTCAACCTTGCAAGGAATTGGTAGATATGTTGAAGCAACACTTTACCTAGACCCAATTCACACAAGTGCCAAGGTTACAAAACAAGGTTGCAGATGCCATGAACACTATTGGTTCACTCTTGGAGATCCCTTGGGAAGGCACATAGAATGAATTTTTAGTTGAATAGTTACACAAGCCTACATATAAGAATGATGAATCAACATGGGTATATGTCTTGGTTGGTCACCGATCCCCATGGTACCATGAAATTCATGCTTACCTTAAAAATGGTATCATATCTCCTCATCTCACAAGAACCTAATGCCAAAACCTTATTTGCAAAGCATCTCACTACACTATTGTGGCTAACACCCTATATCATTGAGGTTATCATGATACTCTTTCTCAATGTTTAGACCAAAATGAGGCTCCAATGGCTCTCAAAGAGGTACACGTCAAACTTTTTGGTGCTCACACGAGCAATATAATCCTAGCCAAACAAATACTTAGAGCTAGATACTACTAGCTTACCATAGAAATTGTGTTTACCTTGTAAGTAGCATGCACATTTAATATGAGCTCCAGCTCAAGATCTTCAACCCATTGCACCACCATGGCCATTTGCATATTGGGGATTTGGCCTTGTTGATGTATTGCACCTCTATCTTTAGAAGGTCACAAATGGATAATCATAGCAATAGATTACTTTTCCAAGTGGGTGGAAGTAGTCTTGCTTGTCACTGCCATGGGAGTTCAACTATCAAAGTTCATCCTTTATCACATTATATATCGCTTTGCTATCCCTGCTACCATTTTTCAGACCATGCAAGTAATTTTGAAAACCTCAATATAGAAGAGTTGTGTACCTCCCTCCACATTCATCATCATATTTCTAGCCCCTACTTACCACAAGGTAACAGTCAGGGTGAGACAACAAATAAAACCCTACTCAAGATCCTCAAGAAAGTTGTCAATGATTTCGGTCGTGGTTGGCATTTACAAATCAACCCCACCTTATGGACTTACCATGCCTCATTCCATACATTCATAGAAACAACCCCATATTCCCTAGTCTATAGTGTTGAATCAGTCCTACCTATCGAAGTTGAACTCCCATCCTTGCACATTTCTTTGCAAGGACAAATATCATATAAGGATTACAAAGTAGCTAGACTCATACAACTAGACCTAGTTGATGAATAAAGGCAACAAGCCTATGACCATCTCATAGTCTATCAAAATCGCCTCAAGTGCAACTTCAACACTCATAATAGTTTCAAGAAGGTGACATGGTCCTCAAAGAAAATATGAAAGTCCAAGAAGACTAAGAAAAGAAGGGCAAGCTTGAGCCCACATGGCTTGGTCCATATGTTGTCATGGCATCTTTTGGCTTTGGATCCAACCAACTATCAACCCTATAAGGTGAAGTACTGAATGATACCACCAACATCATTCATCTCAAGAAGTTCTATGCCTAACCTCCTCAGTGTCTTGCTAGTCATGTGAAAAAAAAACAAAAAATCCAAAAAAGTGAAAGAAAAAAGTAAAAAGAAATAACCATCTAATGGTGAAAACTTGACAATTCAAGTGCATTGGATAGGTATCTTGGTGAAAACCTAGAAAATAGGTGCCATATGTACTTGGCCTTCCCATTATCTATCAATGATCTACATCTATTCACTATCTCCCCCCATATCTTGTCATCCATCTTCTCATTTTTCCAACGTGTTCCAACTATCCCATTACCACACTATCAATACCACTATCCCCATCCCAGAGCTTGGAAATCAAAATAGAGTAGTATATTATACCATGATTCTTTCCATGTATATTGCATCCATGTATCCTATCACATATTTACTAACATGTATTTCATGTTGCATATGTATCATATCCATATATCTTATCACATGTATCATATCACACATAGCTTCTCTCCTATACTATTTATGTGTATCATACCACTTGTAACTCTAGCAATAGTTAACTATATGAGATTATTCACACTACATCCTCATCCTGAGAGTTTTTTCCATTTTCAATATACCACCAGCCTTTTACTCTAAGCCTTTATAGAGAAACCCTTGAACATATCTTGGTCTGTTTGTTGAATATCCTTGTTTTCTCATCCTCCCTAGTCTAGGTCATTCTTTGAAGCATGTAGAAAAATCCCTTGTCATCAAAGAGTTTTCCTAAGAAGGGTTATAGTTTCCAAACTCCTCATAAATTTTTGAATACTACTAAAAGGTCCTTGTAGGATGCATCCTTTCTCATGTCTAATCTTGGTCTGTCAATATCCAGTCCTTCCAATCTCTTTGGAAAAATGTTACTTTTTAAATGGATTTATTCTTGCTTTCAATATTAGATTTCACTTTTCAAGTCTTGAAGCATCTTTTCCAAGCAATTTGGTTATTCCCTCCTTAAGGTCGCCATAATCTTTTATATCATGGTGTGTTACAAATGGGGCAATTTGAGTGCCAGGGTTTGATTAGGTCTTTTTCTTCTTGTGGGTCAGTCAAATGTGACCCTTGCCTATTCCAAACACATGCTCATTCATGATCACATGGTGCAATCCTTGTATGCTTGTTCGAGTCAAACCTATCAAATATTGGGGTACAAGCCTTGATGTTCTTGGTAACTTTGTAATATCTCCAATATTCCTATATAAAATTAAGTGTTCAAACTACATTGTGGTACTTCTTTATGAAGTACCCCACCCTCAAGCTTTAAGAATAATTCCATCATCCCATCACTTCATTCGATAACAAGAAAATCTCATTCATCTCCACTTTATTGTATCCATACTACCAAATCCTACATGTTCTTATGTTACAATAAACATCTATCCTACCTACCTAACCAATTTCTATTCCTAAAAGCATCCCTAGATCTCCTATCATCCTATTCACTTTCTACCCCATCACCTCAAATCCAATCTCAAAACCTATCATGTTTTCTTTTCCCTCTAATCTCCTCACCCATCACATCTCCCTAGATCTCTTGTCCCACAAGTATTATGTTTCAAGTTGTGCACATTGTTTCCCCCAACCATAGCTATGGTCAATCAGTCATATGCTACAAATCCATACTATCCACCCTCCTACTTCCACATATGTTTCCCTATCATTTTACTTTCATTTAATCTCATGTCCACTCATCTCTCACCACATTATCATGACCTTTTTCATTTTTAGTCATCATTTGCAGCATCATAATTCTTTAAGTCCCATGTTACTTATCATTTCCATCATCATAATTTTCAAGGTAATTTTAAATCATCATTTTCCTTATCATATTATTAGATCCTTTTTTAAAATCATAGTTTAGATCCATTTTCATTATCATAGTTGTGGTTTCATTCTTTCACCATCATATTTTTTAGGTCCATTTTTTTCACAATCATAGTTTTAGGTCCATTATTCCACCATCATAGCTTTATATCCATTTCCATTATCATAATCTTTGGTTCATTTCCATTATCATAATCTTGGGTTCATTTCCATTATCATAATCTTGGGTTCATTTCCATTACTATAATCTTGGGTTCATTTCCATTATAATAATCTTGGGTTCATTTCCATTATCATAATCTTAGGTTCATTTTCATCATCATAGCTTTTAAGTTCATTTTCATTGTCATAGTTTTAGGTTCATTTTTATCCTTTTTCCATCATCATAGTTTTAGGTTCATTTTACTCATCCTTTTTCATCCTCATGGTTTGTCCATACATTTTAGTTATCATTTGCATCATCATGGTTTGTAGGTTCATTTTATGTTATCCATTTTACATCATCATAATCATTTCATTAGTTAGATTTCTTTTTATCATACATCACATATAAAGCATCACATCCTACATCACAAAGTGTCAGTAACATCATGCATATCATACATCATATAGAAACCATCACATCCTACATAACACATGTCAATCAATCTCATACATCTATCCACATGCATCCCATATAAATCATACAGTATAGTAACGTCACATAAGCATAGTACTCATTACACACATCTCCCAACCCAAAGAATGCTTATATATATATATATATATATATCCCACATCCTCAATGAATAATGAATACATCACCCATCCCTAAAAGAATACAAAAGTCCATCATAGTCCAATCCAATGTCCATATGGTACAACTATCCATACAAATACATCAGGTATGTACTCACCAAGATATGTATCTATACATTAACCAAAATCCTATCGATCATAAAAATGCAGTGTATCAGTGCTCCTCCTCATCCTTGTCCATCACATCCTTGCCATGAGACTCATAAGGGTCCCTATCTACACTCTACGCTACCACTGTTGCTACTGGTAGTGGTGGCCTCATCTGCCCTCCTCCAGTACCCAAATTCTTTGTCTCATCCCTCCACTGACATATTGTTGGAAGAATGAATGTTGATGCCACTTCTATGGGGGAGTATTGTAGAAAAATTATTAGATCATTATCATGGTGAGATGTTACATTCATGATTGTTTTTTTAATTGATGTCAACATAGTAGTTTTCTATGGTATCTGACAGAAGAATAGTGGTAAAGATCAAATTGGTATGGACAGCTAGTTGAGTACACTAAGCAAGGTGAAAGGGAGATTATACTAAGTGTCTAGTATATGCAGCTAATCTCAGAAGCATAATATATTAAGTCTACAAGAAGTTATTCAAGTTTTGGTGAAGAATGTTCTCGAATAGAGTTTACAAAGGCATGTTATGGTAAACTTTTCATATCTCTTAGCAAAATTGTTATTCTGAGAAACTGAAGTTAAAGATGTGAAGAAGACATTCTAGAGATTGCATAGCTAAGATCACTCATCATAATGTTACATGTATGGAAAGTTATTCAAGTTACAAGGTGGAAGATTAATGTTATCACTAAGTGTAATGTGTTCTTAATGAGGTCCTATAATAATTAATTGAGAAGGTGTAACAGCCAACTCAAGGAATTGTTTTATGGATTATGTATAAAGGAAGTACATTTTCCTTTATCATAGATGAGATGGATGAGATGTATGATGATTGCAAGAAGCACAAAGAGTGAAATGCAAAGATAAGTTGAGAAAAGCAAAGGTGAAGAGAACTTAGTTGCCAAGGTTTCATTGTGAGATTTGAAGTTTGATACTTAGATCCAAGGTTCATGACTTGGTCTACAAGGTCTAAAAGTGATTGGTCTAGTTGATAGGATAGAGGAAATGATTTAAAGTATAGTACAAATAGTTATTCTACAAGGAATAGTTGAAAGATCAATTACATAGTGAGTTCAATGATCTTTCCCCAGAAGCTGTTTGGATAGTGGGTCCTTTTGTCTTCCACAACTCCTAACAAGGTTGGAATTTCCTAAAAGTGATTTAAATTCTCTTAACAAGGACTCATATGTGCTAAATTTTGTAATAGACTCACATAGTCCATCCTATAACAAGGAATATTTATATTAGTACATCATCTTGCGGGCATCATTCCTGTTGGGGTTTTCCCTCTAGTCAAGGGTTTCCCTAGTTAACATATCTAGTGTAATTGTGTATGTGCATCTTTGTATGGTTTCTATTAACTTTGATTGAATGGTTAAGATTATTTAAGGTTGATATTTATTGGATAACTCATTCACCCCACACCCCCCCCCCCCTTCTCAGTTATATTGGTGGACTATTGTTTCTAAAAATTTGTATTAGAGCATTAGGTCCTTAAAGATAAAGTTTAACAACTTTGGGAGATCCATGGAAAACATATTCAGAAAGGATAGTCCAAAGTTTGATAGAAAAAACTATGGTAGCTAGAAGGAAAAGATGAAGACACATATGATGTGTATGAGTATAGGATATTGGATCTTTAAAAAATTAGAAAAGACAATAATTGTTGAAAAAGATTTGGAATCATGTATTAAGGAAGAAAGGGAAATTTTCATGTGTGACATGAGAGATAGAGAAGCACTATTGTTTGCACTTCCTAAAATTGAGTACAATTAGGTAAAATCACTTAATACTTCTCATGAGATTTTTAAAGCTTTGGAAAATAGTTTTGAAGATGATGAAAATTCTACGAAATTGAGGTTACAAAGCTAGATTTGTGCATTTCAAGATGTTAAGATGATGGAAGACGAATCTATAGGAACATATGTAGGTAAGATATCAAAAATTATTGTAGGTATCAGATCTCAAGTAGGAACCAAGGAATATGATGAGGTGATCTAGAAGATATTGAGGAGCTTAAGCCACCATTTAAGCAAGCAGTTCAAATGATATAGTTATTGATCTCTTCTACTAAAGATTTCACAAAGGAAACATTACTTGGGAGACTTGAAGCAGTTCAAAATGAGCTTAGATAGTTCAGAGAATTGACTAGAATAGAAACAACTTTGAGTGCCCTAAATATTCAACCTAACCTATTAAGGAGCACAAGTGTTAGAGGAGACTTTGCTAATAGTCGTAGATCTGATGAGAATAGAAAGATAGAGGAAGAAGTAGCCCTTCTGGTAAGAAGAGAAAAAGATGGTAAGAAATTTTTTTAATGTTGGTCTTGTAATGAGTCTGATCTTTATGCATCTAAGTGTCCTTAAAGAGAGAAGAAGTATAAAGGAAAGTTCAAACCTAGAAGAGATAGAGAGTGTTTGTATGCAAATGAAGAAAATGACTCTAATGGACAAGTAGTAAGTGCTAGTGATGATGAAATAGGATTTGTAGCTATTAAAGAAGAAAGTCCAGAGAAGATGGCTTTGGTATCATGGGTTGAAAAGAAATCTAACTGGATAATTGATAGTGGTTGTTAACATCATATGACTAGTGACATGAACAAGTTTGTTGATTTCAAAAGTCATGATGGAGGCATTGTTAGGGTTGGAAACAATGCAGCTTGCCATCTTAAAGGTATTGGATCTATAACTCTTGATGGTAATACTAACACTAAGGACGTATATTTTGCTCATGGTTTGAAACACAATTTTCTAAGTGTTGGACAACTAGTGGATAAGGATTATCAGTTATAGTTCATAGAGAAGACATGCATGATCAGAGACAAAGATGGAAAGGTAATTGGAATAGGAACCAGATCTAGAGGTAATGTATTTTAGTTGAATCCAACTGAAATGACAAGCTTTTTTTGTTAAGGTAGACAACAGTTGATTATGGCATAAGATATTTTGTCATATAAACTTTGATAGTATTGTGAAAACTAGTAGTATAGTTGTAGTTAGAGATTTTCCTAAGATTGTTAAGCCTACTAACACAATTTGAAAGGAGTGTGTATTGGCAAAGCATAACAGAACTTCGTTTCCCAACAACAACTTCACTAGTATAGCTAAGTTGGAGATTATACATATAGATCTTAGCAGTGCTACCAAGACTAAAGGATTCAATGGTGAAACGTATTTCATGATCTTAGTTGATGATTTTCTAGAATGATGTGGGTAGCATTTCTTAAAGAAAAATCAAAGGCATTTGATAAGTTCAAGATATTCAAGAATAGAGTTGAGAATAAATCAGGTATGAAGATTAAATGTTTAAGATTAGATAGAGGAGGAGAATTTACTTCAAATGAGTTTAACATCTTTTGTGAAGCTAATAGAATCAAAAGATAGTTATCATCTCTGAGAACCCCTGAACAAAATGGCATTGTAGAGAGAAGAAATAGGTCAATAACAAAAGCAACAAGAGCTATGTTAGTTGAGAATGATGTATCTGAGGTGTATTGGAGAGAAGTTATGAATACAATAGTCGACACTATGAATAGAGTGCAAGTTAGGAAAGACACAAACAAGACCCCTTATGAACTATAGTTTGGTCACTCACCTAAAGTTAAGCATTTCATAAATTTTGGTAGTAAATGTTACATCAAAAGAGATGATGATATTGCTAAGTTTGATGCAAGAAGTGATGAAGGTATGTTTCTTGGTTATTCATTGAAAATTAGAGCCTATAGATGTATAATCAAGGAACTAAGACTATTGTGGAAAGTAAAAATGTAAGAGTAAATAAGAAATTCAGGATAAAAGAAAGAGTAGTTGATTACAATTCTGATGATGAGAATGTTGTTCCTAAACTAAGAAATGATAAAGTATTCTTTGAGACTAACAATGATTTGCATAATGAAGGTGAGCAAAGGTAGGATCAAAGCTTAGAGCCTTCAATAGAGCTAAAGTTGACATAACAATTCCTACTTCTAGTAAGAATGTGACAAAGATCATTAGAAGTAGAGATAAAGGTGTGATGACAAGAAGCATAATCAATGAAGAACTATGCTTGATATCTCAAGTTGAACCAAAGAATGTAGATGAAGCATGTAAAGATGACTATTGGAAGCAAGATATGAAAAAGGAATTTGAAATAAGCATTATAGGAAAAATCAAATATTTCCTAGAATTATAGATTGTGTAGGACAAAGAAGGAATCTTTATTTCTCAAACCAAGTATTTGAAAGATCTACAAAAAAGGTTTGGTTTGAAAACATGTAAACTAGTTAGAACACCTATGTTAATTGGACACATGTTATCTACAAAGGATGAGACACCTACTATTGAGCAGAAGAAGTACAGATCTATGATTGGAGGGTTGCAATATCTAACTCACAAAAGGCCAGATATAGTGAATGTAGTTGGAATTGTTATGAGATTTCAAGCTGATCCCAGAGAAGCACATTATGCAACAATCAAAAGAATAATTAGATATCTTAAAGGAACACTACAGTTTGGATTGTGGCATGATAGATCTAATGATTTTACTTTATATGTTTATACTTATGTTGATTGAGTAGGCAATATGGATGATAGAAAGAGCACCAATGGTGGAGCCTTCTTTCTTGGAGGAAGAATGGTTTCTTTGTTAAGCAAGAAGTAGGACTATACCTCACAAAGTATAGCTGAAGTAGAGTATGTTGTAGTAGAAAAAAATTGTAATCAAGTTTTCTAGATGAAGTAGATGCTAAAGGATATAAGGATAGAGCTCAGTGAACCTTTTGTCACACATTGTGATAACACAAGCACAATGAATATGTATAAGAATCTAGTGTTGCATTCTAAGACTAAGCACATTTCTATCAAATATCACATGTTGAGAGAGAAAGTTGTAGAAAAGGAAATTAGATTAGAATATGTAAGCACCAAAGAGGATATTGCGGATATTTTAATGGAGCCTCTTCCCAAAGAGATTTTTGAGTATTTTGAGGTATGCTAGGTGTTATGCCCCTTCCTACATTAGAGTAGATGATTCAAGAGTCATCAATCTAGTGTAATAGAGCACTATTGTTTTTCTGGACTGAATGATGATGCTTCCTATATGGGGGAGTATCTATGATGGACAGAGTCATGTAGGACTCTTTTTGGATGTTATTTTGAATAGTGTCTTTTGACACTTAAGCTAGTTAGAACTAGTTGTTGCAGAGGTTGATGGTTGCTGAAACCTTTGACACTGATGTCAATGGGGGAGAGATTTACAGCATGAAAAATAGTTTTGAATATGGAAAAAAAAATTGATTCAAAGCACATTGAGTTATATCAATGAGGGATATTTATTGATGAAGATGATTTGAAAAGAAAGATTAACAATCTTTACAATTGGTATTTTTGGAACTACATGGTTTTCATCTATGTTGCCATAAATGACGAAGGGGGAGATTGTTGGAATCATGAATGCTGATGATACTTCTATAGGAGATTATTGTAAAAACATAATTAGATCATTATATGATAATATGTTACATTCATGACTATGTTTGTCATTGATGTCAACATAGTAGTTTTCTATGGTATCTGACAAAAGAACAATGGTAAAGATCAAGTTGGTATGGATAGCTAGTTGAGAATTTTCACTAAGCAAGGTTTAAGGGAGATTATACTAAGTGTCTATTATAATAACCTAACCTCAGAAGCATAAGATATTAAGTTTGGAAGAAGTTATGCAAGTTTTGGTAAAGATTGTTTTAAGATAGAGTTTATAGAGGCATTAACTAGTAAACTTGTTATATCTCTTAGCAGAGTTCTTATTCTGAGAAACTGAAGTTAAAGATGTGAAGAAGAAATTCTGGAGATGACATAGCTAAGCTCACTCATCATAATGTTACATGTATGGAAACTCATTCAAGTTACAATGTGGAAGATTAATGTTATCACTAAGTGTAACATGTTCTTAATGAGGTCCTGTAATAATTAATTAAGAAGGTGTAATAGTAGACTCAGGGAATTGTTTTATGGATTTTGTATAAAGGAAGGACATTTTCCTTTATCATGGATGAGATGGATGAGATGTACAAATGATTGCAAGAAACACGAAGAGCAAAATGTGAAGATAAGTAAAGCAGAGTGAAGGTGAAGAGAACTTTGTTTCCAAGGTTTCATTGTGAGATCCAAAGTTTGATACTTGGATCTAAGGTTCATGACCTAGTCTACAAGGTCTAATAGTGATTGGCCTAGTTGATAAGATAGAGGAAAGAAGTTAAAGTACATTACAGAGAAATATTCTATAGGGAATAGTTGAAAGATTAGTTAGATAATGAGTTTGGTGATCTTTCCCTATAATGTGTTTGGACAGTGGATCCTTCTGTATTCCACAACTCCTAATAGGGTTGGCACAACTCCTAACAAGGTTGGAATCTCCTAAAAAGGATTCAAAGTCTCCTAATAGGTACTCATATGTACTAAATTTTGTAATAGACTCCTAATAGGGTCTATCCTCTAAAAAGGAATATTTAAATTAGTACATCATCTTGTGGGCATCATTCCCACTGGGGTTTTCCCTCTAATCAAGGGTTTCTCTAGTTAACATGTATGGTGTAATTTTGTACGTGCATCTTTGTATGGTTGTTGTTTACTTCTATTGAATGGTTAAGATTATTTAAGGTTGATAATTATTGGATATTTGATTCACCCCCCCTTGGTGGACTATTGTTTCTAACAATCCCCTTGTCTTGTCTCTTGTTATGTCCTAACCTATGGCTCTACCTTGTGTGCTAAGACCCACCAGTCCTCTGATCCCCCAGTGCTCCATCCACTCTCTCCCCTACCTTGCATGCATGTATGACTGCCAGTTGTACCCAATAGTGTTGGTTGCTCATAGTGCTCAATCTGATTTGCTGGCACTACTACATGATACCTCCCTCTATAGTATCCTACTCTCTCTCACAAATTCTTTGCGTCCCCCCTCAACCATCTCAACTCCTCCAACCCTCCACCCACCTCCATATGTGCTCTCAAAGTTGCCACCTCCACACTTAGTTATCCTAGTTCTTCCACCCCTCCCCCTACCACCATTTGTGCCCTCATAGTTGCCACCTCCACCACCAAATGGTCTCTCTCCTCTTGCACTATGTCTAATCTCCCTTAGAGCCTCTCCCTCTCCAACTCAATCACCTCCAACCACCCCAAATCCAACCATAATGTCCCCAGCTCAATCTCTGCTCATTCTTCTTGCCCCTGAGCCACATTACACTCATGATGGAACTGATCCCACTCAACTCAAAATTGATCCCTCTCTTGTTACACATCTCACAATAGCTAGTTCATGGTGTTGTGTTCCTATTGAAGCATCAGATATCTCCCCACAAATCCATCATCCCCCCACCCATAAATGACCATCCTCCCCCAATAGGCCTCACCTCCTCCTATCTATCCTCTCCTCTCTCTGACTACAACCTCAACTCCTCCTGTCTCCCCTCCTCCTCTACCTCTCTCTACCTTTGCCTCTATGGTGCCTCCCCCTATACCAATGCCTTAGCCCACTATCTCAATCCTCAAGCCTCATATTTCCCCCGCCTCACTGCTCAAGCAATCTCATCTACTACTATTGTTGCTCTAGTCACCTATGCTTGGCCTACTAGCCTCATGGACTGAAACTAGTCCCTATACTCCTGTGTAGAGCTAGCATCTGCTACCCCACCGAACCAATCCCAATCCTAAGGCACTAAGTCTCACCATGCCTGTAGAAACACTCTCTTTGGAGAGCTAGTCAAAATAAAGTCACAGACTCTCTCATAACCCTTTGATACTAGACAAGCTCCCCTAGTATGACCTATAGCCATCCAAACTATCGTAACACCCTATATGGTTGATACTATTTGAAAATATACTCCCATCATCCAAAAATGAAACAAGGTGAAATGGTATAAGGCATTTTTTGCCTCTCCTCAACCCATAGCCCAAGACCCATATACAGCCTCCATATGACTACCTGTATCTCATCTAACTAGACTTGCTAGTAGTCAACCTCCTATGTATGGTGATAGGTAAGAGGATCACCCCAATTATATACCATAGGCTCCTTTGACTGCCTGTCTCTTCACCCAATCAGCCTAAACACTACAATATAGTCCCAGGCCCAAACTTATAGTAAAGTAGGAAAGCCTACACTTCTCCCTTAGTAGCATTATGTGCCCTGGCAAACTATATGGTGTAAGTCCTGATACAACTCTGCCAGAATTAGTGAGCCCCATGCTATGGGGATTTAGTCATCCATGATCTGAATGATCAGTGGTATCAATGCCAATGTCACTCCTATACTATTATTATTTAGGGAAACATATCCTAACAGTAGCTTGCACACATAAAAATATATCCTCTAATCCATGGCCACCCGATCCAAATGTTCATATAATGCAAATTGTCCCCTCTATATATGAAACTCAACTTTGGGCTCACCAATCATTATATAGACCTCTCTCCTATGATAGCCCTAGTAGCCATCACTGATGTATCTTGCACTAATAGCTAGAAGATCATGTATACATCCTCTAGATTCATTATCGTCTCACCTGTCAGCAAATGAAATGTATTAGTCTCATTGTGTTAGTGCTTACATAATATCGTCACCATAGCCATACAAGTCTGTGTATGGGGTAATCTAGCTAGGTCTCCCAACCTAATGGTGTCAATCCTCTCCTAGTCTACCAGTGTAAGACTCTTTCTAGCATGAAGCACTATGCATCAGTATTGAAGATCCACCAGTATTGATCTTCAAGAACCCATAAGGGGGAAGCTACCATTTTCAAGGGGCAATCCAGGTCCAGCTAGCATCAGCAAGATTGGGGATCTTCAAGGGGCAATCTAGGTCCAGCTAGTATCAGCAAGATTGGTAGAGCTTCTCTGGGCTTAGTGATTTTTATATTTTTGATCTATGATGGGATTCAAACCATTAACCTGGTGGAAGGGTTGGCTATTCTTGTCGCTCTTAAGAAAGCTCATGCTTTAGGGTGGAGAAGAATAGTTTATGAATCTAATTCCTAGGTGTTGATCAACCTACTTATTGAACAGAAAGTGGCAAATGTTAAATTGGCAATTGGCTAGGATTGTGCAACAAAATTTGCAAATTAGTTCTTTGATGGAAATGGTGACTTTTGTCCATATTCCAAGGGAGTGGAATAGGGTAGCTGATTGTTTGGCGAAATGGGCTTCCAAGCATGTTGAGGGATGGAGAATTGAGGATTGGGAGTTGGCTCCTCAGGAGCTCCGTCTTGACTTAAGGGGCATTTTTGATGAGGACAGGGTTGAGAATGATGACAAATGATGGTGTTGGCTATTTTATCTCTGTTTGGGGTTGGGCTCTTGTTTTCCTTGGGACCTTAGGTCCTTGATCTCTTTGTATTAGTACTTTTTGATCTTTAATAAAGTTTTTACCCCTTTATTTTCAAAAAACCAAATGTCCTACAATCAAACTATTAGCAAGTTTAGATGTGTTTTACAAGGTGCCTTTGAAATGTGTCCTATAGACAATTTTTATGTTGCTTCAAAATCAGATAAATCACAAAGAAAGCTAGATTAGCATGACCATAAAATATGAAAACCAAAAAATTTGATATGTGAATTAAGTAAAATGAGGGCACTACACACACGAATGTGCTTCTTCTAAGTGAGCAAATGGTCTCTCAAGTGAGAAAAAACCAAATGTTGCATGAGAGAACATTGTTCTCAGGTGAGATAGTGTTCTATTGTGTGAGAAATCACAAGGGTCCATGTGAGTGAATTGAATGCTTGTGCGAGGAAAGGACTTCCTAGATGAGATTTTATGATAGAGTATGGAAACAAAAAGCAAAATGATAAAAATAAATGTAAATGAGGCCAAAAAAAGGGTTTTTCTACCTCATGGTGGGTGCTAGAAATGTATGTGCTAAATATGGGTCTCTTATTTAACCACACACTTCAACATGATCATTCCATGATGGGTTTCATTCGAGAATGAATGTCAAAGTTTTTATCCTAAAGGACCTAGTCATATCAGTTTGTTGCCTTCTTTCTAGATGTATGGGGTTTTAAGCTTTGTTCTTAGAATTGAGAGTTTGGTAACTAGACTAGTCTAAGATTGAAGGATTTAATCTAGAATGGATGCAAGATTAAGCTAAGAGATTGAATGCAATTTAAGATATATGGATGCAACTTAATCTAATAACAAAGTAAGCAAAGCAAAGCTAAAATGTATGCATTTCTTTTATCTAGATGAGTACGAAAGATACAAAAGAAAATGATAGCAATGAGATCCTTGAATGCAAGAATATTTGAGTACTTAAAATGACAGAGTTTCGTTAGTCAAACTTTGCATCCTCTTAAGTGAGAGACAAAATTTATCCTTCTATAGAATTCCAAAAGCGATCAATGATGGAGATTGAATCAGATGGATAGTGGAGATTTGAAGACAGTTCAGTTCAATTGGAAAGTTTCCATGTTTGAAGGAGTTAACTAATTGCTTTTGGAGTAGATATGGAGTTAATTGATTTTATTTCCTTCTATAATTAAGCTTAACTCAATATTTCCAATTCTGAACTAAAGAGAGAATTTTGGAGATAATACTTGATTTATTTAAATTAAATATAAACCTCATAGGTGCATTTTCTAAATTAATTGAATAATTAAATTCAATAATTAGGATGAAGTATTTAATTAAATCAAATACATTTAATTCCCTATGTCATATGTATTAGCTAAAGGGGTGATTTTATTTAATTAAAGTGCTAGGACCTTTAGTTAAATTAATTCGATTAGAGGGGTTATTTAGCCAAATTAAGTCAATTATTAAGAATTAAATAAGAGTATGTTATTATTGAAGATTTAAGATTTTTCTTACAATTTGGTACTTAGATCAAGTAGAGACAAGTGGTCAAAAATGCCTAGTAAAATAGGACTTTGTTGGTCAAGAGATTGATGAATTGAGACTAATGCAGTGAAATTGGTTTAGGATATCAAGGTGCCAATTTTTGGGTTTTATAGATCCAAGTAGGAAAATGACTTGTTTTCAAGCCACACAAGGTAAAGAAGGGAATCTTCACAAGTTAGGTGATCTCACAATATCTCTACATCAACATCTTCCTACTACACTTAACAAGAACTACGAGAATGCATGATAATGTATATGTAACCATTAAGAGTTCAAATGAAGAATATTTTTGTGCAAAGATCATCAATGAAAAATATTTAGTTGATACTCTAATTACTTTCTCACTTGTGATTTTTCCACCTCAAGTAATGCACTACATTAATTATTGCATAGCTATCCTACTAATATGTTTTCATCATATAACATCTGATGTTTATGTTTTTTCCTTTTTTATATTACTACTTGAATCTTTCTCAATATTTATTTATATTGCGTGTCTTGCAATTCCATCTATAATATCAAAGAAATATCTTCTAAACCTACAAATTGTTGTACTAGATGCTTGAGTTCCCTTTGTACATTGTCTTAAATTATTTATTTCCTTCTTAATAGTTGTGTGAAACCTCTCACTAGACCCTTTAGTGAAACTTCTTTTTTGCAAAACCATCCAAATTCTTTTGGCACACAAACACATACAATTATTAGTGCTAACTATATATTTTCAATGAACTTGATCTAAAAAAGACATTGTGTGCCAATTAACCATGTTTTCTAGAACCTCCATACGTAAAGAAGAATTTAAAAAATCACGTTTAACTTAATTTTTTTAAAAACCTTATGTTCAACAAAATCAAAAGGAAAAAAAATATGTTTCTTAAAATTAACTAACACACTTATATTTGCACAAAATAACAAACAAATTTGGTCAAACTATATCCACCTGATTTTTTTTAAAAAATAAATAAATTGAAGGGTTACTTAAATTGGTGAGGATGATGCTATATGCTTTGATTATGTTATATGCCAAGATTCAAACTCCATAAAGATGTGATTAGGTTTGACTAACTACTGGTTGGATTTGATAATATGCACCCATGTACTCATAACAATGTGGATGTCTAATGTTGATGTACATGCTCCCTCTACTAAATTAAAAGAAAAGGCCATTTTCCTTGAAAAAAAACTAATACAACACTACTTTAAATTAAATAAGTAAATAAATTTCCTAAAAGAAAATCAAGTATAATATTTTTATAATAAATTGAAGGGTTGTACTTCAGCTTAGGGGTGATGATACATTCCTTGATTATGGTATCCTCTAAGGTTCAAAATCTATGGATACAAGATAAGGCTTAGTTGAAACTTAGTTGACTACGATGATGTGCATCTAGGGCCAATCAACTAATCCACCTCCAACTATGTTTGTCCCCCAAAACAAAGGCATTGCCCCTTTGCAATGAATAGTTCACCATAGAATAGTAGGGCATGTTTGGACCTACTAAATTGTCTATCCTATAACTATCTATTTGAATAACGGTTGCCAAGGCTTCCAATGATTCAGATTGATGGAACAAATTGAGATTGGGCATCTAGAACCAGGGAGTATTCATAAGAATAATGATATATATTGTTAACATTTTCTCCTTCTACTTATAAAAACAACTAATTTAGATGTATGCTCTCACATAATATTAAAACATACTACATAAAACAAAACTATAAATATCTATAGAATCCAATTTTTGAACTATAAAATTGTTATGAAGACACATTCTAAATATTAAAAAATTGAAAGTTAGGCTCCAATTTCATACACACAAATCCAATTGATAAAAATAAAAGAAACGGAAGGGTTGTACTTTAAGTGGTAGGCCAATGATTTATTCCTTCATTATGATATTTACAAAGATTCAAATTCCATGAATATGAGATAGACTCATTTGACTTCTACTTGACTTTGAAAATATATAACCATTTTCTCCCTATACTCATATTTAACTAAATCTAAAGGAAAAAATTTATGATGCTTTAAAATTACTAATACACCACTAATTTCAATCAAATAAGTTAAAAAATTTGGTACAAGAAAACCCAACTTAATGAAAATTAAGAAATTGAAGGTTCATGTTTCAATTGCTAGAGACGATGATAAATTCCTTGATTATGCTATCTAGTAAGGTTCAAATTTCACAGAGATGAGATTACACTAAGTTGATAGATGAGATCACACTAGGTTAATTCCTAGTTGACTTGGATAGTATGCATCCCTCTACTTTGAAAAATGATGATTGCTAGTGCAAATATTTTCTCCCTCCACTTATAAGAAGGACAACTTATAAAAATTATGTAGACACATTCTAAATATTTTTAAAAATAGAAAGTTGTCTTTCATATTTAACTAAATTAAAAGGAAAAAAAAAAAAATTATGATGCTTAAAAATTACTAATACACCACTAATTTCAATCAAATAAGTAAAAAAATTTGGTACAAGAAAATCCAACTTAATGAAAATTAAGAAATTGAACATTTGTGTTTCGATTGCTAGGGGTGATGATAAATTCCTTGATTATGCTACCTAGTAAGGTTCAAATTTCATGGAGATGAGATTACATTAGGTTGATTCCTAGTTGACTTGGATACTATGCATCCCCCTACTTTGAGAAATGATGATAATTATTGCAAATGTTTTCTCCCTCCACCTATAACAAGGACAACTTATAAAAAATATGTAGACATGTTTTGAATATTAAAAACAATAGAAAGTTGACCTTACAATTGTAAAAAAATCCAATTTAGAAAGATCCAAGAAATTGAAGGGTTGTACTTCAATTGGTAGGGATGATGATATATTGATACATTCCTTGATTATGATATCCACTAAGGCTCAAATTCCATGGAGATGAGATTAGGCTTGGTTGACTCCTAATTGACTTCAATGATATGAACCCATCTATATGTAACAATGATGATTTCTAGTGTACAAGGGCACCTTATAAAAATTATGGAGACATATTCTAATTTTTTATTTATTTTTAAATCAGGCTTTGGTATAAAAAGAAAATTCAATTCAAAAAATATATAAGAAATTAAAGGGTTGTACTTCAATTGGCGGGGACAATGTTGAATTGATGCATTCCTTGATTATGTCATCCACTAAGTTCAAATTCCATGGAGATGATACTAGACTGGGTTGACTCCTAGCTAACTTTGATGGTATGCATCCATCTACATGTAACAATGATGAGTTCTAGTGCAAATGTATTCTCCCTCTACTTATAACAATAACAATGACTAACTTAGATGTATACTCTTACCTAATATTGAATTTGCTACATAAGTAAAAAGTACTAATATCTATATAATCCAATTATTTCTAAGAATAACTTTTGAAGACACATGTACTAAATATAAATTGAAAGTTAGGCTAAGCACAAATTCCTGCTGAAAAGAAATAAAGAAATTGAAGGGTTGGACTTCAATTGGTGGGGAAGATGATAGATTGATACGTTTCTTGATTATGCTATCAACTAGGTTCAAATCCCATGGATATGAAATTGGGTTTGGTCAACTCATAATTGACTTTTAATTATGCTAACAACTAGAGCTTAAATTGGATATAAATGCACCTTTGATAAGACACCAAACACTCTTTGTTTATACTTTTGCTACTATTCAAATTCCATAAAGATGAAATTGGGTTTGGTTGACTCCTAATTGACTTTGATGACAATGATTTGTAGTGCAAATGTTTACTCCCTCTTATTTACATAAAACATAAAATACTAATATATTTCTATAAAAATCAATGAAGAGGCATACCACATATAAAAAGGTGAAAGGTAGGATTCAGTATTGTAATGTCATCCAATGGTGTATTAAATCCCAAACAACTTACAAGTTATCTAGACATATTTTAAAATTAAAGCTTTTATTTTTTCCACGGCAAAAGTTAAAATACAGCCGTGGTGCTGACGCTAAAGGTTAAAAACAAGAGGACAAGTGCATGCATGACATACATTAATACACATACATACATAATACATGATGGCATGACGTCAGGCTCTACGTAGCTATATATACCAGAAGGCAAGATCAAAACAGAATGGGACGACAGCTAATCAGACGCTGAAGAAGCGGCAGAACATCTTAAATTTGTACTCTCCGAACACCCATTGACGAGTTATTCGTGAATTTCTATAATCTTCTCGATCTATTGCTGTTTTTCTGAGATTTCAATGCCACTAAATTAATGAAAACTGGCTTAAAATTGACTTGGGAATTTATTACAGACAAGATTGAATGCTGAGACCTTGTAGGAGATTAAATAGATGATTGATTTTTTGAAGGGATTATAAAGAATTCGGTATCAGTATGAATTGGTTTCTAGTACTTTTATAGGAATGCCCGTGCAAATTCAGTTCAAGATGCCATAGGAATTTAGTGAGAGTCTTGAGGGCTTGTAGGAATTGGGTGTACGTTAATGGTTGAACATTGAAGAGAAATGTTGTAGGAATCGAGTATGGTCAACTTTGAATCTAGAAAGCAGTTGCTTTAGGAATTGGGTATAGATAATTATGAATTTAGTGAGCTTGTAGGATTTGGGTTTCAGTAAACTTGAAATTTGAAGGTTTTAGCTTAAGGAATTTTTGGAAAAGAAGAAATTCATTTGAACAGCAGGGGAGAAATAAATCTTTACATTTTACACTTGCAGCGAAGTTATGGTCCAAGGAGGATTTTCTGAGGAACTGAGAAGTAACAGAGCTATCAAGAAAGGAGATAGTCTTGGGCATGAAGTTTCTTTAGGTGGAGTTGGATTTGGGTTTATGGATGAGGGCTTTTCAAGAACTAGGAATTTTGATCCCACCGTGAAAGGAGAGATGGATGACAGTGTTCGTGGAGGTCGCTCTTCAAGTTTCAAGAGAGCTAAATATCATCAGCAGGTAATTTTGCTTTGTTGTTTATAATGCAGATTGGTGATTGTATTGGTTGTGAATTTAACTTCGAATTCTTCCTCTTTGAATTAATTAAAACTGTTATATCTTTTTTCTAGTGGAAGTCTATGACTTCGTTGCCATGATTGATATTGCATATTAGTTTCTTATCAGATCATACACGGTCTTGATTATAATAGACATGGAGTTTTTCTTGCACTCGGGACCTTGGGTCAGATGTTTTTTCACTGATTGATGGAGCGCATGGTTTCTACTTTTGGATTTTTGTATATTTTTTGGTGTTTTGTGATCTTCCCGTTTTGGAGGGAAAGAACAACTAGGCCATTGTCATAGACAGTTCTGCGCTGCTTTTTCCATCCAGTGCTATAGAGAATACATTATATCAGTTTGCAATAGAAAAGATTCCAATCAAGATAACAATTCAGCTTTCTGGTACAGTTTTCCAGTGCTGTGCAATAGAAAAGAATCCATTCAAGATAAGCCCCCTTCACTTGGATCAAAACATTCACAATTAATGTGCCGACAAGCCTGTTTAGTTTCTCATGGATACTTACAATTGCTTGTATTGAAATTTTTGTTAGTATCTTAGAATGTCATAAATAGCAGATAGTGTAGAAGTACTTTTGAATTTGGCACATAACAGCTTCCACTTCTTGCTGTGCTGAAGCACGGGTTTACTTGCTTGTGTATAAGTTTTTCTTACAATCTTAGTCTCTTTATAAAACAGTCAATCTAGAGCTATTTCAGTAATCTAGTGTAAGTTTATAACAGTGAAACCCGGGGCCTCGTACCCACCAGCCACAACCCCCCACCCAAAACCTCGAAATACCTGTCCCCAAGATGTCCTCGCAACTGGGAGTGCCCAAGTATCCCCTCCTCTGCCATTCCGTAACCATGCTGCCACCATGAAGGATACTTGAATTTCTATTTGAATTTTTCTTTTTGAATGATACTACTAAATATGTATTATGTTACTAAGCTGAATGTTCAACCATTTTAGTTCGTGTTGCAATTTTGCTATGTTCAAGTATTTCAATTTGATATTTTATACTGAAACATTATTTCATAACTAGTATTTCAAGCCCCATATGTAAAGTATACAACCCCCTTACCCCACCATCTCGAAATTGAGACCCTTTGTCCTCCTGTCCCAGAAACTCATCCCGTCGTACCCCAGCATCAGTGTTACACTGGTTTGTAACTAACATCCAAATCCTTGGCATTGTTAAAGCAGGGATTTAATAGTTTCCTGCATTTTATAATTGTTTGTGTTGAAGTTTATTTTACTATTTTCCAATCTGATAGGAGAACACATAATTTAGACCTATTTTCTGATTTGGTATTTCATGAGGACTTGTTCTAGCATTCTTATAACAGGGTTTTGTTTTTTTCTTGCATTTTGATGTTGTCTACTGTGCTCTGGTTGGGACTTTCTTGAGAATTGTTTACTTTTTGTTGAAATATGGTCCTATGGTTTCTATGAATGATGAGCTCTGAAATGCTGTTAATGTCTATGGGAGTTTAACATTTTCTTTTATTTCCTCACATAAAAAACGGGTGTAATTACAGCTTTGTCCAGAAAAGGAAGAGATCTTGCATTTTTCCTTTTTTTGGTATTTACATTGTATGCCATTAGTTGCTGGTATCTGTAATTTTAGAATAAGCTATTGGCAACAATAATACCACACAATGAGAATTCCATGGCCTGTTTTCTTCTTATGCCAAATAACAAACATTGAAGGCTACAAATGGGCAAGAAATACGTTAATGATGGTCTTGAACTAAATGCTCTTAATATCTGGGAACAGCTAGATCAATCAAAGCATGGGCATGCTTCGCTGCTGATATGATTAGAAGAGTGTGCAAAAACATGGCTGCCACAAAAGTGTGGCCAGAAATAAAGCTCGCATTTCCTTCCAAATGTCAGCAGACAAACTGTTTCCAGCCAGAGCAAGAGATAACCTGTTGCAGACTGGAAAACAATTGTCACTGCTGTTGTAGTTTTGTGTTCCAAGCATTCCTGCAAGATTGCCTAAGTATCCTAATTTCATTGTCACCCACTTTAGGAAATGCAATAGATGAAATAGGAACAATCACTTGATTTATTGGGCGCTGTTTAGCACCCTTGGGGAATTCCATGACGTTTATTTGGTACCTCTCAAATTTCAACTTCTATGCAGACAGGGTTGTCTGGGATACTTTCCAAGATAAAGCAGGTTACCCAAAATAATAAAAGCTGCCAATAATTGCTCTACTCAAAATTTTAGAAAATTAGTGAATTACCCAATCACATAATAGAAGAATTACAATAGAAAATTAGTAAAAGTCCTATCTTCTACCAAAAGTTTTCTTAACAACCAAAGGGCATCCCACACTGATATAACCTTAGAAAATGCATGAGCGATATCAGCAGATGGAACAGATTGAACAGCAAGGAAAGCAACTTCAGTAGCATGGTGAAAGAATTTCTTAAGGGCGAGCATGCTTAAAATGTTTAAAGGTAAAAAAGTTTCCTGGTTGAAATGAGACCAATTCACATCTGTCAGTCCAATTAAATTCATAGCATCAAGGTTCAACTACACTATTGCCTGTGTGTGTGTGTGATTCCAAAGCTAATCATCTACAATGTTATGCAGTGATCGTTTGGAATTTAAATTGGAGGGGTTCTCTCTGCATTTTATCTCTAGAAGTGCACAACTGTCGCATTGCATATTGCAGCTTGATTGCAGATTTTTCTTGAATCAGAACTGCAGTGTTTACATGTGATAAATTCAATATTAGTTTCCTGAAATAAGGTTTTCCTTCAGCAAGTTTTTTTCAAGATTGCTTCCAGGACAGCAGGGTCTTCTTAGTGGTGTCAGAGTTGGCTTATAGGAGAATCTCGAACAATGGTTTAGTTTTTCTTAGAATTGACTAGCTGCTAGCCTAACAACTACCATTTATGAATATTAAAATTTTAAAGAACATTTGATTGTTTTCTAAAGACTCGTCCTATTCAAATAAGCTTGTCTTTGCAAAGAAAATCAAATGATATGACTGCTGCAACTTGAAAAAATTGATGAGTAGACTAGAGCAATGATAGAAATCATTATGTCTATTTATCCTGTGAGTATGAAGTTCAAAATGAAGATTGTAGATGAAAGGTTGCTATATCCATCAGTTCAAGGACTTCTTACAAGGCTTTGTTTTTAACTTCAATAAAGAACAGTGTTTTAAGCAGATTCCCTCATAAAACTTATTTCTCCAATACCATATTCAAATCACAAAGGAGTATCTAGTGTAGATTTCGAGTTTCAATCTTTTGTGTTATCAGTGAAAAATTCTATTTAGGATTTCACATGAAAGAGATTTTCAACATAAGTTTGGAACTTATTTTGTTTGCATCTATGAAAATTACTAAGACTTTTCTGGATGTGGAATGGCCTGGTTTGAAGTAGTAATCAAACTTGTTGATAGAAAATTTTCGTGCAAATCATAGCATAGGGATTAATAGTGAAAAATCTTGTAAAATTACTCTTCTTTGCATTTGCTTTTGCTCAATTGTAAACTGTTTTCAGCTGATTCAATTTCTTTCTTTCGAAACCAGCAGTGTTACAGTGAATGAGACAAGTGAAGTAAAAAATCTTTTGTGAATGTAAAGGGCATTATTCTCTTAATCAATTGACATGCTACAGCTTCAATATAGTTTCTCCACAGAGAGCATAAACTCAAGGCGTACTAGTGAATGCTTTGATTAACATTTTAGCTACCATAATATACAGCAGTAAAGGAAGATTCATTGTTGCAATTATGATGATCAAATTGCTAAGATAGTTTGTCTCTAATCATTAATCCTAGGAGGCAATGCTCACCAAGATAAAAGTTCCATGACTCTCTGCAAGTCATGTGGGTAGTCTGAGTTGCTGAGTCGAGCAGACCTTGCTAAGTTTTCATGACTTGGCTCGGGTCATGGAATATGATACATATATACACACACACATATATATAAGAGTATACAATTTCAAGGTTTTTATCATTTTTCTGAGTGTTTGCTGAGTCATGAGTCGAGCCGGCCTTCCTGAGTCCGAGCCAAATGTGAGACTGGGAACTATGACCAAGAGTAAACACTTGGAGTTGTGCTCTACAATTAGGAGAGACACAAGATCTTTTAGCACGTAATACTAAAAGGCATGATTGTCACAGGGGCAGACTTGAAATGAACCTGCAACCTTAGGAATAAACAATACCATATTTGTCTAGGTTTGGAGGAATTGATTAGTAAAAAGTGACACTTCATTGCAGCTAGTACAAGTGCCACTAGGTTATGCATATGTCATAACTAGCATGCACACACAAAACAAATCAAAACCAGTTAGCATTTAGTCTGCATTCAACTCATAAATTCAAGGACAACCAGCATTTTGTTAGGATTCCATTCATGCTGTTAAATTAGCAGATTGCAGTTGATTGATTAATCTAGGCAGATAGCTGCAAGTAAACTTCCTTGTCTCTCTTCCAACCTTCCGAATGGTAAGAGAGGTAACAAATCCATTTCTTATACTCCATTTTTGGATGATTAAGATCCTCTTGTTTCTCTTTGGAGAAATTGATTGATGCTTTGTGTATGAGTGGCACATGTGGTTTGTGGTACACACTGTACCACACATCAGAATTTTATATTTACATGCCTCTATTTGATAATGTATTGCAAGCTAATATGTTGCATGAATACCACTTTGCTGAAGCTGAAATTGATATGACAAAGATTCAGCTACACCATTGTATTTCTATCTGCACACATTAACATTATCAGATTTCCACAATCCATTAAGAATTGAGAGCAATGTTTCTGGATTAGATTGTGTGAGTTTTTTTAGCATCAACGTTTCGGATCACACTACATGATCCATCATCAGGATGAGAGAATGCCAGAATAGGAATAATGGATCATGTAGTGTGATCCAAAATGTTGATGCTAAAAAAACTCACACAATCTAATCCAGAAACATTGCTCTCAATTATCTGCACACAGTTTCTGCTTTGATCATCCCAGTGTTTCATTGCTTGTTTAAAGTTACGACTGCTGATTTTTCCCTTGCATATTATATCTCTTAATATTTTATGTACCCTGCTGCATAGTGCAGATTGATTACTGCAATTATTTGATATTTTCTCTAGAAAGGTTTTTCTTAAGCACTTTTCTTTCAAGTTTAATTCGAGAACAGCAGGTCCATTTCAAGCACAAACAATTCATCTGTATCTAACAATTTGAAAACTCTGATAACTTCCATCACCCAAAAAATCAAAATTCTATTAGGAAGATAGAGCATTTGAAACCAACAAAGAGCAGTCCCTAAAATGAAGCAACAAGATACAACAGGTTCAAAGAACAGAACCAGAAATTTTTGCATGTTTTTCTTGCGAGCATTTGCATGATGTAAAATTTATTAATTTCTTCATAGCATGTTTTTGTTTGGTGCTCATACTTTTGCTTTTTCTCTGAGTGCAGCAGCAGTGGAGTCCTGTAACCAGTACTGAATTCAGTCAATGTCTTTCCTCTAATCCATTAGCTGAGCCAGGCCCACTGGGTTTAACACTGAAGAAAACCCCTTCCTTTCTGGACCTCATTGAAATGAAGCTTTCAGAAGGTGATTGGGCAGTTCCAGCAGCTGCAAATAATCAGCATCAAGATGCATGGGAAAAGAAGGATGAAAATACTGTAGCAGTGCAGTCTGCTACGGACAAGCTCAAGGCCTCAAACTTCCCAGCATCATTTTTGAGGATTGGTTCATGGGAGGTATTTTGAAAATCACAATTGCTATTGTATTTTGTATTAAAATTGTCAAGATTCAGGAGCTGAGCATTGAAAATGCAATTGTTTCCTTCCTTTAAGTCAATGAAGAATGATTTTACTAACTTTGAAAGCTTATTAAAGGCTTTAAATTATTCAATGGATTTGGCAACTACTTCTTAGTTTTGACTCAGAATTATTTTCCAGCGAATCTCAAGATATGAAGGTGATTTGGTGGCAAAGTGCTATTATGCCAAACGAAAGCTGGTTTGGGAAGTACTAGAGGGTGGTTTGAAGAGCAAGATAGAGATTCAATGGTCGGATATTAGCTCTTTGAAGGCTAGCTATCCAGACAATAGACCTGGCACTTTAGAGATTGAAGTAATCATTTCTTTTAATTTATTATTTGGAATGATAGTGCTAGATTGTAGTTAAATTTCTTGTTTCTAAGGTTGTCTCCTCTCTTTTGATCTCATATAGGTTTCCAGGGCTCCAATGTTCTGTAGGGAGACTAATCCACAGCCAAGGAAGCACACCCTATGGCAGCCTACTTCTGACTTTACAGGAGGGCAAGCATCTATATGCAGGTCAAAAGTTGATTATTTTGTTTTATGTACTTGACTGGGCTAGCATATTGAGACATCATTATATCTGTGGTTCAGAAACTTGGAATTTAACAAAAATTGGGCTAGCATATTGAGCCATCATTATATCTGCGGTTCAGAAACTTGGAATTTTACAAAAACTTGGCACACCAGCATTTCAACTTGGACTTGGGATTTGACATAAACTTGGAATATTAAAAGAGTGCAAAGAAATATAATTTAAACTTAAATAACATGTGAAATATGGTTAAAATGCATAAGAAAAGTAAGTAATTTTTGTATAGCTGTAAAAATTGTTCAAATCCACTGCCGTGGAAAACTATTTGAAAAAATGATTTCTTAAAAAGAAATTCTGGTTGCTAGAGAGTTTACTTGGCAAAAACAGCTTTTTTTTCTAAAAATACATACATAATATAACTATTCTGTAAACTACTAAAAACATTGTTAATTCCTTGATGAGATGGTCATTCTAGAGGTCTGATTGGAATGCTTATTTAGTTTTTAATGATATGCACTGATCCTCTTATTCTTTATATGTTAGTTAATTGCAGTAAAGATCACTATAGCTCCGTCTTTTATATTAGTGACTTAAATCCAGCTGAGTTGCAATTCCCAAAGGCTATAGTCCACATTATATGATGTATTTCATAGGTTTCACAAGTATAATGAAACCCTGTTCGTATTTATGGTCTTACACTCTTCAAGTAACGTTTTGAAGATTTCAAGAAATAAAGATTTGGCTATTATTTTCTCCATATATTTTAATTGAGCTGGAGTTGATGCTGGTGTTTCTTCTTTGTAGTATGCTGGACTAATATTCAAGTCTATTGTTGTATACTGCAGAAGACATATATTGCAGTTCAATCAGGGAATACTTGAGAAACATTTTGAGAAGCTTATACAATGTGATCATCGATTGAATTTGCTAAGCAAGGAAGGAATCATGGCTAAGAGTTCACCCTATTTTGATTCCAGTGCCACAATATTTCAAGCACAGGAGGAACATAATTGTTATGGGGTCATACAAGAGCAAAAATCTCATTTAATTCCATGTATAGATCATTTGAATTGCCTACCACCTTTCTCAAGTCATTCAGATAGAACAACTATGGTCCCAATGCTGGTACCAAAAGTCGAATCTGCTGATGCAGATTGCAGGGTTTTGGAGGGTGTTCCCCTGGAAAGACCTTCACCAAGCTCAGGTACTAATTAAATATTTTTCTGTTTTCTATTTTATTAGTCAATTTATTGAATTTGTCTTCAAGTAAAACATTTAAACAAGTCAATCAAAAGCCTGTTGGAAAAGTTAGATTCTTCACTTTCAAATATGCATGTGTATTTTTATCTTCCCTATCTAAGTGATTTACTACACTTTGTAAATTCAGTAATGGACCTCTGTGTTCTGGACGAAAGCGGAACCAGTGATAGTGATGATCTGCACATAAATACTAGACAGTGGGAGCAAGTGAGATTTACATCACCTTTTGGGGGTTTGCGAAATCATGCTCCATGTTCCCTTTCATCAAAATCCATACACACACTAGCTAATCGAATAGGTTCTTGCTTTCCGGAGCATGATTGTTCACCTAATCTGCTTCCAGCTGAAGAAGCTACTTGTCAAGCAAACAAAAAGATTCTTTACGATATTGCACAACATTTGCTGAGTGATTCACTCATATCATTGACTTCTGATATTCAGAAGGCTATGACGCACATCAATTCTACATCTTCTCTTGCCCAGAAAGATATCTCTGCAGCAAATAGACATCCCGTTAATGGTCAAAGTCTTGAAAGCCCTGACGTTAGTTATAGCTTGGGGAGGCTAGAGAAAGGAGAGGTTGATGGCATAGTCTGTCAGACAAATGATGATACAACCACTGCACTATTGAATAGGGGCATTGGAACCGGTTCTCAATCAAATCAAATCGATGATGGTCATATGTTTTGCCAACAAGCAGCAGAAATATCCAGGCAAGAGTCACTTGGGGATCTGTTTGTGAATGTCCCTGGAGTTGCATCTCTTTCTTCACTTTATGTTGAATGTTCTGATGAAATCATGGGAAGGGATGAGCAATCTGGAGAAATTGCATGGAATCATTGTATGGAATCATTTTAGATAAAATAGCCTTTTATGATATTGTAGTAATAGATCAGCGAGATCAATGTACTTGTTCATCCCATAGGCCATTTTTTAGATATATAACTGCATGGTTCTAAAATTCTCCAGACGAGTGCCATCTGCATCATGTAGATAGCTTTATCATGGAAAGTCCAAATAAAGATCATTCAGGGATGCACAAAGTTGTTTTGAGATCACACAAAATAAATGCATGGCCTGAAAATTTTCCATTTAATTTATTTGTAATCCATGTTTTAGTGTAATTATGTATATCTCAGTCATGAGTGTATTTATGTTGGGGAACCATTGGTGTTGCTAGAAATTTATCAAATCCTAAGAGTAAATACCACCGTCTGAGATGAGAGTGTTTAATATTATTGCGTAGGTGCAATGCCTTTACTAGAAAACCAATGTGTTGGAGAAAGATCTTTAGAATGTTTTTCTTAAGCTCTGTTCCTTGAGAGTATTGACAGATGTTCAGTTATTATTAAAATAGGATTTGTAGCAGGCAGTTGATGCCAGTCGTGGAGTTATGAAACACATGTAAAGGAAGCTATGAGTGGAGTGGCTTGTCTTGATTGCTCATCCAGTAAAAGACTAACATAACTGTCGAGTTATTGCACTTCTTGAATCCAATAACGTTTTGTAATTGGTGCATTGCTGCTATAAGGAGGTAAAGCTAATCAAGAATTTAAATAGCATGTACACCACACGCATCTTGATTAAGATGGGATTTATTTATGAAACTTGATTTTGCATTGTAAAATATCAACTGTCTGTTGTTCTAACCCATTTTTGGTACTAGCTTGGTTCTGACTACTACTTAATATCAATTTTACTCTATAGGATCTTTACTACATAATATGAATCTCTTTTGTGTGGGATATCTGCAGTTAATGATATCTTACTGCTGTAGTTTTAAATAGTCACAATTATCCCTAGTGAAATCATATTTGTTTATCTGCTTCACTGGTTGCATTGATCTCATGAATTTATTTAATAATTTGTTTTGTAAACGGTCCTCTGTACTCACACTCTTGGATGTTGCTCAAGCCTCAAGTCATGGATCCCCAATCTCAGGATATGCTATCAATGATGGTTCTGGAGAAATGCTTAGAGGTAGAAAATAGGAAGTTTTAATGCAACGTAAATCCTTATCTTTGGGTTTAAAGCACACAATTGACTTGGTTTCTGGAGCCCTAGATGAATTTACTTGCACATTGAAAATTCGATTGAAGAGATGTTTAGGAAATGGCACCTTACAGTGTAGCGTGCTTCTGAGAATTTAAAAACACACGTAAGCCTTATGAAGTCCTCTAATGCAATGACTTTTTGTTGGAATAACATACAAGATACACGCTTCTTGTTAGATACTGAGTGTGGAAAAATGCCATCTGCTAATTGTGGGTTTACTTTCAATGCTCCAAATGATAACGATTTAATTTTTAATGCCCCAAATTCTTATTACCCAGTGATAATTAGACAAATCACGTACCACTAAACTTTTGAATCTTGAGTCCACCTTATGGAAAAGCATCTCTACACGCAGGGCAAGTGCCTTGAAGAAATCAAAAAGTAATGCTTATGATATTGTTGTACTGATGTTGTACTGGACCATACTATAAGCGCCAAGGTCATTATAGATTAAAGGTGAAACCAGAAAAGTGGAATGAAGATCTTGTGATTGTCTGGTCACTTTGATAAGACCTGCACTTTTATTCCACCAAGATTTTTGGCTGGGAGATGGATTTTTATTTTTTGGTGATTTTTGGGATGAAAGGTACAATAACATAAAATTTGGGAAAACATTTATGATGACAGATACATCATGTTAATATTTAATTTTAATATTTATTTTGTTTAGTTTTGTGAAATAATAGATAAGTAAATTTAAAAATAGATTTAAAAACACACATTTCATTCTTTTTATTCTAGGATAAAAATTAAACAAAATGGAAGATGTGTTTACCTCTTGATTTCTCTTGCTAGCTCACTTATTGGTCACCAATGTTGGTTTGTTAATGGCACCTTCAGATTTTGTTCAAATATGTTTTTGAGGTTCCAACTTGCCTACATTTTTTCTTGGCATGTAGTAATGAGTTTTTTAATTATGAGTAAAATGGGTTTTGAAAGGACAAAATCCTATATACAAAATGTTGTCATAGATATTCACAATCAACCAATAGCTGACACTAAACTATCACACAAAAATTAACTAGCAATTGCACTCAAGCTCAAGCAAATCGAAAAACACTATTGAAGGTGTTTAAGGGTCTTTACAATCTCATCTTCCAACTAATTCAAGTTTTGATACATATATTTAATGTCCTAAAAGTCAGTTTTAATATAATTAAAAGACTTTTTAAGGTCACCTTAGGTGCAAGATCAAGGGGCGCTTTCAGTAGTTCCTTGAATACCCTTATTGACACTCCAAATCCACAAACACTTTATGAGAAGATTTGGAAGGTTGAAGCTTTTTCCACTTTTTAGCTTTCAATCTTAGCTTCAAAGACTACAATATGCCCTTCATAGTATGTCTTCAAAGCATTCACATCTTTTGCAAAATTTTTGAAGATTTCCAACATTTTATTTTCATCCTTAGACCTAGAAAGACCCGCTTTATTTGGAAAGAGGCAATATTGTTATGAATCGAATGGGTTTTGATATTCATTTGGTTAATTTCTACGAAGATACATTTAGAAATTTTGAACTAATCCACCATTGCATCCTTGAGAAACCCTGATCTAGAGCATCTCCCTTAATTTTCCCTACCTATATGTTGACTCTTGAATTAAAGGAATTTGATTCTTTTTTTGCTCTTTTTTGTTGTTTTTGTTTTGTTGTGGTACTTTTGGGTTTTCTCCTATTTTTGGAGTGTGAGTGGTAAATGGTCAAGTTAGTTGCATGTTGACTGGATGTTAATATTAGTAACTTTGTTGTCTTAAATTTAGAAGGGAAGGAAAGGAATGATAGTGAGAGATTGGGAACCAAAGCATTGTATTTTAGCAAAGATGTAATGATTGTATTTGGAAGAAGAATGAAAGGAAAGCCTTCAAAATTGAACCTAGTATTGTTTTCATTTTATAGACCTTTTTTATATTTGTTTTCTACAGATTTTGTATTTCATTTTTTTGAGTTGCATCATTTTGTTACAAAGCATCTTTCAGAGTGTTAAGAGGAACCTAAGGTAGAAGGGGTTGAATAAATGCCAAAGCATGAGGCAATGCTCTAGATGAGGTGCTTAGGAGGTTGCAGACCCTTGAAGAAAAAATGTTGCATGAAGTTTTTGTGAAGAACCAAAAGACCAAGGAGGTCAAAGGGGAACCGTTGACCCCATAGGAAGACTTATTAACGCCTTTACAAAACAAGGAACTAATGTTAAGGCTGAAGTTCCTAAATTTAGAGGTGAATTAAATCTAGAAGTGTTTTTAGACTGGATCCAAGATTTAGAAAAAAATGTTTGACATAGAAGAGATTGAAGAGAATGATGCACTCAAAGTCAAAACTGTTGCGTCCAAGCTGAAGTCTCATGCTTCTTTATGACGGAAAAATCTCTAGAATGCTAGGAGAAGATGGGGAACAAAGAAAATCAGATTTTTGCCAAAGATGTTAAAACATGTGAGGACTAAGTTCTTTCCCTTAGATTACTAGCAAAAAGACTTTATAGAGTTTCAAAATATCAAGTAAAGATTTTTTACTGTATCAACTTATACTAAAAGAATTTATGAAGTTGCAAATTAGGACTAATTTGAGAGAAGATGGTTAGCATCCAACAACTTGATACATTAATGAACTTCAATTCCAACTCCAAAATGAATTATCCCTACTCAAGGTGAGTAATAGGGTTGAGGCATATCAGTTAACCTTAAAAGTAGAAGAAACATTGAATAGAATGGGAAAATAGCAAATAAAAGAGGTGACAACAATTTATGTAAGGGAAGAGGGAGTTCCTTTAAAGAAGCTAATGGAGAAGAGCATGTAGATGATGTGAATCCCAACCTCCAAGGGAGGGGTGGTGTTAGAGGTTGGGGAAAACAATGACGATTATCTGAAGGATGACCACCTTTGAAATGCTTCATTTGTAATGAAGTCCATAAAGTTGTTGATTGTTCTCAAAATTCCAAGAGGGAATTGGAGACCTTGGAAAAAGGAGAAGATCCCTTGAGAGAAGACATTGAACGAGAAATAGGTGAGAACCTAATGTTGAATAGAGCTTTGGTGGTTGGTGACAAGGAAAATCCCAAGATTGTTTGGAGAACAAGGAAGGGGTCCTATGGGAGGGGCTTGGGCTCTATTTTGTGGAGCGGGTGACCCCATGATAAAAAATTTAAAAGGGCTAAAGGTTTATTTGGAAGCCTTTTCTATAAAATAAGAGCTCCAACTTTTTAGCCCTCTCAATTTAAGTGGGTTAAAATAGGGTGGGTTGGAAATAGCCCCACCAGCTTAGGGAAGAATTATGTCATTTGTCAACAACCTACTCTTCATTTTCCCACCAAACAAATTTATGAAGAAGTGTAATTTTTATTTTAAAAATTCATGAGACAACTAGCTTCCTTGAATTAGGAGCAAACTTTTTTAAAGCAAATTTACATATAAATCCATGGGACTGCTTCCCTTATTAAATATTCCTAAAAAATCTCAATGGCATATGCTTTATTTTTAAGGAAGTGGGTGCCCATGGGACCCCAACCTAAATAGTGTGTCATACACATGTAGGTGACAAGGAAACTCACATGCATGATTGGATAAGAAATAGTTCGTTTTGCATGTAATGCAAGTGCAAAGATAAGGTGTGTAAAGTAATTGTAGATGAAGGATCCATTGATAGCTTGATGAGTACAAAAATGGTACAAATGTTATAGTTGGTATGTATTCCAAAACCAAATCCTTCTAAAATTTCTTGTGTAAAAAAAGATCATAGTGTTCTTGTGAAAAAATCTTGTTAGTTGATTTCAAAATTGTTCCTTATGAGGATACATTGTTGTGAAATGTAGTACCAATGGATTTTTATCATCTTCTATTGGGTAGACCTTGGTTATTTATTAGAAATGTAACTCATGATGGTCAAGAAAAAACCTATGAGACTCAACAAGAGGGTAAAGTCCATGTGTCTAACTTTGAGGAGAGAAATATGAATTAAAAGGTTTGTCTTTGACCACAATGGAGTTTAGAGAGTTCATTTGAGAATCTAAGGGGAGACTTTCTATTTATTGTACCTTATGTAGAAAAAGAATTCATATCAACATATAATTTCATTGAAGGAACATGGATTTTCATAGCAATATTTTGATTTGATACCATCTAACTCACCTCTATCAAGAGACATTACCCATCAAAGTGATCTTATCTTGGGTGCCAAACATCCAGATCAATCTTCATTTAGGTTACCTGCACTAGAAAATGAGGAAAATGAGAAAATGAGGAGAGAAATTACTAAATTATTGGAACAATCATATTTGATTCTATTTAATGTAATAAGGCCATTCATATGTTTTTTCAGTGATTTAGATCAAGATGTAAAGCTATGTAAGCCAAGGTGACAAAAATTTCTTAGTCGCCCTATTAAGTACCTGAATAGTCCAAGTTGGACAAAAGGTGATCGAACTATGTATGATGAACATAATGTATTGGATGACTTATCGGATCATGGAAAATATTTTTAGGTACAAATGATAGGATACCATGTTCCTATGTTGAAGCATCTTTATCCAAATGGGAAGAAATTGGAACTAGTGATGTAAAAGTATCTTTGCATTGATTTGATATAGCACTCAATTATGTGGTATGCCCAAATGATGCAGAGCACCTCTGCACCCCTGATTCAATTGAAGAGAAAGGAAAGTGGTCCCCATTAGATAAAGAGGCTTCAAAATAGAAAGATGATATCCAACCATTTTAAGATAGAAAATATATTTTTGAACATATTACATATTACCCATGTGAATGTGATGACATAGATGCCCATATATACAAATGGTAGGATGCCATCTTTTTGTGCTTAAGCCTCTTTAACCAAATGGGATCAATGTCCTTTCTCACTTCATTGGAACTAATGGTGCAGAGGTAGCTTTACATCAATTTGATATAAAACTCAATTATGTGGTATGCCTAAATGATGTAAAACACATACTACACCTGTGATTCAATTAAAGAGAAAGTAAATTGACCCTCTTTAGATAAAGAGGCTTCAAAACAAAAAGATGGTATCCTACCATTTCTACCTAAACAGAAATTTCCCTAGTATTGTATAATGCTACCATAGTATTAATAGTAAATAATGATAAATGGGGATATCTTACTATTAAACCAACTTCATATATCAAAGGAGAAACCCCTAGACTATAGAGAATGCACATATAATGAGCAAAATTTTCCATGTTTGATGCATTTTCATTTTTAAGGAATACAATTCAACATAAGATCAAACAATATTTAAAATTATTTAGTCTATTGATGAGCAATCAGATAACTTGAAATTGAGTAGTGTAAGTTTAAAACTTCCAACACATTTTTTTTGCCTCTAAATCTTGGAGAAAGAGGATACCATAATCAACAAATTGCAAATGAACAAAAATCATGTTATGAATGAAAATGTAATGTAACATTTATTTATATTTATGTATGTAAATAACACATAACCAAGAGCATCCATGGCTAAACCATTGAGAAGGAAAATGAAAGCCCAACCCTATTTGGTTAAACATTTGAATGGAAATGGTTGAAAACGTAAGCTACTAACAAGGAACTAAGCATTTTTTGCAGGAGTTCATGCACAATTAGCATGTATGTTCAATAGAGGAAGACAATAAAAGCCATCACAAAATGTTTATGACAGTGAATTATTGATTTGGATATGCATCATAGCACTATAGATGATTAGGTCATGGTTAAAGGATTCCATAGTGTAGTAAATTTAATAAGAGAAGAACCTTTAGTGAGGTTAGGAGTCAAGGCTCCAAGTTGCACATGCAAATCCAAAAATATTGGTTTGTTGGAATGTGAAACAGAGATAGTCACAATACATTTGGAATTACTATTTGAGAAAATTTTGTTGGGTTGTTAGTGGCCATTGTATTACCTTAAATATATGAGAAGTATCATTAAGGTCATTATAATGTTTTAGGGGGTTGTCATATACATGAATTAAGTATGTGCCCAAAATAATAGAGGTACATCATAGACATGATCAAAATTATGCATATGATCATTAATTTGATGCATACAAGTTTGAAGGTTGTAATTCATATTATATTGAGCCTATTGTATTCAATCAAGTATCATGAGTCATCACGTATCATATTGAACTCAAAGCGTCTTATCAAAACAAGAAAAATATTGTTAATTTTACGATACATTCTTAAGCTTTGGGTGATGATGTGATGAAGGGTGCTCCCCTTAATACCATAAACCATAATAGAAAATCAAGAAACAATAGCAAATGTGAGAATAAAATATGGGCTTCTTATTTGTGTCGCAAATGTGGAATTACAGATTTCACAAGTACAATATGCTAATGCACATGGGTGCCTTCATTAGAATAATCTGCAAGACAAGCTGCAAACTATCACCTAGAGTTGTTCTAGACAATGTTCGAGCCTTTCTTAAATAGGTAATTTTATGCTGCCTAGGAAGATTCTAGACATTGAAACTTAATACCTAGAGCCGACAGACCCTAGCAATACATATCGAGTTAACCAAATACATCTTTGACAATTATTTTAGAAATTTCGGATAGCCCAACTTCGGAAGGCCATAACTCTCTAACCATTGCTCTAATTGCCCATTATAACCACTTTTTGGAAATGCCAGCTCCTAATTTACAGGCTTGGAATAGCAAAAGTGTCCTTCTGTTGAGTTTTCAAACCTCATTCGAGCACTCTAAGGCCTCCAATGGTGAGCTTGAAGATTTTTCTGCAAATGTTTCCACCAAAAATCTACAATAACTTCTTTGATACTTAAGCTAGAGCAATGAGATTTTTATGGTAGGCTTATAACTCTAAAATGAACCTTCATGTAGAAAATGAGAACATTCTCAGCTTGTATGACAAACTTACTAAAAATAACAAGCTCCCATAAATAGTAACCACCCTATCTACTAGTCCTTCTTAAAATAGAAAAGACTAAAAAGAAAATTATTTTTGGGTGATGCAAGATTGCCCTTACACCTAGGATGCTCCTGCATCATGATGAATCAAGAATATTTTTAGATCATGATGGCAATGCATTCACAAGAGCCTAAGAACAACTTGACACTAAAAACTATTTGGATGAAATAGTTAAAAAATTGGATACTAATAAGATAATAAATTTATTTTTAAATAAATAAGAAACCAATAGCAATAGATAACATGCATGCAAACACTAACAATGATTTAAACATTTGTGGTTATGTTGATGTGATTTCATCTCATTATTTGGACCAAGTTTCTCGCTAACCTAGTGATCACATTTCAAATTTAATTCTTCCTACCTCTTTTTATTCCATCTAGGGTCTACAATTTGCATTTCAATTTCTCGTTGACTCTCTTGCATCCTGATGATGGATCATTTAGTGTGATCCAAAATGTTGATGCTAAAAATAACTTGCACTATCAAACTTAGAAAAAAGATAGAAAAATCACTATTATTGATAAACATAGAAAATCCAATGTGGTGGTTGATTTCCTATCATGACTACAAGTGGCAAATGATCCTACAATAGCTAAAGATTCTTTTCTAGGTGAGCATCGTTTTTCTATCTCACCTCATAACCCTTGGTATACATATATAACTAATTATTTTGTAGTTGGTAAGAATCCTCCTCACTTTTCACTAAAAGAAAGAAGACTTTTTATAGAAAAGAGTTTCAACTTCTCATGGATAGTAGATTTCAAATTTTATATGTGGCCAGACTAGATCATGAGAAGGTGTATTTGAGAATATGAGACCTATGATATTATGCACGCTTGTCACAATGAACCATGTGGTGGTCATTTTGCTACCAAAAGGACAACCATGAATATTTTAAATACATGTTATTATTGACTAACATAACAAGGATGCAACAAAGTGAACAAAGAAGTATACCAGATGCTAGAGGATGGGAAGGTAGACAAAATCAAATGAAATGCCCTTGTTTCCCTAAGTGGTTGTGGCTCCCTTTGAAAAATGGGGGTTGGAATTTTTAGAGCACATTGAACCATTTCCAAATGGAAATTCCTATATACTAGTATGTATTGATTATGTGAAAAAAATTTAAGCTAGATCTATGAAACATGCAATAGATTATAAGGTTGTTGAGTTTCTATATGAATAAAAAATTTCTACATATGGGGTCCCTAGGGAAATAGTCACTGATCAAGGGACACAATTCACTTCTACATTGATTACACCCATGGTCAATGAATTTACTCTAAGGTACATGAAATACTTACCTTACCACCCTCAAGACAATGCCAAAAGGATATCACAAATAAATAATTTGATGAAGAGTGCTCCCCTTAATACCATAAACACATAACAAAAACAAATAAATAATAGCAATTTGTGAAAACAAAATATGGGCTTCTTATTATTGCCACAAATGCAAAATTTATATAATTCAGAATTACAATATGCTAACCCACATGGGTGCCTTCATTATAGTAATCTGCAAGACAAAGATGTGAACTATCACCCAAAGCTATCCTAGACAATGTTCAAGCCTTTCTTAAATAGACAATTTTATGCTACTCGGGAAGGTTCTAGATGCTCAAACTTAATACCTAGGGCTGATATACCCTAACAATACATATAGAGTCGACCAAATACAACTTTGATATTTATTTTAGAAACTTCGAGTAGCTCAACTTAGGAAGGCCATAACTCTCGAACCATTGCTCTAATTGGCTATTATAACCACTTTTCAGAAACCTTGACTCCTAGTCTACAGGATTAAAAAAACATGAGCACTCATTCACCAACCATCTAAGACCTTTGAGGCCTTCAGAACTAAGCCTAAAGTTTTTATACCAAAATTACACACTAAAAATTTGCAATAGCTTCACAAATACTTATAATCTAGCCATGAAACTCCACTGACAAGTTGATATATCTAAAATGAACCTTCATCTTTGAAATTAGAACATTCTGAGCTAGTATGACTGACTTACAAAGTAGCAAGCTTCCACAAACAACAAATCTACATTAAGACAACCCTTATTGAAACAATTGAAAGGAAATATTTTTGGGTGATGCAAGATTTCTCTTACACCTAGGATGGTTTTGCATCAGACACCTAGGGTAATTTGAGAAGTGACCCCATCACATCTCAAGTATTAAGATGAAAACTAAGATAGTTAACCTCCTCCTTTGCTAGCCATGATGAGTCTTCCACTAGCCTCCCTTTCCATTTGACCAAGTATTCTTCATAAGTTTTGTTCCTTGTACTTTTTCCTACGTGACTGTCCAATATCTCCTCAATCTCTTTTGTAGCTAAACTAGCTGCTAGAATACTCCACTATGTAGTGCCTGCCCCTAGGTCGCATTTTTTGTTATCATTGTTGAACTCTTTAGGGGCTAGTTTTATGTTGATGGTTAGCAGCATTGTTTTGAGACTATTAGATATTGTGCTATGGATTCAGTTGTTATGTGATGAGATTACTTAGACTCTATATTTCATGTATGCATGATGATTATTACATTATTTTCAGTTATTGATTAGTTAGATGGTTTATTATCACATGTGTTTTCTTATGGATACTTACCCCATACTTGCATGTGTATGGTGTGTGTGTGTTTGTTCTTGGATGACGTTTCTAATGTGGTTAAGGAAGGGAGTCGTAGTCACTTGCTAGTCGAGATCTACATTATGCACCACTTCCTGCCATTGCCTGTTTAGCTTAGTATATATTGTGCTTGTACATGCGTGAATTTTATGTAGGTTGCAAGTACTGGGTATCGACTTCCCTGAATTGCCAAGATGAGCATACCCTATTGCATTATCTCAATGGTAAGAGAGGGGAGATAAATTCTCAAGTCCAAATCCCAACCCTTTAAGCCATTTGTCCTAATTGGAAATTAGGACAAGTATCTGAGTTGAGTACCCTCTGAATGCATCAGATGACGTAATTCGTGATATTAACCCTTTTGGTTTGATTTTGTATGTGTTTTTCTATAGTGGATTTTTCGTATTTTATTTTGTGAGTCTTTGGTGTATTTTCTATTAATTAAGCCTAATTAAAAGATTTAATTAATGGTTTAATTTAATAGAAAATTAATATGGTATTTTAATATTTATTTTATTTAAGTAATTAGAAAATTAATTAAATAAAATAATTAAATTTGAAGATAAAAGTTATAATTTTAAAGTTGGAATGTGATAATATTTATTTAAGTTAATAAATATTTTAGCAATTAAGTTTCGAAAATGAATTTAAAAGTGGAAAAGATATTAAAATTATTAAAAGATTATAGGTTGCATGATGTGTGCATGTGATTAAAATATAAATATATTAAGATAAAAAAAGTGGAGTTATTAAAGTAAGTGCATAAGATATAAAAATTAATAAATTAAATTGGAAAGAGTAAAGTGAATATTAAATAAATTAATGTGCATTATTTTAATATTCATTCACATAGGAGTATGCAAACTCTCGTGAGTTGTCATGTTGACAACACAGGAGTTTGCACTCTAATTATGCACGTGTTATCAACAACACAGGAGTTGGCGCACAAATTAAGCACATGGTGTCTACAACCTTATGACTCATCTAGAAGGTTGGAAAATACTCATGCTTAGTTGTCAACACCTTCTGGTTGCTTCTAGAGACATTCTAAGTGCTTCCTGAGAGTTCTTTATAATGAGGCACTCATAGAAGCTTAGGGAGAGCGTCTGGAGCGTGGTTGAAGGATTGAGAACATGGGAGAAGAAAGGAGCTTGCTTTGCGGATTATGAGGAGAAGTGATTTAGCATCAGTGTCTGGGTAGACACTTGTGACTTTACTTATGTTATTTCTGCATCTTGCACTTCCTGTCTTCTTCATGTCTTCTAAATGCTTTTTGAAGATTTTGCATATCTTTCTTGCATACTTTTGTTATGGGTAGTTAAATTCTATATAAGAAATTTTCATATGCATAAATTTGAGAAAACTATGGGCTAGGGTTTTCAGATGCGTATAGACAATTCTATTTAAAAATAAATAATGGGTAAATTTGTGAATAATTATTTGAAAAAAAAATTCTTAAGTATTAGAAAACCCTTTTTATTTAAAAGCTAGGTATATATTCTTTTTTTAAATATATCGATCTGCGTACATATATTTATATATGTTTATTATTTAAATGTTGTATTGCCTAATAACTTTCTGCGTGCGTGCGTGTGTGTGTGTGTGTGTGTGTGTGTGTGTGTGTGTGTGTGTGTGTGTGTGTGTGTGTGTGTGTGTGTATGTCTATATATATATATATATATGTATGTATTCATGTGTATATATATATATATATATATATATATATATATATATATATATATATATACATATACATATATATGTATATATACATATACACACACATATATATATACATATATACATATATATATATACATATATACATATATACATATACATATATATATATATATATATATATATATACATACATATCTATATATATATATGTATGTGTGTATGTATGTATGTATTATGTATGTGTGTGTGTGTGTGTATATATATGTATTCATTGAGGCTCTGAATATAAAATCGCAATAGGAAAAACATTTATTAAAAAATTCGAATTGGTTAAGAAGAAACGTTTTATGAGAATGTTTTTAAAAAATAAAATAAAATTATTATATGATGGGGTGGCATGTAATTTCCCCTACCCCCATTCATTTATGCTTATAATGGGGCCGACGGCCATTGTACCTACAATCGCAAGTACTGTGATTGCCTTCGCAGACCTGTGACGGCGGGCCAAGGACCGCACAACAATCTATGGACATGCACAGATTTTCGTATATCAAATATCACACCGATTTATATAGTTTGCGATAATATAAAGGCTCGCAGGGTACGGGGGAAAAATAGTACTCGCATTTACATAATTTAAATTATTTTGTTATGCAATATGAAATTTGGTTCGATGGTAATATTATAACGTATAATGTTATTATTCAATAGAAATGTTATATGTTATAATATTATCATATGAATTCAATGACAAAGTTATATGTTAGTATATATATATATATACTAATTATTATTTTATGTATATATATATTGATGAATTTTTTATATTTAAGTTAATTAAATTTTACATAAATAATTTGGTTTTAATTTAATCATTTTTAATTAGAATTTAGTTTAACTATAGTTAATAAGAATATTATAAATGAAATATTTAAGTGGTTATTCTGGGGATTCTTAAGAAAAGAAATTGAATTTATTATTTATTAATGTTTGTTGGGTCTAGCAAATAATTAAGTAAATAATAGTATAAACAGTTTAAATAGTTATCAATTAATCCGATTAAAGTTAATTTAGTTGAGATTAATTAATGATTGAAGTTTTGTAAAATATATTAATCAATTTGAATTGGTTAACAATTGGAGGGGAATAATTAATTGATTTATTAATCAATGCACATAGGAGGAATTTATTTGAGATATTAATGTTTGGTATTGGGGATTTATTACTGAGATTGTTATACCTTGTTATTATTTAAGTATTAATTTGAATATTCATGGAATGAAACATAGTGGACTCTCAATATACGAAATTATCATCAGCTGATAATCATGTAGTTATTAAAATACGCTACTAGTTAATTTACTTGTAGAATTAATTAGATTTAATTGATAATAGAGTTTTAATTGTTTTATCGATAATACGAATTTGTTAAGGGAATGTTAGTATTCATTGAAAAGAATGATGAATGTGGTCATTGTAGATTTATAACTTGTTATTAAATAATAACATGTTATTATTGAACTATTAATATTGGAGAATTGGATTATAGTTGACTTTTAACTTACAAATTATAGTTAGTTATTAATCAACTAATATTCATTGGGTTGTTGGTATGGTTATGTAATTATTAATTAAATTAATTAATTAGAGTTAATTAAATTAAATTAATAAGTAGATTATGTAATAGAGTTTTAGTTGATATGATTCTTTTAACGAAGTTGTAAAGTATTTACATCAAAGTTGATAAAGTCTTATTCTAATGACTTGAATAATGACTTTAGATATTTTAATGGTTATTAGTGATGATTTAAATATTATAACGATTAAATTAAGAGACCTAAATTTTAGTAATATTTAGTTGAGTTTTAATTAAGTATTTTTAAAATGATAAAGAGTCATACCCATGTTCATTATTAATTGATTTAATTAAGATTAATTAATAAAGTGAATAATATTAATTAAGGGACAATGAAGATTAGTGTAATGAGTAAATATTTATCCTTCAGTTATTCTTAGAATGTAATTTAAAATAATGGAAGGATAATGTTATCGAGGGAACAAATAGGTTGACTTGTAGGTCAAATGATAAATCCTATATACTTGAAGTATACTTGCAAACAGAAACTAAAACCTCCACACTTAATTCAACTATGTGGTTTTAGTAAACCAAAACATGTGCTTGCATTGTGTTTTCTCTATGCTTCTTGTTTTGGGTTTTTGGATTGACTAGTGTTGACCAGTTATAGGACGTCTACCAGAGGCTCGAGGGTTATGATTGTGATGTCATGATGATGTCTTTTGATCTCGATTCTTTATAAACCCAACCATGGTAATGTGATGGTATGCTCTATGAGATGTTTGTATTTACTGATTATTTTTGCACATCAGTCTTCTTGAGTGAAGCTGAGTTATATGTATCTGAGACACTTGACTTAACCATTTTTGAGTCATCGATTAATTATCCTTGGATTACTTTCTAGTCGCCATGATGGGACTGAAATGTTGATTTATTTCTTGATGATGTCATGTTGTGACATGTTTTGACTCAACCATTTTGGAGTCTTCGATCAATATGATTTTGGGATATATTTTGGTTATTAAGAACCAATGGATACTTTTGATTATCAGTGATACCTTCAATTTCCAATAGAGAACTGTTGTGGTCATGATTATCTATGGATGCTTTTCATGTGCTCATGGAGATTTAATGCTTTTTTTATGGATCATCTTTTGGTATTTTTCTAGTCACTTGTATAGGACTGTGGTGATTTTGTGATTTATGATTCCATGAGCTTAGGGTAGGTTATCTACTTGTAGTGTCAGGAAGTGGCTTGCAATGGGGGGCCGGGACCCTAAGTGGCTGCCAGGGTAACTCATTGTTAGTTTTTTTAATAAGTGAAAATATTTACACTAAATGGGAATTAAATGAACCTAATAAGATAATTGTATGTTCTCACCCATGCCTCGAGTGCTAGTACATAATAGGATGGGAGTAGAGAGAACGCTTAGTTGTGACCTTGCATTTCGTAGTATGCCTCGTCTGTATGAGAGGATACTAGTGGCCACACAGGGATCACTAGGGGGCCAGGGTCTATTGAGAGACTGCCAAGGTAACTCTAGTATGATCCGTTCGATGACACTTTCCCACTTGCATAGTAGGTTTCCTACATGTCTTTGTGGTGCCTCTGGGATTAGATGTCATTTTGTGATTGGAACCTTTGAGTTAGTATACTTTTAGGATTCCTAGACTTAGAGAGTATTAATGCTATGTGATTTTGATAACCTGTTTGGGACTTGAGATTATCTCATCAGCATGGTGGGAGTGGACCATTTAGGTTTCACGTGGTTGAGTGGTAGTGCTTTTTCACTCTTACCATTTGAGATCCGTCTGAGACATTGTGGCTGATGCATTCTTTGTTGGCATCTATCTTCATGGATTATGATGGTGGACATGTATCCTTACATTGATGATTTGCATATGTTAGATGATGTTATCTTATGCTTTACTTGCATGTTAGATTTATTTATGCATATGTAGTAGCATGTTTTAGGAGTGACATTCCTATTTGATAATACTGATGATCTCTTCAATGATTTGGAATGTTACACATAGAGGGATGGCTAGGATCCATGATGGTCTAATGATGATATTTACGGTTGGGAGGAATCGTGCACTTAGTTAATTATGTTTGATGTTTTATGATGAAGATGTATCATGTATAACATGTGGTTTCATTTATGTTATTGCATCATGGATTAGAATTAGATGATGATGTACTTTATTTCACATATGTATATTCTTTTAAGCCTTTCATACCCTATGGCATTTACAGTGGATGATTGAGCAATTGGAAATGTAATTTAAGAACGTTGAACTTTTCATTATTATTTTATGTGGATGTAGTATTAGATGGAATCCTTAATACTAGTTGATTTAGATGTTATTCAATGTTAAGGGATCCGTGAAGAATGTAACCTATTATGTTATGTTTAATGTTTGTTATTGCTTTCGCTACTAAGTTATGAATGGTTTTACTTTCATGTTTCAAAAAAAAATTAAAAAATGCTACCAAACTTAGTAAAACTTTAGGTTAATTCTCTGGTTCCCTTGGTGGGGCGTTACACACTACACTTCTGTTACTTCATCCCCATCACCTCCTTCATGGTACTTTGTCAAATTTGAAATACTAAATACTAGTGAAATTTTTAATTCAGCAGTTAACTCCACTTCATAGGCATTTCCAGAATCATGCCTTTTCACTACTTTGCATGGTCCAAACTTCTTCATTTTCAGCTTATTATATGTACCCATTGGAAAACATTCCTTTCTCAAATGAACCATGACTTCATCTCTAATCTGGAATTCCTTATACCTTCTTTTCAAATCACTTAGCCTTGTACTATGTATTCATCTTTCTAATTTTCTTCCTCAACTCCTCATGGATATTCTTCCAATGTTCAAAAAATCCTTCTACTTCAACACTACCTATCTCTCCTTTATCCAAATGCCTTAGTTCAAAAGCATTTCTGGGACTACTCCCATTTGTAATCTGGAATTGTGATTTACTAGTACTCCTGTTGACAAAATTATTATATGAAAATTCTGCCTGTGGTAAAAGTAGATCCCATCCTTTTGGTTTATCTCCAATGAAATATCTCAACAAGTTTCCCAAACTGTGATTCACAAATTTTGTTTGTCCATCAGTCTATGGATGATGTGATGAACTGAACTTCAAATCTATCTTCAATTTCTTCCACAATGTATGCCATAAATATCCAACAAACATGCATCTCGAGTTGAAACTATACTCTTTGGTAGACCATGTAGTCTCACCTATTCTATGAAATTAAAAATAACTTTACCACATGAACAACATTACTAGGCTTCTTGTAGGCATGAAATGTGCCATCTTTGGAAACTTTTCAACCACCATAAAAATAGAATAATGCCCTTGTTGAGTCCTTGGTAATCCAAGAATGAAGTCCATGATGACATCCTCCCATGACTTCTCTAGTACAGGTAATGGCTTGTGATGCCTACCCCTAGTTGACTTTTCATGTTGTATTGCCAAATTTATTTAGGCCAATTTTATGATTAGTGGTATTTGATTTACCTAATTTGATTGGATATTATGTCATACTCAGTTGATTTATGTGATGAGTTATTTGGTACTCATTTATTCATGGGTACATGGTTATTCTTCAATGGTTATGCTTATATACAGTGATTTTAGTTATTTTGTACCTATATGTTTTACTTTATGTATGATGTTTCTAATGTGGTTGAGGGAGACAATCATAGCCACCTACTAGTCAGGATCTACATGATGCACCACTTCTCACCATTGCCTATTTAGTTTAGATTATATATGTATGTACATGCTCAAATTTTATGCAGATTGTAGGTACCCAACATCAACTTCCCTAACTTGCCGAGATGAGCATGCCCTAATGCATTATCTCAATGGTTAAAAGGGAAGATAATTTTTGAGTCCAAATCCTAACCTTAAGCTAATTGTCCTAGAAAGTAAGACAAGTATCTGAGTTCCATCCTTTTGAATTCATCTAGTGACGTGAATTCATGATTTTGACACTTGAGTTTGACCTAGTATTCTATACTTTATGATGAGTTTTTGTATTTTGTCTTGTGGTCTGTTGTGATTTTTAGTTATAATTAAATCAAATTAAAAGATAATTTAATGAAAAAATTATAAAGAAAATTCAATATTTAATTATATTTGATTAATTAAGAAATTAATTAAATAAAAGAATTAAATTTAAAAGATTTAATTAAAGTTCTAATTTTGGCTTAATCATATTAATTTAATTTAATAATAATATATTTAGGAGTTTCATTTTAAAAATAAACTCTATATATTATTATTAGTTATATTAATAAATATTTTATTAAAGACATATTGTGATTTAATAAGAGAGAGAAAGGAATTGATTTAATAAAGTTTATTTTAATTAAAATGCAAAAAGATTGCACATGAAAATTAAAAATAATAAAATAATCAAGAAAAAAGGTTTCGTATGATTGCAAAATTGAAACCCTAATTGGAAAAAGCTCTTTATTAAGAAATTAGAGCTCATTTCTCCACATACAAATTTGGGAGGAGCCAATTTTTTAGAAGAAGGTTTTCAGAAGAAGGGGAAATTGCTTGTGATGTAGTGCCTCTCCCATTTGACTTCTGTAAGTCATCTTGTTGGATGCAACCCTGTTGATCTTTTGTTGTGATAGATCATGATTGTGACCATGAGTGGTCTACACCATCGAGACGTTTGGATTTATGTTCTGTATTAGTTGCTTTGATTATGCTTTTGACTAATCTATGAGATTATGATATGATTTATGGTTCACTAAGGTTTGTGCAAGTGCTTACTAGGATTGATGTGGTATCATGAGGTTGTTCCGTGATTACCCTGAGATGTGTGTAGAGATTGCACTGTGTACTATTACCATGCTACACTAGACTAGGTTCCTATAGCAGTGGATAGTCATGTTTATGACTGTGTTCGCTTATGTGTTTTAAGTGCCTTATTAATATTGTTTAAACAATCATTATTAAATGCTTAAGTAATTAGAAATGGATTGCCCATTTGGATTATTTAGTTATGTGTTGCAGACATTTACCTTGTTATATTTTGATCTGAGAGATATCTGTTACTTATATTATGTTTTACATCTAAGAGGACCTGAGGGCTAGATGTTATACTTTGATTTCAGTATCATAGATTTTAGACTACTATGTTGTTCAGTTGATCATATTGCATGACGATGCCATTTTGAGATGACAGTGTGCTTTATGATGATATCTAGTTATTTGGTATTTGGACATACCTTTGATTATGTTAGGTGATGGATTTAATGTTATGGTTATTTACTTCATTCTTACATTGTTATGCTTCATGCAAAAGTGAGTGATGTAAATAGATTATTTTAATATAATTAAATAAATGGTTAAATTAGGTGATTTAATTCATTAATTGCTTCGACTATGTTATTATATGCAGTTGCATTTGATTGTGTTGTTTAGTGTGCAAGATTTATATCCCTGGTAGTGACACATGGAGTTAGTGATTAAGCCATTCATATTTTACCAATGTCATCCTTGTATTGTCAGTGTATCCTTATTTTAATTATTTTATTAAACCTTTCGGTGATTATTAAATTCAAACTCATTTGCATTATGTGATTAGACCAGTAAGTATGTCTGTGCATTTAGAGGTTCGCATTGTCACGAAAGTTATTAAGGAAATTTATGTATTTCTGGGTTTTTGGACTTTTTAATTGATTTATTTTAATTTCTAGTAGCTTTTCCATAGATGAATTCTTATTTATAGGAATAACCTATTTTCATTTGGGTCGATTCGGAGTTTAACTAGGTTGGCTAGTTATTTGCCCTAATTGATTATTCACTTGAAAAGTGAATAAATATCCAAAAAAGAATTTAAATTCCTCACTTCTCACTTTTGAATTAGAAAGTTGGAGAGTAAAACCCAAAATCCTCTTCATGAGGATTTACTATTTTGTTTGTTGTGGGAGCTACGAGTGTGGGATCGTCGAGAGGTTGGGCTCATTGGATCTAGCTCAGGGAAACCTTGGATTAACGTGATTTTCAACTACTTTTGCGAGCTATTTATTTTATGGTTCAGATTCTCGTTTTGCCCTTTTGGCTATGAGGTAGGGCTTTCCTGTTTTATTATTTATGCTCTATTTCTGCTTCTATTGTTTGTAGTCATTTTTTTGGAGGCTGAGAACTAGTGTTCCCCTCCATTTCTGTATGCTAGTTCTACCTAGTTGGGTAGGTATGAACATTTCCCTATTTTTCGAGATTAGGGTTTGGAGTTTTACATCGTTATGCTGGCCATTTTTTCATATGATGTTCGAACTTGATTATTTTTGAATTTTTGGAGTTTTTGTACCCAAAAGCCAAATGGGTTTTAATTTTAAAGTTTTTCTAAATTTTGGAGTTTTTACCTCATTTTGTGTGTTGCCCTATTTTCTTGGGTTTTCTTGGCACAATGTGGGTCATAGACCTCGATGATCTATTTAGATATTAGTGAGACCACTATTGCACTTTTATGTTGCATTGGGGTGAGTGTCACATCCGTGCTCCTAACACTATGGTTGGTTGAGTGATTTTATACTTGGTTTTATGGTTTGTTTTGGACCTTTGTTATTGTTTCGTGGACACTAAGATTCGTGTAGAATCTATGCTCCTGGATTGAGTCCAGTTGAGTGAGTTCATGATGTTTGGTCTTGTTGCATCATTGGGATTCGTGTAGAATCCATACTCCTGGATTGAGGCTGGTTGAGTGATTTCATGATGTATGGTTTTATTGGTTTTGGGATTCATGTAGAATCCATCCTTCCTATGTTGCTTTCAGTTGGGTGTTATCTTTTGCTTTCTGTTCTCATCATGTCCTTGTGTTTTGATCTTCGTGATGGTGGTGTGCCACACATGAGTATGTGCATGTACATTCGTCGGGTAACTTGTGAGGCCGGATCTTCTGTGGTATGTTTGGAAGTTATGATCATTGGGGTTGGAATGGGAGTATGCATGCCCATGGGCACTTGTCATAGGATGAGCATGGGTAGGGTAGGGTAGCATATGGAGGGGGCTTCTATCTTGCAACCTGGTGATCATTGTGCCCAGAGGGTTGGTGGAGGAAGTTTTTAACTAAGTGATAACTAAAACAATGTGTGATTGGTAATAAAAGCTTAAGATAATAAAAATGTGGGGTGCTAGAGCCTTTTTGTTGAGGGATGTTGAATCTGTACAAGTTCGAGCTTGGGCTTTTTGATGCCAAGTGACTCTCCATGATGTCAGCCCCTGCTTAGTAGCCTTTTGAGTGTCTGACTAGAACTTATACTCCTTGCATTGTCTTAGGTTCTTGGTTATAGCCATCATATTGTTTGGCGTGAGTCTTAGCCTTGGATGTTGTGCTTTATGTGTGTTTGTGGTTGGATCATTATCTCCATTAGCACAGCGAGTGTGAACCTATGGGTACCATGTGGTTGGGAGGCATAGCTACCTCTAATACTACTAGGGACTAGTGTACAAAGACAATCTCTTATCCTAGTGCAACTGTTGTTGGATGTTTTCACTTGATGCTTCGAGTTTTGAAGTATGCTTTCTTGTGATTTATGCTTTCTTTGGAATGCTTGGATATCATGTTTAGCTGATGTTAGTTTATTTGATGCATTCCCATATTATAATGTTTAGCATATGTCTAGATGATGCGAATTGTTGTATTGGATTATCTATTGCTTATTGGTTAGCATGTTATATTTCCTTATTATGTTGATTAGCATGTGATAGGTGATGTTAGCTACTTGCAGGTTTATCTTTTGTTGTACTACTAGCATATTAAATTTCCTTATGCTTTTGGTTATTAGCATGTTTAGTAGTGATGTCCCTATTATGATAGTACTGATGATTTGATCGGTGGCTTGGGATGTTACATGTGGGGGACGACTAGGATCCATGATGGTCTTATGATGCTATTGACGGTTGGGAGGAACCGCGTACTTAATTTGGTTGTTTAGTTATTGTGATGTTATTTCTGTACATTGCAATGTTATTTATGTTCACTATGATGTTGCTTTCAGTACGTTCTATTATTTCTATGTTTTAGATGGATAGATGTTCCTCCTTCTTAATTCCTTGGCATATCGTTGATTATGCACTCAAGTGTTTGCTCCTCGATCTATGTGGATCCGTTACTCCCTAGTGTGGAGGTTCTGAACTCAATTTTTCTCAATTTTTTCCCTTTTGTGTTTTCCTTAAGTGTTTTTGTGTTTCTATGGGCAACATTTTATCAACATGGTGTGACACAAAAATGTATTGCATGCCCATTGAAACTCTGTCATGCATCCCTTGACTCTATTGCATGCCTCTTGAAGAAATATCGTGCGATACTAGAAAGTATCATACCTCCTTGTGAGAAATATTGTACGACACCCTTAAAGTGTCGCACACCTTTGGGAGAAGTATCGCCCGGTCCCTGAAAGTTTCACCCTCCTTCTTTAGAAATGTCGTGCGATACTTTCCTATGTTGTATTAAAGTATCGCTTGGTTTTTGTAAAAATCTACGTGGGTGGGCAGCGAGCACTTTTCAGTCTGGTTCGAACATTTTGAGAATTGATTTGGATACCCTCTTTGGTGTTCTTCAACCCTATGGTGTTGCTTTTTTATTTATATTGTGTGTGTTTCAGTAGTCTGTCTATTGGGGTTTAAAATATATCATTTAAATATAACTTGACAACTTATACTTAAGATATATTTCAATATATGTGATGAATCTTTTGAGATAAGTTTCAGACCTCTTGGAGATGAGATAAAGATTCTAGGAAATTTCAGGGCTTTAGAAATCTAGACTTAGCCAATTTTCAGGGCTTCAAGATTTCAAACTTAGCCAAATTTTAGGATTCTTCATTCTACCCCAGCTTGGTGTTTTGTTGATGTGTGGTTGTTTCTTCGAGCCCTCTTCTTATGCATGGTCATTGTTGGCTTTTGTTTGCTTGTGTCAGTTTGGTAGTGGTGTTCGGAGATTCATTGGTTGTTGAGATTGTGGTGAAGTCTTCCATTGTAATCTTTGTGATCCCTGTATGATGTTGTCATGTGCAATCATACTTGTAAAAAATAAATATCTTGGCTTGTTTTGAATCCTTGTTCCAAGGATCTCTGGGCGGGGCATTACATGCGAGCTTCGTGCATTCGCTATTTTAGCATCAGTTCTAGGTAAGATCTTGTGGATTTTGCATAATAATTTTTTGTTCTTTGATTTCTCTATGTTATCTGTGTCTATTGTGTTTCTATTTTAACAATTTTATTTGGGTTGAAACCCTTGTTGCAAATTTGTTTGTTCTTCATTTTGAAATCATCTGTATATGAATTGATAGTTAGAAACTCTCATTTTGTAAATCTTGAGAGAACTATATTTTGATACGAGTAGGATTTGAAAAAGAAATCAAGAATGTTTTATACAAATTTGATTGATTATTTGTATTTCTCATATCAGATATAATTGGAGAAATCTTGAATATATATATATATATATATATATATATATATATATATATATATATATATTATCATAGTAATTAGTAATTACTGTGATAATTATAAATTTTATACATAATATAAATAAATAAATAAATTTGAAATCTTAAAATGGGGGAGCGGGCTTGAATTTCGTTTGTTTTTAATAATAAATAATAAATGATTTATTTATTTTTTGTTTTGGAGGGATGTGGGGCACCTCCCCTTTCCTCCTCTATAGTCACGCGAGTATAAGACTGCACATAGTAGTCCTACTGCGATAGTAGCAGGTACTGTTGATGCAGTACCCTGTCGTTGCAACAACAGGCTACTGTGACAACCTTTTATTGTTAGGTCGGTAGGCCCTACAAACATTTTTGTATAATGCTTTTTTTTTAATTTTCTTTTTGTGTAATTAAATTTATTAAATTTTGAAATTTAATAATTTTTTAAAATATAGTTTTTGTTAATTAATTTAATTAATATAGTTTTTAAATTATTATTAATTAATTAAATAAATATTAAATGTTATTTAATAATTTTAGATAAATTTTATTATATTATTAAGTTAATAATTATGGTAATTAGTAATTTTGTTTATTATTATTTTAATAATTTAGTAATTATTATTTTAATAATATAATAATAATTATTTAAATTGTTTTATAAGATTTAACAAAGGCATTAGTTTTATAAGTTAGTGATAAACTATGGATTTTGATTAAAAAGGAAAAAGGGATTCAATTATAAGGAAAAAATTGTAAACCTTATTAAATCAGAGACTTATAATGAAACATAAACTTAAATCATATTGTTAAATCAAAACTATATATTTTCAAAACCAAACAAAATCTAGGAAACTACACTGTGAGTTGTATGATTTCTTTTTTGTTCAATTTTAGGGTTAACTTAGAGTGTTGACTAGTTTTGGGATGTCCACCAAAGGCCAGGTGTTATTGTTTTTGGTGATGTCATGTCATGTCATGGTTCTATTATGTGCACTTGAGTTTGGATCGGTCCTTATAGGATGATTGTGTTGACAAAATCTGTGAGTTTTGATCAGTGATATTTCAATGCTTTCTACTTTCTTGTCTATGAACTAATGTGTGTTTTATGATCATATGAGATCTTCTTCGTTTACTAAACTTAGGGTAGGTTATCTTTATGTCTTGTTGGGAAATGGCTTGCAATGGAGGACAGAGCCCTAAAGAGGCTGCTTAGTTAATCCATTGTAGGTTATTTTAATAAGTGGTAACATTTCATCAAATAAGAGTAAAATGAATTAATAATAGTCATTGTTTTTCCTCACCCATGCCTCAAGTGCTAGTACAGGCTAGGATGAGAGTAGAGAGGATGCTTGGTTGCGACCTTGCTTCCTTAGTATGCCTTGTCTATATGAAAGGATATTGGTGCCACATAGAGATACTAGCGGGCTAGAGTCCACAGTGGCTATTAGGGTAACCTTAGATTTGGCTCATGCAATGACACTATCCACTTACATAGTAGATTTCCTACGTGTCATTGTTGCCTCTCGGTTTAGATGTCATTTGTGTCTTGGTACCTTTGAGATATATTTCTTTCAGGTTTTCCTTGACCTAGATGTTAGATTTGACTTTTGGGATTGATACCCATATGGGACATGAGATTATCTTCTCAGCATGGTTGGATTGGGCTATTTAGGTTTCATGAGGTCAAATGGTAGTGCATTTTACTTATACCATTGAGATCAGGTAGTTCAATGCCATTGCTAGAGTTCCTTGTGTTGTATTTCCTTTTATTCTGATCTTGTGTACTATGATGGATGGTTATACTCCATTGCATTATTTGATTTCAAAGATCTTACAAGATGGTGTAAATTATTTTATGATGTATATTCTTTGAGCTTTTCATACCCTATGACTTGTACAGTGGACAATTATGCATTTTGATTGTTGCCAAGTAGCATTCAATATAATTGTATATTATTTAAATAGATTTGTACTTGTAGATATTCTTTTTTGTGGATTTGTTAGGTATCATATTTAGTATTAATTAAACTAAAATGTGATTCAACATCATGGGACCCTTAAGAGGTGTCATTTGTTTATGATAGTTGTATGTATGTGAGTTATTTCTTCTTCTATATTTTATCTATTATTGTTTATTTTTTCTTTTTTTAAATGTTTGGAAAAATAAGTAAAACTTTAGGTTAATTTCTTTTTGGTTCCCTGGCGGGGCAAAAAATGGTTGATACAACCACATATTCTGCTTCACTCCTTTTGCCATCTGACAAACTCTACAACTCTACACAAACTTCTCCACATCTTGCTGCAACTATGGCTAGTAATAATTCTCAACAACCAAAGCAATGGTCTTATCTATCCCAAAGCGTCCAACCAATCCTTCACTATGCTTCTCCTTGATGATATTCACTTTCATTGAACTCCTTGGAATGCACAACTAGCTTCCTTTAAACACCATACCATCTTGGATTGTGAAATCAAACCACTTCATCCTATCAAGTGTAACAAGTTCTATACAAGCCTTCCAAGCTTCACCCAAATCAAGATCGTGTGGATACAAATTACTAAGTTCCTTGAACCCAACCACCTTAATCTGCATCTCTTTCAATAACTAATGCCTTATACTAAGAGCACCTATGATTATTTTAGACTTCCCACTCTTGTGTTTCAAAAAAAATGTATAACTCTGCAAAAACTCAGCCCACTTCAAATGCCTTTGGTTTAATTTTTCTTGACTATTCAAATATTGCAAAGCTTGATTATCAATATACAAAACAAACTCCTTCTGGGAAGAAGATAGTGTTTCCACTTCTTCAGTGCTTGAACTATAGTATAAAATTCTTGATCATCATTTTTTTTGTTGCATCATTCAATTTCTCACTAAAATAAGCAACAGGTCTACATTCTTGGCTCAAAAAAACTTCTATTGTAGTACCACTAGCATCACAATCTACTTGAAACACCTTGTTAAAATTTGGAAGTGCTAAAATAGGTTGCTTCACAACTTTATATTTCAATAGATTAAAACTCTTATTTTATCCTATAGTCCACTTAAATTCTTTCCTATCTCCTCTCAATGTTTCAATCAAGGATCCACAAATACTACTTAAGCCTCTTATGAACTTTATGAAAAACTAGCTAGTCCATTAAAAGATCTTACCTATGTAGCACTCTTTGGAGTAGGTCATTCAAAGATAGCCTTCACTTTCTTTAGGTCCATTTTCAGACCTTCTACTAAAACTACAAATCCTAGGTACACCAATTCCTTCTTCACAAAATTGTACTTCTTTAGCCATTCCAAATATGAATTGTTCACCATTTCATATGAAACTAAACTATCATTGGAACCTAGATGAGAACTTCTCTTTCCTTAACTTATCAAACACCTTTCGAATATGCATTTTATGGGGGACATGACCCAAGCACAGAATGGACACAACAAGAAAGGGAAAATTGTATTAACTGTGTAAATATGCTATTACATTCAGTACAGAGAAAATAGATTTCAAAACATGCCCTAAGGGCTTACAATAGTATAAGTCTGGAGATAATTTCTCCTTTTAGTACCTCCTCTCAAACTCCACTCCGAACTTCCTTTTATAATGCCAGAAATGTTCTTAAATAGACCCCAGAGGGTTAAGGATTAGGAGTACATTCTAGAAAGTGCTAGTTGGCATCCACCGACCAAATAGAAGGCTCTAGAAGCTACATTAGAAGTCGACGCAAATCTAGAAGAATCCAAAAATGGTAATCGAACTTTCGAGAGGCATAAATTTTGAACCGTAGCTCCGATTGATGAACCATTTACATTTCAAAAAAGCTCTCAAAGCGCTCTATAGCCCTATGGATAGCTTCGCTTGTCCCCCATTTTTTGGCCCTATTTGAGGTCATTTAATGCCCCTAACCTAACTTTGAAGCATTCTTAGGATGTCTCCAAAAATTAGAAAACTGTGATAACTTTCAAACCATGGGGCCTTTTGACCTGATTCTTTTTCTGGAATGCTCTAAATTACAATGACAATATTTTGACCAATTTACACCTTCTAGTTCACCAAAATGATGGCTCAATTACATACTCCTATTTTTTTGACATTTACACATATCCCAAGGTGTTCAAATACTCTATCCTAGAACATTGATAGTGGAACTGTGAGACTTGGAACCTTTATTTGACCCAAATGGGTATCCAAAAATGAAAACACATGAAACAGAAACTAAGTCTAAGTACATTTTTTTTGGTTGACATAGGATTGCCCTTATACCTCTGGATGCTCCTGCATCAGACACCCAGGGTAGATTGAAAAGTGACCCTGTCACTTTATGAATGGTAGAGGAAATCCCAAATGGGAAACCTCAGCTGCTGATATCCAAGTTGAGTCCTCGATCGATTGTCCTTTCCACTTGACCAAATACTCTTCATACTACCTATGTATGGTACTCCTACCCACATGATGATCTAGAATGTCTTCTATCTCCTCCTTCTTAGAAGTAGGAATTGGACATGGCTCTAACATTAGCTCCTCATCTACACCATCATCATGATACTCTATTAAGTCTGCAGTGTTGAAAATAGGAGAAATGTGAATTCCATCTGGAAACTCCACCTCATATGCATTTCCTGAGTCATGTTTCTTCAGAATTTTGCAGGGACCAAATTTTTTCATTTTTAGCTTGTTGTAAGTATTGGCTAGAAATCTTTCTTTTCATAAGTGTACCATGACTAGATCCCCTACTTGGAATTCCTTATGTCTTCTCCTTTGATCAGCCCTAGCTTTATACTCTTGATTCATCTTGGTAATGTGTGTCTGAACCTCCTCATGTAGATGCTTGATATGTTCAACAAATTCTTCAGCTTCAGCACTTGTCCTCTCCCCTTGCTCTATCTTCCTCAATTCTGGTGCAGTCCTTGGGCTACTTCCATATACAATTTGGAATGGTGATCTACTAGTACTCCTATTTATAGAGTTATTGTAAGCAAACTTTTCCTATGGTAGAATCAAATCCCACCCCTTGGGCTTATCCCCAAATATAAATCTCAACAAATTGCCCAAACTTTTGTTTACCACTTCTGTTTGGCCGTCAGTCTGTGGGTGATTTGTGGGACTGAATTTCAAGTCTGTTCTCAACTTTTTCCACAATGTTCTCCAGAAATACCCGACAAATTTAGTGTCTCTGTCAGAAACTATACTCCTTGGGAGACCATGTAGTCTTACCACCTCTCTGAAAAACAAGTCTGCAATATGGACAACATCATGAGTTTTGTGGCATGGAATGAAATGTGCCATTTTGGAGAACCTATCAACCGCCACAAATACAGAGTCATTACCCTTTGTGTCCTTGGCAATCCAAGAACAAAATCCATACTTATGTCTTCCCATGGCTTTGATGGAACATACAATGGCTGATATAGTCCAGTGTTGTGACTAAATCCCTTGGCAACTTGACAAATCTGACAACTCTGTACAAACTTCTTCACATCTTGTGAAATTTGAGGCCAAAAATAATGTTCTTTGAGAATGGCAATGGTCTTATCTCAACCAAAATGTCTTGCCATCCCTCCACTATGTTTCTCCTTAATTAGATTTTCTCTCATGGAACTCCTTGGAATGCATAATTGACTGCCCTTGAACAACATACCATCCTGAATCAAATAGTCTAGCCACTTGGTTCTATCTATAGCAACAAGCTCTTTACAAGCTTTCTACACTTCAGCAAAATCAGAATCCTCAGGGTACAGATTCTTGAGTTCATCAAACCCAACTATTTCAACCTGCATTATTGTAAGCAACAACTAGCTCCTACTTAGTGCATCTGCAACCCTGTTAGATTTTCCACTTCTATGCTTCAACACAAATGTATAGCTCTGCAAGAACTCTACCCAGTTCATATGCCTCTGATTCAATTTACCTTGGCTATTTAGGTACTGTAATTCCTGATGATTAGTATACAAAACAAATTCCTTTGGCAACAAATAATGCCTCCATTTCTTTAAGGCTTGAACTATTGCATAGAACTCTTAATCATAAACAGAATACTTCCTTTTTGCATTATTCAATTTTTCACTAAAATATGCAATAGGCTTACCTTCTTGGCTTAATACAACCCCAATAGCACTACCACTAGCATCACAATCCACCTGGAACACCTTTCTAAAATCTAGAAGTGCCAACACAGGTTGTTTTGTCACCTTCTTCTTCAACAATTCAAAACTTCTCGCAGCTGCCATAGTCCACTTGAACTCTTTTCTATCCCCTCTTATTGTGTCAGTCAGGGGTGCACATATGCTACTAAAAATTCTTAATGAACTTCTTGTAAAAACTAACCAAACCATGAAATGATCTTACCTCTATAGCAGACCTTGGAGTAGGCCATTCCAAGATGGCTTTTACCTTCTCTAGATCCATTTTGAGACCTTCAGGTGATATAAAAAATCAAGTAGACTAACTCCCTTTTTGTAAAGATACACTTCTTCAGAGTAACTAACAATTTCTATTCCCTTAACCTTTCAAGAACACTATGAATATGCAATAAATGTTCTTCCAAAGTCTTGCTGAAAATTAAAATATCATCCAAATAGACAATAACAAATTTTCCCAAGAACTTCTTAAGTACCTCATTCATAAGACGCATGAAGGTGCTTGGGGCATTCATCAATCCAAAGGGCATGACTAACCACTCATAAATACCCTCCTTGGTCTTGAAGGTTGTTTTCCACTCATCTCCTTCTCGAATCCGTATCTGGTGATAACCACTCTTGAGATCTATCTTTATGAAGTACTAAGCTCCACTCAAGTAGTCCATAAGATCATCCATTCTGGGCAAAGGAAACCAATACTTGATGGTTATCCTATTTATAGCTCGAGAATTTGTACACATCCTCCACTCTCCATCCTTCTTTGGTGCTAGTACTGCAGGTACTGCACATGGACTCAGCTCTCCCAAATCAAACCCTTCCTCAATAGCTCTTGAACCTGTCTATTTAACTCTGCAATTTTAGTAGGAGTCATCCTGTGAGCAGCCTTGTTAGGCAAACTAGCTCCTAGGATTAAATCTATCTGATGACTAATTTGCCTTACTAGTGCCAATCTTTCTGGAACATTATTAGAGATAATATCTCCAAACTCACCTAGTAAATCTGAAACTTCAAGTGGTATTTCACTACTACCTTCTTTATCTTTCCTAGGAATCAAAGCATAGCACATACGCTGATGTTTCATGCTATCTAAAAGCTTCCTTCCATCAACAAGACAAATCCTAGCACTGCTACATACTTTTTCGCCTTCCTTTTTCATGGGCTTCAGTTTTTGGCGAACTCCATCCTTTGTTAGAGAGTATGTGTTTGCATGACCATCATGTACTGCATGCCTATCAAACTACCATGGTCTACCCAACAATAGATGGAAAACATCCATTGGAATAACATCAGAAAGAACTTCATCATGGTAACTCCCAATTTTGAATTTCACTAAACATTGTTCACTTACCAGGACCTTATGATCATCCTTCACCCAAGCAATCTGATAGGGCTGGGGGTGTTTCTCCCTCTTGAGCTTCAGCTTAGAGACCATCTCCTCTGATACCAAGTTATCAGTGCTACCACCATCAATGATCATATCACAACATTTATCCTCACACTTGCACCTAGTACAGAATAACCTCCTCCTTTGTCCTGGTTCAATCTCAGCACTTAGTAGGACCCTTTCATTTACTAAAGTCTCTCCTCTTTCTGCATCCTCTGAATGTGATGATTATGCATCCTCATCCAAATGAGCAACCCTAGCTTGACCCTCAGCTCTCGTATCTGTCCTTCCTTGTCATGGAGGACATTCAAAGGCATGATGACCTTCTTCATTGCAATGGAAATAGGTACCATGGAAGCCTCCTCTTCCTTGTCATGTCCTCTACCTCTTCCTCTCTAATTTCCAAAGTCTTGATCATGGGAGTGGTTGAAACCCTCATTCCTCTGGTTCCTGCTAGTACCCACATCTTCATTTTTCTTTTTGGTTTCATTTTAGCCTCCAAGTGACCTACCACTACCACTTCCTCCTTGACCATGCCTTCTTTGTCTCCCTTCAAACCTCTTATTTAGTTTCTCTTCAACTCGTAGGGAAAACTGGTATGCCTCTTCAATGCTAGTCATTCTTACCAGACTTAATTCCTCCTGGATGCGAGGTCACAACCCACTGATATAATGAGCAACCTTCTCCTTATTTTCTTTTGCATGCCCTGCTCTAATCAGAAGTTGGTAAAATTCCTCTGTATATTCTTGGACTGATTTTCCCGCTTGCTTTAACCCCTGCATCTTCTTAAACAAATCAAGCTCATAATCAACAGGAATTAATTGCTTCTTCAATTTGTCCACCATACGATCCCACCTTGTGATCTTATCCTTTCCTCTTCTATTTTGTTCCAATTGAACCTCTTGCCACCAAATTTTGGCATGTCCTTTCAGTTTGGCCTTTGCAAACTTAACCCTATCTAGATTCCTGATATCCTCATACTCAAAGTACTCTTCCAGTTCATTGATCCAATCGATCAACTCATCTGGTTTCAAATTTCCTTAAAATACACCCACATCAATTGTAGGTCTTTTCCCAAACTTAGTAATGGCCCTAAAAAGCCTTTCCTCTGCCTGATTTAGAACGTCCCCGTCAAATTTCCCTTTTGGTCCAATTTCTTCTTCATCATTGTCATCCTCACTTTCATCACCTGCAACAACATTTGTTCCTTTACGCAACTCCTCCTGCAATGCTTGTACCTCCCTTTGGAGGGCTCTAACCTCCTCAGGATTAATAGCTCTGGCCCTTCCACCATGCTCTCTTCATGGAGGCATCTTCTTAACTCAAACCCACAACCACACAGTCCTGGTGCAAACTGCCTCACAGTCGGCGCTTTATCTACACACTCAGGAAAACCAACTCTGATACCACTTGATGGGGGACATGACCCAAGCACAAAATGGACACAACAAGAAAGGGAAAATTGTATTAACTATGTAAATATGCTTTTACATTCAGTACAAAGAAAATAGACTTCAAAACATGCTCTAAGGGCTTACACTAGTATAAGTCTGGAGATAATTTCTCCTTTTAGTACCTCCTCTCAAACTCCACTCTGAACTGCCTTTTACAGTGCCAGAAATGTTCTTAAATAGACCTTGGAGGGTTAAGGATTAGGAGTACATTCTAGAAAGTTCTAGTTGGCATCCACCAACCAAATAGAAGGCTCCAGAAGCTATGTTAGAAGTCGACGCAAATCTAGAAGAATCTAGAAATGGTAACCGAACTTTCGGGAGGCATAACTTTCGAGCCGTAGCTTTGATTGACGAACCGTTTACATTTTTAGAAAGCTCTCAAAGTGCTCTATAGCCCTATGGATCAGCTTTGTTCATCCCCCATTTTTTGGCCCTATTCAAGGTAATTTAATGCCCCTAACCTAACTTTGAAGCATTCTTAGGATGTCTCCAAAAATTGAAAAACTTCGATAACTTTCAAACCATGGGGCCTTTTGACCTGATTCTTTTTCTGGAATGCTCTAAATTACAATGACAATCTTCTAACCAATTTAAACCTTATAGTTCACCAAAATGATGGCTTAATTACATACTCCTATTTTTTTGACATTTACATGTATCCCAAGGTGTTCAAATACTCTATCCTAGAACACTGATAGTGGAACTGTGAGAGTTGGAACCTTTATTTGACCCAAATGGGTATCCAGAAATGAAAACACATGAAATAGAAACTAAGTCTAAGTACATTTTTTTTGGTTGACACAAGATTTCCCTTATACCTCTGGATGCTCATGCATCAGCATTGAATTATCCTCCAATATCTTACTAAAGATCAAAATATCATCTAGGTAAAAAGTGACAAACTTAACTAGAAACTCCTTCAGTACTTACATTCATGAGCCACATGAAAGTTCTTGGTGCATTGGTTAGCCCAAAAGGCATGACTAACCACTCATACAATCCTTTCCTTGTCTTCAAAGCAATTTTTCACTCATCATCTTCTCTGATGTGAATCTGATAGTATCCACTCTTCAGATATATCTTTGTGAAATACACAACTCCACTCAAACAATCCATAATATCATCTATCCTTGGTAATGGAAATATGTACTTGATTGTGATCTTGTTAATAGCTTGAGAATATGTACATATCCTCCATTCTCCATTCTTATTTGGTGTTAATATCATTGGTACAACACATAGACTCAAACTCTCTTGAATCAACACTTTCTTTAACAATTCATGAACTTGTCTATTCAACTTTTCACTTTCTATTGGTGTCATTTTGTGCACTGCCTTGTTTGGAAAATTGGCTCTTGGAATCAAGTCCACCTGGTGACTGATCTTCCTCATTTAGGGTAATCCATTAGGTAGATTATCTAACACAATATTAGGAAACTCTCCCAACAAATCTGCAAATTCTGCAGATACCTCCTCAACCTCTTCTTTACCATCTTTTGAGATTACAAAAAAAAACATATTCTTATGCTTCATACATTTGAGAAACTCCTTTCCATCAACAAAACATATTCTAGCAACACCACACACCTTTTCTTATTTCTCCTTCAACAACGTCAACTTATGCTTCACTCCATCCTTTGTCAGAGTGTAGGTATTTTCTCACCCATCATGTACAACATGCCTGAAAAACTTCCATGGCCTACCCAACAACATATGAGATATGCCCATAGGTATGATATCACAAAACACCTCATCCTATAGTTTTTGATCTTGAACTTCACTGAGCATTGCTCACTAACCATGATCTTGTGGTCATCTTGCACCCAAACAATACGATATGAGTGTAGGTTTTTCTGCCTCTCCAACTTCAATTTTGTGACCATCATTTATGTCACTAGATTGTTAGTTCTTCCACCATTAATGATCACTTCACAACACTTATCTTCACATTTGTGCCTTGTGCGAAAAAAGATCCTTCTTTGATCTAGTTTATTCTCACCACTTAGTGGAACTCTTTTGTTAACTAGGACTTCTCCTCTTTCAATATCTTTAAAATGTGATGATCTAGCATCTTCATCAACATGCACAACTTTGGCCCAACCTTCTATTTTTTTATCGGTCCTTCCTTGGTGTTGGTAACATTTGAATGCTTTATGCCCTTCTTCTCCATAGTGAAAGCATTTTCCATGAAAACCTCCTCTTCCAGATCCTTGCCCTCTTCCTCTTCCTCTTTGATCTCTATTATTTTTTCATGGAAACAATTGGAATTATTTCCCCTCTAATCCTCACTACTACTTCCAACCTCATCCTTGTTCTTTTGATCATCATTTTAGCCTCTATAAGACTATCCACTAGATCTTCTTCTGCAACCTCTACCACAATTATTGTTACCAAAAAAATTTCTTAGCTTCTACTCAACTCTTAGGGAAAACTAGTACACCTCCATAGTACTAGTCACTCAAACAAGACTCAGCTCCTCTTGAATGCTTGGCCTTAAGCCATTAAGATAATGGACCACTTTCTCCTTATCAGCTTTTGCATGGCTAGTTCTTATGAGAACTTAGTAGAACTCTTCGATAGACTCTTGAAGAGATTTTACTAATTGCTTCAACCCTTGCACTTTCTTCAAAAGGTCAAGCTCATAATCCATGGGAATAAATTGTAACTTCATTTCAGCTACCACCCGATCTCATCTGATGATTTTTTCCTATCCTCTTTTATTTCTCTCCAACTAGATCTCCTACCACCAAATCTTTGCATGACCCTTTAGTTTCACCTCCACAAACCTAATACTACCTAGATCTTCAATATCTTCATATTCAAAGTACTCTTCTAATTCATTGATCTATTCGATCAATTCCTTTGGGTTGATATTTCTTGAAAATGTGGGAACATCAAACTTAGGTCTTTTTCCAACACTAAAAATGGCCTTAGAATTATTTTTCTCATTTGGGTTAAGAACTTCCTCTACTATGGCTTGATTCACATTTCCTTCTTCTTCTCTTTCATCATCTCCTATGACAAGATTCATTCGTCTATGCATTTTTTCTTACAATTCTTGCATTTTCCTCTAGAGGATTCTAAAATCATCAAGTGTAACACCTTCGACTCTTCCACCACACTCTCTTCATGGATGTATCTTCATGCTTTTTTTGAAACCCTGGTGCAAACTACCTCACACTCAGTGATTTGTCTACATGCACAACCCAAACCACGATCCTAGTATGAACTACCTCACAATCAACGATCGATCCATACACTCAGGAACTCTAGCTCTAATAATACTTGATGAAGGGTGCTCCCCTTATTACCATAAACACATAACATAAACAAATAAATAGTAGCAATTTGCAAGAAAAAAATATGGGCTTCTTATTATCACCTAAAATGCAAAATTATAGAAATTAGAATTACAATATGCTAACCCACATGGGCACCTCCAATATAGTAATCTGTAAGAAAAAGATGTGAACTATCACCCAGAGCTGCCATAGAAAATGTTAAACCTTTCCTAAATAGACAATTTTATGCCACTTGGGAAGGTTCTAAACACTCAAATTTAATACCTAGGGCTGATAGATCCTAACAATACATATAGAGTTAGCCAAATATACCTTTGACATTTATTTTAGAATTTTTGGATAGCCCAACTTTGGAAGGCCATAACTCTCGAACTGTTGCTCTGATTGGCTATTATTACCACTTTTTGGAAACCTTAGTTATAGATCTACATGCTTGGAACAAAGTAATCACCCATCCATCAAGTTTTTGGGCCTCCAAGGCCTTCAAAATTGAGGCAGATTTTTTATACAAAAATCACACACCGAAAATGTGCAATAACTTCACAAATACATATAATCTGGCCATGAAGCTCCATTGAAAAGTTGATATACCTAAAATGTACCTTCACCTCTAAAATTAAAACATTCTGAGCTAGTATGAATGACTTACTAAGTAGATGGCCTCCACAGACAATGACTCTGCATTAAGACAACCCTTATTGAAACAACTAAAATGAAATATTTTTGGGTGATGCAAAATTTCTCTTACATCCATGATGCTCTTGCATGATAAACTAAATCTATTCTAGCAAAGACACCTACAATCCACATGAAGGAATGAGATTAGAAACTGCAAGAAATCATATGGGAATATAAAACAACATGGAAAACCATACAAGGTTTTACACCATTTGAAATAGTGTATGTAAAATCATTTTTTATGCTCATTTAATTTGAGTTTAAAACACTAAGGATGACCCTTGATCTTGATATTGATCTTAGCATGTCACAGAGATAAAGGATCATATAGCTTAATGCTTTGGATGAATCTAGAAAATCAACTCCTATATCACATAGAAATAATTCTAAAATCAATGGAAGCTTTGGCTTGATAAGTATATTAAATATAATAAATTTCAATATGAAGAGTGGGCTTTTCTACATGACTCAAGATATTAGGATAATCCATGTAAGTTCTAGACTTGTTGGTTGGGACCATATGAAATGAAAAAAGTGTAAGACAATGGAGAAATTTAGCTCACCACAACTGATCCTATCATATTCAAGCTACATTTTAATGGTCATTGGTTGAAATTTTATCATAAACTAATGAGAAAATCAAAATTTATGCAGCAGTTCTTGGTAGACTAGCTAGTTAAGAGTCCTACATCCAAAGGAATCAAACCTAGTATCTCATTTTCTTCTTCTTCAAAAGACTTTTTTTTGCATCCATAGTAGATATTTTCCTATCATGTGAAAATTATTTGTTTGCAATAACTTCCATTCCTCCATACCAACCTCTTTCATTTTCACATCATAATACCATTGCCACATTTTTTCAATCACTTCCAATTAATGTTATCAAAATTGAGCAATTCATCTAATGATAATGCCAATGGAAAGTATACATGAGGTATGCAATCACTTATTTAACTATAGTTTTACTTATATTTGTATGTCACATGGCCTAAGTCCTATTTAGCACCAACCACAAAAGGAGAAATTATTATTTATTTTGAGTTTGAGGGGGTTGGGTGGGCATGCTTGCATGAAATATATAGTTATGAATTGTGCTATGTCAACATCTAAATGAGATATGATTATTTCAAATGATAAGTGATCCATTGATATTTCTCATTAAGTGAAGTGACATTTTAAACAAATTAGATTTTGTTAATGTACTCAAAATGTACTCATTTTGCATCAACCCTTGTAACAATTCCTAAGCCTTTTTGAATTTTCAAGAGATATTTTTCTAGCTAAAATTGCAATTACACAATACTTTTTCAAAACATAGTAGATGATTAAGGTTTATGAAAGTGGTTTTGAGATATTTGGGGGTTTTAGAAATTTTTCTAGAATTATAGCTAAACTTTTTAGTTATGTGGTTTGATACAAGTGTCTATATAGTTTGTAGTGAATTTTGATATCTTTGAGGGAGAGTCTCATTCATATTTTACCATGGGAGGTCCACCCATTTACAATGATACAATTGTTCATGATGTCCACCTTTAGAACTAGAGGTGCCACCAAGTATTTAAAGCTCACAAGTTTTGATAATAACATCACATTGAAGTTTGAAAAACCTCTTAGAAATAATGTGGCAGTGGTGAAGGGATTAAAATTTGAGATCTCAAAATAAATAATTGTATAGGTGAGTGGTTTACCTATAGAAGGTTAAGGGTATCTTGAAACCAAGGATGCAAGAATAACTCATGTCAAGTTTACCTTGCATGGTGACACCACTCTCACAATAGATAAATAGGACACAAAGATGTTATCGCTACCACTAAAATACATTCCAATGGCCTCATATCTGATGAGATACCTCACATTTCAGGGTCAACTATCATATTTACACTCTATCCATTTCAAGTTACTCATCCATGTTAGACAAGACAATTGGAAAATGAGTGCCCCAAATGTCCTCTATAATATACTTCTCCATAGTGTTTCTAAGGTTAAAAAAGGTACACCTAATTATGGGTCAAATTAATATTTAATTAATATTTTTGTTCAAAGAGCATCAAGGATTATTTATGAAGGATTTGAGAAATACAAATCCACAAAACCCAAAGAACACTTGCATGCAAGAAATTATCATGGAGAAGAAAAGAAAAAGAAGAGGCAAGGGTCTTGCTCTGAAAATATATAAATCATATTACTAGACTAAAGAGATGACAGATATTTACAAAAGATCAATCCTTATAGAAGGAGATCAGAAACCTTAAAGGGAAACCCTAAGAGGTAAATGACATTTAATAATTACTAAATAATTATTAAATGGAAATGTAAGTGCATAAAAGGAAATATTTAGAAGGGACTAAAGGTAATTTAATAAATGAAATTAAATTAACCTTTTACTCTAACACCCCCCTTCAGATTAGCAACAATGCAACTACAAACAATGCAAGAAAAGGAAAGGAAACTACAATGCTGAATGAAAAACTTGGATCCCGACAGCAAGGCTTGATGAGCTACCAAATCACAACCAAATCTCTATGAAATGACAAAATAGAGAAAAGCCAATGCAAAAAACCCTACTCCAAAAAGAGATAGAAAGGGATGCACAAATGAAATATCTCAAGAGACTCTCTCAAGATCATAAGTACAATGAAACCCCCCATGATAGAAGCTTGATACTCCATATCCCCCCTAGAATGGTAGAACTCCTACGTCAATGAACATACCAATATGGCTCCAATCTTAAAGAAACAAAGATAGTGGATAAGGAGGGTGAAACACCTAAATATAAGGTGAAGCTAGAAGTGCTAGCCAATGTTCAAAGGAGAAAGCATGATAATCTTATCATGGAATATCCAATGGAAGTGGGATAAGAGATGTGTTGAATCTATCATGTGAGAGGAGAATTGTGTCCTCTGATATATCCTCAACAACTACAATAGGTGGCTTGATGATTGGAGCTGCAATGATAGGAAATGCTGAAAAGTAATCCTATACAATGGATGGAATTTGAATAGGAGGTTGAGCTATAAAAGTCAAAACACTAGTTTGAGGAACAACACATAAGTTCAAGTGACTTGAATTTACCTCAGTAGTCTCTCGTGAAGAAGGAGAGTGAGTCTGTGATAGTGGAGATGGTGGACCAAAATGAGAGAAAGAGTATAGGTTGGAAGAGTGATCAATAGTCCCTATAGCAAAAATATTGCATGTCTCACTATCTGTGATGTGCAATAAATCTTGTGCAAACTCATCTATCTTCCCTATCCCAATATGTGTAATCTGATAGATAGAGAGAAGGTTAGAGGAAAACTATGGAACACAGAGTACACCATAAAATGTACCATCAATAATGGAAATAGAATCTTTCCCACATATAGTTATAATGATGTTGTTCCCCATCAAAATGAGTGGAGTAGGAGAAGCCTCAAAAGAAGAGAAAAAATCCTAAGATTTCATATGGTGTGAAGCACCTGAATCCAATAATCATCTAGAAGAATTAGGAGTAGTAGTTGCACATAGTGCATGACCCTTTCCAATGTCTTTACCATCTAATAGAAATGATGATGATGATGAAGATCTATGAGAAGTATAAGGAATATCAATGTTTCTCTTCTAAGGGAGAGCTATCAAATATGAAACCTATTTGATATAGTTGTCTAACTTCTTCTCATAGCAACACGACTCATCATGACTGGGTATATTACAATAAGCACACTTCAATCTTTCTAGATTTGGTTTATGATATAAGAGCATCCTAGGTTGATGTGTTATCCTACTCATTTGTGTTCATTCAACCAGTTGTTGCTGAGTTGCTATCATTGCTGAGTTACAACAATTAGTGAGTGCCCATAATTTTGCAGTTTCAACCAAGTTGTAGTTATGCCATGTCATGTTAACATTTAGATCAGCATGTTACACAATCTCACTCTATAGTGTGTACCAAGTTCCATAGTTTGTACTGAGCCATCTAGTGGATGCCAAGTTATCCAATTTTTGCTGAGTGTTCTTTCATGTGCCGAGTGAACTTGTTGATGCCAAGTGTCAACATTTTGAATGAGAAATCTATGTTTTGGTTCTTAATGAGAACTAACTTGTGGGATTAATTCTAATCATGAATTTTATGATAAGATCTTATCTTGGGATGTGTGTAGAACATTTTAGGGTCAACCTTTCTATTTCAACATGTTCTAGAATCATTTGTAAGCTAGTTTGGCAAGTATAAAAAGGGTGTTTAGGCTTAGAGTTAGGCAGATTTTGGAGGACTAAGAAAGTCTATTGCATGTGTCTAGAAGTGCAAATTTAAAGTTGGATCATGGATCTTGAATGCATTTTTTTATTTGGTCATAACCTAGAAGGCCTTACAATTGGGCATGTATGTTAATCATTTGATGAATTGATAAAAAGAATATTTCTCTCTCTCTCTCTCTCTCTCTATGGCATTGTTATCTTTGTGTGTTTTCTTTCATTGTGTTAACTATTTGTGTGTTTGCTTTCATTGTGTTAACTATGCAAAGGGTTTGGATTGCTAGGTGTGCCTCTGGCCCTACTTCTTCTTACCCACCTTACATCAGGTGGTATCAAAGCTTGAAGTTCATCCTTGTGGAGATTGGATCATTTAGAACCCTAAGTGTATTTGATTGTAGGGTTGCAGATCTATAGATTTGACCTATAACTTATAGAGGGTTGCAATTGTAGGAACCTGATTTGTAAAGATGGTTCGTGGTAGAGGAAATGTAGACAATGTCATGTTGGATGCATTGGGACTAATTACAACCAAATTAGATGTTTTATAGATAACCTAGAGGAGAGGAGAACATATTGATGATGTGAGTGATGATGAAGTAGTGGCACCAAACCCTAATCTAAAACCTAATGAAGATCAAGAGAAGGAAATATTATTGAGAGTATTGTCTAGGGCACATTCAAAGCCTGTTGTAGAAGTCATTCCTTATGATGGAAAATTTGACACCGGTGTTGTGCTAGATTGGATCTCTGATATGGAGAAGTTCTTTGAGTATGAAAACACTCCTAATAATAGGAAGGTGAAACTTGTAGTACTAGGTTGAAAGGTCATGTTTTGCTATGGTGGGAGAATTTTCAAACTAAAAGACAAAGTTTGAGAAAGATGCAAAATTTGAGACAAAGAGACATTAATTTGAAGGGGTATAGCGAGGAATTCTATAGATTGGACATCAGATCTAGACATGTGGATGATGATCTTGAGAAAATTGCAAGATATCTAAATGGATTGAGATCTAGAATTCAAGATGAAATAAGTTTTGTTAAACTGGAAAGTGTGGAAGAAGCATATCAATATGCCTTAAAAGTTGAGGAGATCTTGACAAAGAAACATCAACAAAGACAAAGAGGTAGAGGTGGAAGATTCTAGAGAGGTATAGGTAGATCTTATGGTGAAGGTGGTGGATCTGACAGTTTTGTGCAAGATAAATGCAAATCTAAGTGGAAGAATGATGAAAAAGACAAGACTAAGTGGAAAGGTGGCAGTTCATATTGAGGAGGTATTGTTCTTACCGAGGAAGAGGTAATTCTTATTCTAGAGGTGGTTTTCATGGTAATTGTTTCAAATGTGGTAAAGAAGGGCATAGATCTTTTGAACGTAGATCCTCTAAAAGTGGGAGAAGTAATAGAAATGTTGTGATTCAATAGGACATTAAGAATTCACTGAGTGGACCTGAGGCTAAAGAAAATATGATGGTGAGAAGAACCTTATGTAATAAGGAAAGTGATGAGGAAACAGTCTTTAGAAGAAGTCTTTTCAAGACTAGATGTAAGATAGTTGGAAAATGATGTAAGGTGATCATTGATAGTTCAAGTTCTACAAATTTGGCATCAAAAGAGCTGGTTACAAAGTTGTAGTTGTAGAGGCTAAAGCATCCCAAGCCCTATCATGTTTCATGAATCAAAGATGAGCATTAAATATTGGTAAGTGAGCAACACATTTTGAAGTTCAAGATTGGAAAGTACTTTGATGAAGTTTTGTGTGATATTATGCCAATGGATTGTTGTCATATTTTGTTGGGTGGACCTTGGCAATATGATAAATATGTTGTACATGATGGAAGATTGTTTCAATATACTCTTTGAGTGAATGGAAACAAGCAAATATTGATGCCTTTGATTGAAATTCCAGATGAGGTTAAATGTACTACTATGAGAATTTGCATGGTTAATAGAAAAAAATTTGAAAAATAAGTGAAGAAGAATCAAGTTTTTTTTTCTATAGTTCTTAGAGGACTGAGCGTTGGTAGTAATGACTGAGTAGCAGAAGCTGGTAATGACAAAGTGACAATAGAAATTGTTAGAGACTAAGTACTAATAGAAATTATAGAATCGCTAAATGAGTATAAGGATATTGTTGCTAAGAATATTCCTGATGGTTTACCTCTAGTAAGAAGTATAAGTCATTGTATGGATTTGATTCCTGGAGCTAGTTTGCCAAAAAAAAGCACCATACAAATTGACACCTAAAGAGAATGAAGAACTTAATAGAAAAGTGCATCAATTTCTACAGAAAGGTTTGATCAGAGAAAGCTTGAGTCCATGTGTTGTACCTAATGTATTAGCACCTAAAAAGAATGGAGAATGTAGGATGTGTACAAATTCTAGAGCTATTAACAAGATCATAGTGGAATATAGGTTCCCTATGTTGAGGATGGGTGACATAATGGATTGTTTGAGTGGTGCAAAGTATTTTACCAAGATTGATTTGAAGAGTGGCTATCATCAAATTAGAATTAGAGAAGGTGATGAATGGAAGACTACTTTCAAGGCAAAAGATGGTTTGTATGAATGGTTGGTAATGCCTTTTGGTTTGACTAATGCACCTAGTACTTTCATGAGGTTGATAAATGAAGTTCTAAAAAGATTTTTGGGTAAGTTTGTGATTATTTATTTGGATGATATTCTAATATTTAGTAAGACTAAGGAAGAACATATTGAGCATGTTAAACAAGTATAACAGAGATTGAAAGAGGAGAAGTTGATGATTAATCTGAAAAAAGTGTTCTTTTATGCAAGAACAGATTGTGTATTTGGGATTTGTTATTTCAGTTGATGGTTTGAGAATGGATCCTAAGAAGGTTAAAGCAATTTTGGAATGACCTACACTTGAGAATGTGGGTGAGGTAAGATCATTTCATAGTTTGGCTAGTTTCTACAGGAAGTTTATAAAGAATTTTAGTGTTGTTTGTAATGCAATGACTGAGACAAAAAGGAATTCAAGTGGACACATGGAGCTGATAAGAGTTTTGAGACATCAAAAAAAAAGGTTGTTGAGTTGCCTGTATTGGCTTTGCTTGATTTCAATAAGGTATTTCAAGTTGAATGTGATGCAAGTGGTAGTACAATAGGAGATATATTGAGTCAAGAAGGTAAACCTATTGCTATCTTTAGTGAGAAGTTGAATGATGCTAAAAGGATGTATTCTTTGTATGATCAAGAGTTTTATACTATTGTTCAAACTTTGAAGAAGTGTAGACATTATTTGATTCCTAAGGAATTTGTGTTGTATACCAATCATAAAGCTTTATAGTACTTGGGAAGCCAACATAAATTGAATTAGAGACATATGAAGTGGGTTGAGTATTTGTAGAGTTTTACATTTGTAATTAAGCATAAGAGTGGAGTTACTAATTGAGTTGATGATGCATTGTACATAAGTCATTCTTTGTTGACTAAGATGAAGGTTGAAGTTCTTGGTTTTGATGAAATGAAAGAGTTGTATGACACTAAATCTTAATTTTTCTAAGGCATGAAGAGAGTGAAGAGCACCAAATCTAACAGATCACATCAGTAAGTATGATGAATATTTCATTCAAGAAGGTATGTTGTTCAAAGGAATTCAATTATTTATCCCTAGAAGTTCTATGAGGTTGAATCTAATTAAGGAAAAGCATAGTGGTGGCTTGGCTGGACATTTTAGAATTGATAAGACATTGAGTTTGTTGAAGGAGAAGTATTATTGGCCAAAAATGTATAAGGATGTTTAGAAGTTTGTGAAGAGTTGTGGAGTTTGTCAAGTTGCAAAAGGAGTAAGCCAGAATACTAGATTATATACACCTATTTTTACTCTTGAGAAACCTTGGAGTGACATTAGTATGGATTTTGTTCTTGGATTGCCTGAAACAACAAAGGGGTCTTATTTTATATTTGTTGTTGTGGATAGATTTTCTAAAATAGCTCATTTTATACCATGTAAAAAGATATCAGATGCTAAGCATTTTTTTGAACTTTTCTTCAAAGAGATTGATAGATTTCATGGATTACCAAGAAGTATTATTTCTAATAGAGACAAAAAGTTTGTTGGTTATTTTTGGAGAACTTTGTGGAAGATGGGTACCAAGTTGAAATTCAGTTCTACATTCCCTTCACAAATAGATGGATAGACAAAGGTTGTGAATAGAAGCTTGGGGAATTTGCTGAGATGCTTAGTTAGTGATGAAACCCATAATTGGGAGATGGTATTGGCACAAGATGAATTCACATATAATAATTCTATGAATAGAAGTACAGTGATGAAACCTTTTGAGATTGTTACTAGAACGAAGCCTGGAGGAGTATCAAATTTAAGGGATGTTGCTAGTGAAGAGAAGAGAAGTGTTGCAGGAGAGAAGAATTTGCTGATTTTATGGAATCTTCGCATAAGGAAGTGAAGCTGAAATTGGAACAAATTAATAAAAAATACAAGGAGAATGCTAATAAGTCTAGAAGATATCATGCTTTTGAAGTTGGTGATGATGTGATGGTTCATTTTAAGAAAGACATATTTTTGGTTGGAACATACAGTAAGTTGAAGATGAAGATATTTGGACTTTGTAAGATCTTGAAGAAGTTTGATAGTGGAAATTTTTATGAAGTTGAGTTACCTGATGACATGTATATATCTTCTATATTCAATGTTGCTAATCTATATAAGTATCATGAGTTAGATGATGAAGTTTTTGTACTTGAGGATTATCCTAAGAAGAAGATTGAAGAGGTTGAAAATATTTTGGTTCAGAGAGTTGGTAAAAGTACAGGAGGAAAAGAGTACTATGAATATTTGGTGAAGTGGAAGAATAGACTAGTTGAAGATGCTACATGGATTTCTCAATCTGAGTTGGATTCAACTTAGGTTGTGAAACTTACATGATTCTAGAGAATAATTTATTTCTACCTTGGTTATCTAATGTAGGAGCATCCTAGGTTAACATATTATCCTTCTCATTTGTGTTCATTCTGGCAGTTGTTACTGAGTTGCAAAAATTGCCAAGTGCTAGTAATTTTGTAGTATCAACCAAGTTGCAATTATCCCATATCATGTTAACATTTAGATTAGCATGTTATCCCGTCTCACTCTACAGTGTGTGCCAAGTTGCACAGTGTGTACCAAGCTATCTAGTGGGTGCCAAGTTATCTAGTTGTTGTTGAGTGTTCCTTCATGTGCCGAGTTTTAGCATTTTGCATGAGTTTTCCATTTTTTGGATCTTAATGGGAGCCAACTTGCAAGATTAATTTTGATCATGACTTTTATGATAAAATATTGTCTTGGGATGTATGCAGACCATTTTAGGGTTGGCCTTTCTATTTTAATATGTTCTAGAATCATCTATAAGCCATTTTGACAAGTATAAATAGGATGTTTAGGCTTAGAGTTAGCACAAATTTTGAAGGACGAGAAAGTTTGTTGAATATGTGTCTAGAAGTGCGAATTTGAAGCTAGATCATGGATCTTGAATGTATTTTTGTATTAGGTAGCAACTCAAAAGACCTTAAAACTAGGCATGCATACTGATCATTTGATGAATCAATAAACAGAATATTGCTCTCTCTCTCTCTCTCTCTCTCTCTCTCTCTCTCCGGTGCTATTCTCTTTGTGTGTTTTCTTCTATTGTGTTAACTCTACAAGGGGTTTAGATTGCTAGGCATGCTTGCCCTCCTTACATCAGTTTATCCCCCTTAGGAGGAGGTGGGCCTAATGTGATGTGAGGAACAAAATCAATTTGAGACTCTATAGGATGTGACTTTTTTCTTCTCCTTTGTCCCAGAAGATGGTCGAGCCACCAATGCATAAGTCTATGAGCCTGTAAGAGAATCCAACTTAGAAAGCATATCTTTCTCTCAAGCCAAATGATAACAAAAAACCTCAAAGGATGGCATGGTAAATCTAGTACCCAAGGCATCCTTGGTGGAATAGAAGGTAGAATTTTTTTTTTGAAAATTTCCACGAAGCTTAGAAAGAATCACGTAAATGCACTCAATGTTAGTCTTAGTTTTCCCACAACCCTATAATAAAGATCTTTGTTGTCTAAAATTCATCAAGAAGTCCTCAATGGAAGGAAAATAATTTGGTACAAGAGAGGTAAGCTTTGCCTCAATGTGAAGTGCCCTAAACTCATTCACAGTACCTAACAATCCATCAAGCTTGGTCCATATAGCTAGAGGGGCATTACACCCATCAAGATGAAATTGTAGAGTGTTAGATACCTATAAAGTAATCAAACCTATTGCCTCATCCATCTTGTTTCAGTGTTATATGACCTCAAAAGGCCTCTGTAAAAATTGGCTACACTGTATCTAACAAGATCACTACGTACCCTTTTGACCAAAGAAGTCATGTCATCATGGACTTCCATGTGTGATAGTTATGAGGGGTCAGAAGTTCTAGAAAAGAAGAGGTCTCGATCATTGTTTTAGAATGTGTTGAATTATTTTTTTATAAAAAAATTTATAGTCTATTGATGTAAATAACAGAAATAATAATATAAAACACCCCTCACAATGCAAAAATCTAAACCTTGACTGCTAGAAGGAATACGTGAACAAGAAGATAGCAAAAAAATTCAGTTTGAGAATCACTTGTAACCTTTACAAATAATGATGAAAATAATGGAGAATCTCAGTAGGGTTTGAGAAGATCTTTTTGACACTTATTTCAAATAAAAAAATGGAGCTAAAATGAGCAAGTTACGCCCACCCCCCTGGGAGATGGAAAGCATCATCTGAATTTGAGAAAAAAAAAGGTACCAAGCTAGAGAAAAAGATCCAAAAATACCTTCACCATGATCTCTGTCTCTAAATCATCTTTCCAATGCTTCTTTTGGATCCAAAAAACACCATCGTGTGCTCAAGTTAGAAGAAAAAGACTACTAGGGCCTCGAAAAGGCTATTTTTAATTTATTTATTTTTTAAAAATAAATAAATAAAAGTCTAGGTAGAGTGCAGGTGGTGTGACTGGTGGTGCTGGTGCACGAGTGGTGCATGGGTCGAGTGGAGGCATGGTCGCATGTTGGTGGCACAATGGTGGTGCGGGCAAGGGGGTGGGTGAGATAGTTGGCTATGGGTGGTTTAGCTATGACCACATGTGGTTAACAAAAAATTGCTGGTGGTTTATAAACCATGGTGTTTTCTTAGAAACTGTCAACATTAAAAAAGTGTTTTTTTGTTATTTTAATTTTTTTTTTCTCAAAGTGTGTGCTAGAGGTCGTATCACCCTGGTATGCAATAATTTTCCCCTCCCCAGTTGATGTTGTTTGAAATTGATAAATATTATATGAAAATGGGGGTTTTGACACCTTCTAAATCCAACTATGAGGTCTGTTTGGCCTCAACGTGCTCCAAAAATTAGAGATGCCCCCATTTTCATAGGAAAAAAGAAGAAGAAGCTAGATCTATTCTATAAAACCCTCTTTCTTCTTTTTCTCCAAATAAGAACAAGCTACAATAGGTCAAGCTCTGATACGATGAAGGATTTAAGCACTACAGATCCACAAAACCTAAAGAACACCCACATGCAAGAACTTGTCACAACAAAGAAAAGACAAAGAAGAGGTAAGGGTTTTGTTCTAAAATATGGAAAATTATATTATCAGACTGAAAAGATGAGAAATAAATACAAAAGATCAATCCTCATAGAAGGAGATTGGAAAACCTATAAGGAAAATCCTAAGAGGTAAATTTCATTTAAAAATTACTAATTAATTATTAAATGGAAATTCAAGTGCATAAAGGGAAATCTTAAGGAGGGAGTAAAGTTAATTTAATAAATAAAATGAAATTAACCTATTACTCTAACAATTTCTACCATGTCTAGGGATGAGTTTCTCAATGTTTAAATATTTATACAAGAATATGTCATTCCTAGCGTGGAGGGGCATTATTCCATAGGGTTAATACCTCTAAGGGAAATCTTAAAATTAGAGAGGACCCTCCATCCTCACAAGCCTAGTTTGAGGAATCCCTTATAGTAGAAGATCCTAGGTTTAAGAATACAACTTAGGATAAAACCTTAACAACCTCTAATGATGACATAGAGGTTGTTACACAAAAAATTTATGTTAAGATCACCATTTAAAGCTCTTTGAGAATTGGGTCTACAAGAAAATGGGAAATGAAGAAGGATAAGGAAAGTTAGCCAAAAGAAGAGGAAATATGAAGATGGGAAAGTGTAATAGTTTTTCCTCCCCTAGAAAAAGAAAACCAATTATAAAAATAGTTCTTTAGTAATTTCTTGAAAAATATATTCCTACATAAGAGATGAGGAAAGGAAGTACTTCTAAGAATAGGAGAGAAAAATCCACTACAAAAATTCATAGGTCAAGGGGAAATCCTCCTAAGAAAACCGAAAAACAAGACTTGACCTTTGTTTTTATAAGTCCTTTGAATCTATTGGTGAGAAGGATTTAAATGATGAACAATGAGGGGATGATGTAATAGAAAAATAGAATGTCTTCATGGAGGAAGATGCTCCACAATATGACTCAAAAGTCTTTATAGAGAAGAGGGATGTTATGTAGTAAGTTGTTGAATATGATATTTCTGAAGAGAAAGTTATTGAGGAGTTTTTTTTTTGAAGAATAACTTATTCAAGAAGGGATCATTAAAGATGAAAAAAATGGCTCTATCAAATCAAGGTTTAGAGACAATTTAGTCATTGTGGCCCAATAAATAATAGAAACTACTATAACTATATGGATAGGGGAATAGGTATTTGAACTACCAAGGGTATATCTATTTGTAGATGGAAAAGGACCTTATATAACCCCCTTATATTTTTGCCACACTTGTTGTAGGAATAAGCATGTACAAATATTTATTTCTACAATAGGCCCTATGGGAATTGTAAAAGGAGAGACTATGAAGAATAACTAATAGCTAGAAAATTGAGTTGTGGCATAAAGATGAGGAAATAAATCAAATTAAAGATAGAATTGTCACCATCACAAACATGGTTCATAAAAACATGCAATGTAGGTCACCAGTGATGATTTACACCTTCTACCTAAAAGAACAAGATCTGTGTATGAGATTGATGAGGGTGGTTGTCATGGCCCTGACAGTTCTATTTCTGTCACCTTGGAATTTTGTGATTAGCTTACTCTTCTGAATGGTTTGATAAGTGTTTAAATTAGTTTAATTCTGGCATTATTATGTGAACTCTTCGAGAATTCAGAGATTTCTCAAAATCTAATTCTCAAGTCAGATGTTTTATGTTTTTAGTTTTGTGTAGTTTTCAAAAATTTGTCATCTGAATCAATCTGGATTCAGGAATCAATTTTATAAATCAATGATGAATGGTTTCAGTTTTATTATTGGTCTGGTTTGTATTTTCAAACTTACATTTGGGGTGACAGTAAATTTTAACAGCACCTTGAATCTTTTGTTTATTAGATTTAAGAATATATATATATATATATATATGAATATAAGTGCATTAGTATAAAATAATTATGTATATATATATATATACATATATACATATATATATATATATATATGTATATTTATATAATTATAACAATGTATAAATATATATACGTATATGAATATAAGTGCATTAGTATAAAATAATTATGTATATATATATATATAAGTATTATATATATATTTATATATGTATATATATATATATAGTTGTTTTTTATATTTGTGTGCTTGTGTTTATATATATATATATATATATATATATATATATATATATATATATATGTACTTGTCATTTGGTAGAGTTTGTTAGTGGGATTAATATTAACAAGTATTAATGTTAATATTAATATTGAAATTAATATTAATAATAACTAATATTAATATTAATATATATGTTGATATATAAATATTAATATTAATTAGTATTACTATTAATATAGATATTGATGTTAATACTAATATTATCTTGTGTTAATGTTAATGTTAATATAAATCTAAACTATCTAAAGTTAATACCTAAACTATCCTATCGCATGGTATTCAACTAAGTCTAACCTAAACTAGAAGCAAAGCCTAAGATATCTATGCATATTCGAACATGACATGTCTTGGACTGGGCATGGTTGTCGAGATAGATATATACATATATATATATATACATATATACATATACATATATATATATATATACATATATATATATATATATGTATGTATATGTACATATACATATACATATGTATATGTATATGTACATATACATATATATATATATATGTATATATATATATGTATATATATATATGTATATATGTATATACATATATATATGTATATATACATATGTATATATATATATACATATATATATGTATATATATACATATATATATATGTATATATATATGTACCAAGTATATATATATATATGTGTGTGTGTGTGTATGTATTTATTTATATGTATCAATGTATATGTAATTTCTTGTGAATAGATTGTTAGAATTTAAATTTATAATTATAAATTGAATTACAATGATTTCTGGTTTTGGAAATGGAAATTGATTTAATTTTCAGTCTGATGTTAGTTTTTAACAATATTTTATTGGTATTGTTAAAAAGAAATAAAAGTATAGTGAAGCCTAGAATAGTCAATTCTTTACTATTAGTTAATATAATGGGAATGTAGTTTGAAAGTTGGATGTTTGTGAAAAGTAAAGGGACAAGGCTGTTTTTGGTTTATGTATTTTGAAACGATACAACTATGGTTTCATTTGGTTTTATATGATATTTCTGTTGCTGATTCAATTGTTTAATTGGAGCAAATGAAATAAATGTATTGTTGGAATTGGAAAATGAATTTACGTTTTCTTCCAATTAGAATAACTAGAATTATGTGTCTATTAGATTATGCAAGTGTGATCCTTTAGATTGGGTGGCTGTCATAAAGCGAGTAACTTGTGATGATAGAATTATGTTGCCAGATGCCCTCCGACACTAGTCTAGATCCTTATGGGAAAGTTTATGACAGTTAGTTAATCAAGTGGTAATATTTAAAATTTCATGGGTTGGGAATCATATAATAAGATAAGAACATTATGGTTTCACCTGACATATTGAGTTCTATGAGTGGCTGAACGTAGATTCTTATGTTGACACCCATGGACTATTGGATCATTACTTTGTCATATTCTATGCGAGTTTATTTCTGCATATCTGCGTGAAAAGAAAATTGTATTTATAGTACATCTATTATTTGGATTTAATGATTATAGTTTTTTTATTAAATCTAACGTGCAGGTTTACAGGAGGTTTTATCGATTTAACTTGTGATCTAAGCCTTGTTTTGTGTGTTGTGGTTGTGCTGATTTGATTCCAGGTTCAAGATATGTTTGATTACGGACCTAGAAGAAAATTGGCTTATTAATATTCAGATTCAGTGTTTAACTTGAATGTAATTCAAAAGACGTTGTATTTCTGATAAGAGAGTATAAATATATAATATACTCAGATGTAATAAATTGTAATGTTAGATTGCTGATTATGAGTTCATTACCGTACTTGTTGTATAAGGTTATTTGGTAATGGAAATTGTTATAAAAAAAAAAAATTGTTCATTTTTTAAAAAAAAATCTCTTATGTATGTTTGATTTTGAGTTGTTTGGTTATATTTATGGTTGTGTGTTGGTTAGGGTATTACATTTGGTATCAGAGCCTAGTTTAAACACTCGGGACTCGATAGGTTTTATTAGGGGTTTCATTATGCTTCCTACAAGATTTTAATTGAATCTCTTTTATAGGAATTCCAGTATGCCTCCTGTTACACAAGGAGCATGGGGATGAGGTATCCCTAATGCTAATGCTAAAGCAGGTAGAGGCAAAGGTGGACGTAGAGGCTGCGATCGTGGCTAAGGTAGAGGTCGTGGCCTAGGAAGGGGTTAGGTTCGTCAAGAAATGCTTGATGATGAAATTCCTCATGATGAGGAGCAAGGGGGTTTCCAAGCTGAAATTCTTTAGCAGATTCTTGGACGTTTGGATGGATTGAAGCTAGGAATAATATTCTTGGTGGGGGAGCAAATGTTCAAAATTTGCAAATTCCTAATGTCAATCAGGCTATTGTAAAAGATCTTGTTATCAGGACTCAGTTGAAAAACATATCTAAGCTCAAAGGTCCATATTTTAATGGAACTGAAGCTGGTAATGAAGCTGAAGCTTGGCTTCTAAACATCGAAAGATGTTTTATTCTGCATGATTATCACACTAATGTGAAAGTTTGTTGGACTGTAATGCAGTTAAGGTCTTTTGCATCAATTTGGTGGAATATGGAGTTAGAGCACCTTGGACTGCCTATTTCTCAAGTCACTTGGGAATTATTCATTGAAAGGTTTCGGGAAAGGTTTATGTCTGAGTACTGGTAGCAAACCAAGTCTGAGGAATTCTTTAACATTTCTCAAGGAAACTCTATAGTGGAAATGTACGAAAGAAAATTCTTTCAGCTTAAGAAGTATTCTGGTTGGAATGAAGGTGATAAACCTTTAGTGCAGCACTTTATCCGGGGTTTAAATCCTAGGATTAGTGAGGAAGTGAGAACTTTCAAACCTAAATCTGTTAAGGAAGCTACTGATCAAGCTAAGCTTGCTGAAATGAAATTTGGTTTTTCAACCAAGAGTGTTGTTAACCCATCTGTTCTGAGCAGTAGTAAAAATCAGAAATCCTTCAGGGATGATTCTAAGGCAGCACCTAGTGGCTATGGTAGTAAATCCCAAAAGAGGAAGTTCAATAAGTTTATCAAATTAGACAAGGGATTTAAGGTCCCTGAACTACCTAAATCCATTAAGCCTTCTAAAAGTGTGAAATAGATTTTTGCACCGCCACAAGCAAATTCCTCACAGGATAAGAGTTCCAAAAGAGGAGCAGAATGTTGGCATTGTGGGCAGCTGGGTCATTTATAGTGGAATTATCCTCAAAAAGGCAATAATCAGGGTAAGCCAAGAGCATCAGGTTCTAAAGCTACTATTGGTGATTCTGGCAGAAACCACTATATTTTTACTACTGTGGATCATAACCAAGGGAAACATTAGAACACAATTATCGAGGCTAAAGGTACTTTTCAAGGTACAAAAATTTCCATTTTATTTGACTCAGGTGCCACTGATTCTTTCATTTCTGCCAATTTGGTTAAATATTGTAGTATTCATGTGAGAAAGGTTGAGATGGCATGGCAAGTTGAGTTAGCTTCTAGATCTAAGGTAGAAACTGGGCTGATTGCGGTAGATTGTGAGATTCATCTTAAGGCATTTACCACTATGGCGAACCTCAGAGTTATTCCTTTAGGAACCTATGATGTTATTCTAGGAATGGATTGGTTGGATCAACATCAAGTTGTAATTGATTGCAGTGAAAAGATTATTGAATGCATTGATGATGTTGGGGCAAGTAAAATCATAGCAAGTTTTAAAATGCCTATTTCTATTATAATTATTTCTGCTAAACAACTTCAAAGCTGTTTTAGGAAGGGCTGCAAGCTGTTTTCTGTTTCTGTAAATGATTTTTCAGAACCCACGGTAAAGCAAACCAATTTAGATCACCCTTTGTTAAAGGAATTTTTTGATATCTTTGTAACAAAAATTCTGGGTATTCCACTCAAGAGGGAAATTGATTTTAGGATTGATCTTGTGCCTAGAACTGAACCTATTTCTAAGACTCTATATTGTATGATAGCACAAGAATTAGTGGAACTCAAAGTTTAGCTTGAAGAACTTCTTTAGAAAGGGTTGATTAGACCTAGTGTTTCTCCTTGGGGAGCACCTGTTATCTTCGTTAAGAAGAAAGATGGATCTCTTAGACTGTGTATCGATTAGAGACAGTTGAATAAATTTACTATCAAGAATAGGTATCCGTTACCTAGAATTGATGATTTATTTGATCAAGTTAAGGGTTCTAAGGTATTCTCTAAAATTGATCTTAAATCTGGGTATCATCAGCTTAGAATTCAAGAGGCCAATATTCATAAAACAACGTTTTGAACTAGGTATGGGCATTACAAATTTATAGTTGTACCTTTCGGTTTGACAAATGTACCATCAATATTTATCAGTCTGATGCAGGGAGTTTTGAGAACCTTCCTTGATAAGTTTGTAGTTATCTTTTTGGATGACATTCTGGTTTATTGTAACTCCTTGGAGGAGCATGAAAAGCATTTGAGACAAGTTTTTGAATGTCTCCAAAGGAATAAGCTGTATGCTAATCCTGAAAAATGTGACTTTTTCAAATTTGAGATAAGTTACCTTGGACACATTATTACGAGAGATGGAATAGCTGTGGATCCAGCTAAAATTAGAGCTATCATAGAGTGGTCGATACCTAATAACGTGTTTGAAGTGAGAAGTTTTATGGGTCTAGCTAGTTATTACTGAAGGTTTGTGGCTAATTTGTCAAAAATAGCACATCCTATCACTTCTCTTTAGAGAAAAGATAAGAAATTTGTCTGGTCAGATAAGTGTGAAGAGGCTTTTCAACATCTTAAAGAACGTCTGACTAGCGCACTTGTGTTGGTTGTACCTGATCCTTGTAAAGAATTTGTGGTTTGCACAGATGCTTCTTTGGATGGATTAGGAGCAGTTTTAATGTAGGTTGGCGGGGTGATAGCTTATGAATCCAGGAAACTTAAGGATCATGAGTTAAACTATCCTACTCATGATTTGGAACTTGCTGCAGTAATGCATGCGTTGACTAAATGGCAACATTTTCTCCTTGGACAACATTTTGAGTTACGTATTGATCATAAAAGTCTTCAATATATTTTCACACAGCCAAATCTGAATGCACGACAATGTAGATGGATGGAATTTTTGTGTGAATATAACTTTGAAGTTAAATATGTACAAGGAAAAGAGAATAAGGTGGTTGATGCACTTAGCAAAAGACGTCACGATCTCTCTTCATTAACTCTCATAGTAGATTTGAAGGAGAAAATATTGCAAAACTTGATTTTTGATCCTTGGTTTTTAGATGTGAAGGCTGTTATTGATAGTGGCAGCACGCTAGAGGGTAGATTTGAAGGTTATTCAATCAACACTGATGGATTGCTAATCTACAGAGGTGGTATCTATGTTCCTAAGGTTGGAGAGATACGAAATTTGGTTATGTCTGAAGCTCATAAAGTGCCCTATTCAGCACATCCTAGTGTTAAGAAAATGAATGCTGATCTTAAACAACATTATTATTGGCTAGGTATGAAAAGGGATATTGCTGATTTTGTCACTAGATGTCTAGAATGTCAAAGGGTGAAAGCTAAACATCAACATCCTATTTGTTTACTTCAATCCCACAGTGTGCCTGAATGGAAATGGGATACCATATCCATAGATTTTATCATAGGTTTACCTTTGTTAGTTAGGCGGCATGATTCAATCATGGTTGTTGTGGACAGGTTAACCAAAGTTGCACATTTTATTCCAGTAAGATCTTCATATAATGTTGCATCTGTAGCACGTATTTATATGGAACAGATAGTAAAACTGCATGGGATTCTGAAGAAGATTATATAAGATAGGGACCCAATTTTCACATCTTCACCTTGGAGGTCTATGCAACATGAACTTGGTACTCAACTAAATTTCAGTTCTACATATCATCCTGAGACTGATGGGAAAACTGAGCGTGTAAATCAGATTCTGGAAGACATGCTCAGGATGTACGCCATGGATAGGCAAAACAAATGGGAAGAATTCTTGCATTTAGTTGAATTTGCATATAATAATGGTTATCACAACTCTATAGGTATGGCTCCTTTTCAAGCTTTGTATGGACGACCTTGTAGAACACCCTTGAGTTGGGATAATCTGGAAGATAGAGTTCTCCTAGGTCTTGAAATGCTCCAAGATATGGAATAGCAAGTGAAATGAATCAAGGAACACCTTGTTATAGCACAAGATAGACAGAAAAAGTATGCAGATTTGCATAGGATTGAGCATCAGTTTGTGGTTGGGGACAAAGTATTTTTGCGGGTTAGACCCAGAAAAAGTCCTATTAGATATGGTAAAGGTTCCAAGTTGTCTCCATGTTTTGTGGGACCGTTTGAAATCCTGGAACATGTTGGTCTGGTCACCTACAGACTTGCTTTGCCTCCCAGTCTATCTTGAATCCATGATGTCTTTCATGTGTCTATATTAAGGAAATATATACCTAATATCACTCATGTTCTAAATTGGAATGCATTATAGGTAGTGGATGCCCAATTGATGTTGGAACCAGTGTAGATCATTCAGCAAAGAGAGCTAAATCTAAGAGGTCGCAAGGTGGAATAGGTAAAGGTATTATGGGATCATAATGATGATACCTCTGCTACTTGGAAAGATATAGGGGCAATGAAAGCTTCACACCCTCATTTGTTTTCAGGCTTCTAGGAGTAAGCCTAAGCTGGTGGGGAAGGGTGTCATGGCCCTGACAGTTCTATTTTTGTCACCTTGGAATTCTGTGATTAGCTTACTCTTCTGAATGGTTTGATACATGTTTAAATTAGTTTAATTCTAGCATTATTATGTGAACTCTTCGAGAATTTAGAGATTTCTCAAAATCTAATTCTCAGATCAGATGTTTTATGTTTTTAGTTTTGTGTAATTTTCAAAAATTTGTCATCTGAATCAATCTGGATTCAGGAATCAATTTTATAAATCAATAATGAATGGTTTCAGCTTTATTATTGGTCTGGTTCGTATTTTCAGACTTGCATTTGGGGTGACAGTAAATTTTAACAGCACCTTGAATCTTTTGTTTATCAGATTTAAGAATATACATACATACATACATACATACATACATACATACATACATACATACATACATACATACATACATATATATATATATATATATAATTATAACAATGTATAAATATATATACGTATATGAATATAAGTGCATTAGTATAAAATAATTATGTATATATATAAATAAGTATTAAATATATATTTATATATGTATATGTATATATATATATATATATATATATATATATATATATATATATATAGACTTGTCATTTGGCAGAGTTTGTGTGTTAGTGGGATTAATATTAACAAGTATTAATGTTAATATTAATATTGATATTAATATTAATATATATGTTGATATATTAATATTAATATTAATTAGTATTACTATTAATATAGATATTGATGTTAATACTAATATTATCTTGTGTTAATGTTAATGTTAATATAAATCTAAACTATCTAAAGTTAATACCTAAACTATCCTATCACATGGTATTCAACTAAGTCTAACCTAAACTAGGAGAAAAGCCTAAGATATCTATGCATATTTGAACATGGCATGTCTTGGACTAGGCATGGTGTTTGAGATAGTGGGTTTTAAATGCTGGCAGGTTTTTTGAGCCGCGAGCTGGTACTATCTTTGACAAGTGTCAAAGAGTGCTCAGGAAATGGGGTATTGGGTTAAGCTCGCAGTTATGAGCATTTTATTGCATGGTTAATCTGTCATTTTTGATGGGTGTTGGTTGCATTTTGATTTTAGTCTGTTATCGATGATCTCCTAATGGTAAATGTGAAATCTTTGTGGAAAAGGTTTCTCGGCGCTAAATTGAGGGAACTGTTAATCATGGAGGAGTGTTTGATTCGTCTTTGTTCTTTAAGTCCTCATAATTTCGTGATTTTCATTCTTCTGTTTCTCCATGGTTGTGTTTCTCAGTCTTTTCCATTGAGAAAGTTTCTCGATGTCTTTGGAAATCGACATAAAATTTGGAAGCGTGGTCTGAGAGTTGTGGTAGAAGGCTTTACAAGCGTATTCTTGTGAGCATCGATTCACACTTATAGGCAAGGAACTTTTCTTGACTCTTTCCTATATTTTTAGTTATGTGTCATCAAATTTGTGAAGTTTTGTATATTTAAATTGTAAGTGGTTAAACCCAGATTTGGGTGTAAGGGATTAAGAATGTTAGAATGTTTAAGTTTTATTTACTGGTTAATATAGATACCCAAGCATGGTTACATGCAGGGTTTGGAAAATTTTAATGTTGCTAGGTTCTGTATGCACTCATACTTGAGTGTGGGTATGGAAATTTTGTTTTGTTAACACTGTTGAATTCAAGTTTCGTTGTATGTTATGTGATGTATATGTTTAGCGGATTACATGAAGTGTGTTTGACATTTAAGAAAAGGGTCTATGAAGAGTATGGCTCTGGGTGCAAGGTTAGCTCTATTTTTTTTACATAGTTACATTTGCATGTAAATGAGAAATGTGGAAGTTTTTATACGGGGTTTTTTTTTTTTTTTTTTTGGGTTTTACCCAAACATGCCTGCGATAGCAAGTCTACATGTGGATGGAAAATAGCATGGTTTTGATGGTTGTTGAAAAACCGAGTTCTGTATGTTTTCAAATTTTTGTGTGTTTGTATTTGTTTAGGTATAAGGTGATATCTCTGTGTACAATACTTCTAAGTTGTGTGCGTCTCGGCTATGATTACAAGTACGCAATCTTTAAAGCTGTGGTCATGAACCGAGGGCATAAATGTGTTAATGTGAGTGAGATATATTGTTAAATGGTTAGTAGGGTATGAGTAACATTGATATTTAAACAAACGATCGATGAGATTAGGGTTTGAAATTTTGTTATGTTTAAGTTGTGGGTTTTAGGCAAATAGAGCTATACAACCATATTGACATTTGGTAGTAGTTTTTACATAACTATGTTGCGAATTTAGGCATGATTATGATATCAACCGTTGGGATTATTTTTTTATTTTAAAGATGGTTATTTTCATCTCTCAACATAAATATTATTATTATTAGAGCTGGAAGTAATCAATAGATTAGTCGATACTTTGATCTTGCATGATATTTTAATTGCATGAAGATTTAGTCAAAATTTGTAACTTTAGGTTATGCTGTTTCTAGAATGGAAAGAGGCATTTGTAAAACAGTTTTTGGAAGATGAATTATATTAGTCTTAGAGGCACTGTGTGTGTGTGTCACAAATTTAAAATTGAAAGGTGATGTTATGAATTGGAAATTGTTGATATTAGGTAATAGCAAGTTATTTGATATACAAATAGAAAAGTTTATTTATTTATTATAATTCTGAATTTAAATTCATAAATTAATTTATGTGTATATTGGTATATGTAAGTAAGTACATATATATGTGTGTGTGTGTGTGTGTGTGTGTGTGTGTGTGTGTGTGTGTGTGTGTGTGTGTGTGTGTGTGTGTGTGTGTGTGTGTGTGTATATTTATTTATATGTATCAATGTATGTGTAATTTCTTGTGAATAGATTGTTAGAATTTAAATTTATAATTATAAATTGAATTACAATGATTTCTGGTTTTGGAAATGGAAATTGATTTAATTTTCAGTCTGATGTTAGTTTGTAACAATATTCTATTGGTATTGTTAAAAAGAAATAAAAGTACAGTGAAGCCTAGAACAATCAATTCTTTACTATTAGTTAATCTAATGGGAATGTAGTTTGAAAGTTGGATGTTTGTGAAAAGTAAAGGGACAAGGCTGTTTTTGTTATATGTATTGTGAAACAATACAACTATGGTTTCATTTGGTTTTATATGATATTTCTATTGCTGATTCAATTGTTTAATTGGAGCAAATGAAATAAATGTATTGTTGGAATTGGAAAATGAATTTACATTTTCTTCCAATTAGAATAACTAGAATGATGTGTCTGTTAGATTATGCAAGTGTGATCCTTTAGATTGGGTGGCTATCATAAAGTGAGTAACTTGTGGTGATAGAATTATGTTGTCGGATCCCCTCCGACACTAGTCTAGGTCCTTATGGGAAAGTTTATGACAGTTAGTTAATCAAGTGGTAATATTTAAAATTTCATGGGTTGGGAATCATATAATAAGATAAGAACATTATGGTTTCACCTGACATATTGAGTTCTATGAGTGGCTGAATGTAGATTCTTATGTTGACACCCATGGACTACTGGATCATTACTTTGTCATATTCTATGCAAGTTTATTTCTACATATCTACGTGAAAAGAAAATTGTATTTATAGTACATCTATTATTTGGATTTAATGATTATAGTTTTTTTATTAAATCTAACGTGCAGGTTTACTGGAGGTTTTATCGATTTAACTTGTGATCTAAGCCTTGTTTTGTGTGTTGTGGTTGTGCTGATTTGATTCCAGGTTCAAGATATGTTTGATTACAGACCTAGAAGAAAATTGGCTTATTAATATTCAGATTCAGTGTTTAACTTGAATGTAATTCAAAAGACGTTGTATTTCTGATAAGAGAGTATAAATATATAATATACTCAGATGTAATAAATAGTAATGTTAGATTGCTGATTATGAGTTCATTACCGTACTTGTTGTATAAGGTTATTTGGTAATGGAAATTGTTATAAAAAAAAAAATTGTTCATTTTTTTTTTATAGAAATCTCTTATGTATGTTTGATATTAAGTTGTTTGGTTATATTTATGGTTATGTGTTGGTTAGGGTATTACAGTGGTGAAGGGAATAAATTCATTCATGGAAATATCTTAGGAATTTTATGATATGTCAAAACTCTCCTATAGCCGTTAAAACTTTATTTTGTGAATTAAATTTAAATTTAAAAGATTGATCTACATGATACCAATTGGAACCTATTTTCTCACAAAGGGGAATTCCATTTGTGAGCATTTATGTCATTGATACAAAATGAAACCATCAAGGAACTTTAGACTAGACCTTACTTGTAAGAAGAGGCAGATGTTGATTTGTTATTAGAGCCAAGAGTAAGGATGCTCACACAAATTATTATGATTGGATGTGGTTGTTCAAAAATAATAACATAGGGAGAGGATATAAGGTTTAGGAGAACATACATTCCATGAGTATGAACAAATGGACATATATGGATAGTTAATATTGAGATCTATTATTCAACGATGGAATAGTTTGCCAGAAATATTAAAGATGTATATAGTTTCAGAAAGAATGGAACCATAATATGTTGAATTAGGTTGAGTAAGGAAAGAGCATTATCTCCCTCTCAATTTTTGACCTTCATTCTTATTTTGGCCACTTTTAAGTATTGTTGATGATGGTAACAAATATGACATGGAAGGGGAAGTGACTAGGTGGGAAAGTTTAAGAAAAAGAAAAGGCTACTACTAGATCTTAGAAAAAGGAGGGGAAGGACAAAGTTCAACTGCAAATTATAGGATGATGCCAAAAATGTAAACTTTTTAATTGTTGGAGGACCAAGAATACCTTTAGTTGGGGAGAACGCTTGGGCAAATTTTTTGATGTTCTTATTGCTTTGTGTCAAGACTACTATAACATTTTTAAAAGTCTTATTATTATAAGTCTAGGAACTTCGAACAATATATAGTGGTCATATATTCATGGAATTTATTTGTTTTTATAAAAATACATGATAGTTTAAATTATAGTTATCTTTATACTATTCATGCATGAATGATTGAAGCATAGTGAGTTCCTCTAGCTAAGTAGTATATTTTCCTATATTTATGTGATGTATGCATATTCATGAGATCTAAGGTTTAATTAAATATATTTATCTGCATGTATTGTGCTCTTAACCCCTTGCTGTAGTAATATGTCAACAAGGAGGAAGGACCCATTAGAAATCTAGCATATCACAACAAGTTCTTGGACCAAGTCATTCAATGCAAAGAGAAAAATAAGGAAAGTATTGAAGACCTATTTAATTTACCTACATTTATGGCTAGATAAATTAGTGATTTTTAATGAGTATTAAAATCTAGTGAGTAGTTACCCTATATTTTCTCTTATGTTGAAGATTATTTGTTTGTTGTTTAGAAAGTTTCTCATTTCTATTTCAATATAATAAATGCATCCACTAGCTCTATTGAATGTGGCTAGTAAGATAAGTTGTTTAGTTAGTTAAAGGATTTTAGTACAAATAAAAGGTGAGGTTACAAAAGAAGTAGAGAAGAAACCAATCAGCACTAGATTGACATTGATGTACTTTCTCTCAATAGTATGGTTTTTTGTTTTCAAGATTATGTGTGTAAATTGAGTACAATCATATGAATAAAGGAATGGTTTTCCAAGCACATATTATGTTAAGTATCTAGATTCATTCACCCAAGTGGGGCCACTTGGTGAGTGGTCCTTTGTATTTATTTTATTTTATTATTTTCATAGTTTTTGTTCAATCCTTTATTTATTCCTATAGCCACACTGATATAGTTCTTGTGTTTGTTCTTACAGGTAAAGTAGGTCCTACCTAGTAGCTCTAAACTTACTTCCCTACAACTTGTCTCTATAAATAGTAGTTAAAATGGCTACAATGAAGACTAAGTGTATATACTGTGCAAACCATTTTAAGCTTATGCCCTTGGGTTGACATATTAAATGGAACTCCCAAATAGTATAATTATATTCTTAGTATAGATGTCCACTCTATGAGTATAATAGTTGTACCTAAATATTAATCTATTTGAAAAATTTTGCATGCTTGTGATGTTAAAGAACTACTTCACATCAATTATGGACATCACCATAGGTTACCATGATTTTAGATTTCCTTTCTAATCCTAACACAACTCTTATAGTATATGCCCTATCCTTTCTTAAGTGACAAACTAAAAAAAAATTAATAAGAAAATGCTTGTATGTCTTCTATAATTATATATGTACTTTTATTTTTCTTTTGTCTCTATTTAGTAATGCAATTGATTTCTTAAATTTCAAATGGAACTTTTTCATGATACAATTTTTTTTTTCATTCTAATAAAGTGATAGAAATTGAATTATTAATTTAGGAAATATTAATACAATTAAGATACTTCAATGGAATTACAGATATCAATAGAATAAAGTAAGATTGATAATTACTAAATAATTATATAAATTAAATTTTTATATTTATTAAGAGTGTGTAGTGAACAATTAGAAGGAGAAATGTTGCTTTATATAAATACATGCTAATTAAATGGATATAAGAATAGTGACTCAATAATTTTGAACTTAATTAAGGATTGGATCTATAAATTAAAATTTTATTTTTCAAAAATAAAAGGTAAGAAAGATTGACTCAAATTTTGGAACAATAATGAACTATTGTTAATGTCTTATTGGACAACAATATATAAGTTGATGTTATTAATTTGTAAGAAACTTTAAGCTTGATAGAAGTTGAGAATTGACTGAGCTACATATGAATAAATTGGAAAAGTAATATAATTATGTGAAATAAAAAACCAATGTAATATGAATCCCTTTCACATTTGTAAAATTAGAAAACTCATTAAGATATTGAATTTGAAAGTATAGCCCTAAAGCAAATGAAACAATGGATATCATGGAAAAGTTGAGGTTACATAATGAAGCTTAAATCCTAAAGAAAATTATCATAATGAGATATTGATGAAGGGTACTTCCCTTACTAACACATGAACACACAACAAAATAGAGAAATAACAAAAAACTATAAGAACATGAAGCTTTATTTCTATTATATCCAATAAAATGTAATTACAATAATTAGGAATATCACGTGAACAACCACATGGGCATTTTCATTACACTATTCAACAAATCAAAACCACCACATACATCCTTAAATTATCATATGTAACCATGTGGGTCTTCATTATATAAGCAATTTTTTAATCATCCAAGAAGGTTCCATAAATTTGAACTCTAAACTTTGAGGCCAACAATACCTAAAATATTATTATTCATGTTTTATTACATTGGAATAGGCCCCAAATATCTTTCAAAAATCAAATGAGGTTTTCAATTAATCTTATTTTTCTATTTCAAGTAGTGCAACTTCCAAATACCATAACTCCTAACCAATTGACTCGATTGGACAATATAACCCCATTTCAAAAATGATGAAAAGAATTCTACAATACTAATTTGCAAAGCATCACTCACACCAAGGTTTGACCTCTTTTAGGAGCTTTAAAGCCTTCAAAATTGAGTTCAAACTTTCTCTAACCTTTTGCTAATACAAAAAAAATCAATATCTTTAAAGATAGACTTGATCTTGCAATGAAACTATTAGATAACTAAGAGGGGGTTGAATCAATTATGTCCAGTTATCTCACAATCCCTTCAAACTTTTAACCACTATAAAAGCATTATAAACATTAACAAAAATAACGTCAATATATCCAATCACTCGGTAGACTCATCCAACTTAATACTTAACTCATACATCCACTTCTTTCCATTTTTTTTTATCAAATTATTCCTTGCATTATCGTCTATCAGTAAATTTCAATTATTACCTAGTGATATCTTCGTTATTACCAAGTTGTAGTAAACCATTAAAACATGTAAAGAAACTTGCAACAAAAAAAGCATTCACACAATCTTGACAATTATATTTTTATGTGATAATCATGTTAAGGGAAAAAACACATGGGACTAGCAACCCAAAAATTTCACTCTTCTGAACTAATATTTGTTAGGATAATACCTTGTTAAAGGTTACATACACTTTGTTAAAGTGACCTTGTTAGAGGATTTCACCAAAAGATCATCTAGACCTTATCACTCCCTATTTAGGACTAAAAAAAGTGGTCTAATTTAAAGGGCTTACAAACACTAGAAACCCATGATACCATATAGGATTTCACAAACTTTTTAGGTCCATTCAATGCTTCCTATATTTTCTACTACAATGGTTAAATAGTAAGTGTAAAGTGATTTGTTAAGAATAACAACTAACTTTTCTTGTTTAGATCTATGTTCTTGCTCCTTCTCTATCTTTTACTCACTCGATTGATTTTGTCTTCCATAAAGTCTTCACTTTGTCTTCTCATTTCTCTTCTTGGTTCACTTGACTCAACACTTATTTATTCTCCTTCAAAAACTTCACTCTTCAGAGCATCCTTCAATTATATCTCTTTCAATTTTATCAACTCTCAAATAATATTACAATGAAATCATCAGCCACTTTGAATCAACAACGTAAAAATGTCTTGTTCTCCTCCTTATATAGATTTCTCAATTCTTCTAGATCCTTCCATCTATTATTGCTTAATCAAAATCATTAATATTAGGTTTACAACTTAATTCCTTCATACAATAAATTTAGACAAATAGAAAATATAAAATTACATAGAACTTTGTGTTTATCCTTATCATTCTTTAGTTTCTTTTGTCAAATCCTTCTTGAATTTTCTCCATCATGGATCGTGCAACAAAATTTTACTCTCACAATAGACCTTCTCAAAATTTCCAAATTTCCATCAAAAGTTGGCCTCAAATTCCAATTTCTCAAACTTGTTCATCTAGCTTTCACTTGATAAACATTATATTATATTGGCCAACATATAACTTGATTAATATTTTCTCACTTGGGAAATACTACATTCCTTTAGACTCACTTTCTTCTTTGGTTTTCTTCTCTTTCTTTGGATTAGTGATGGTTAGTGAAGACTTAAAGGAATTTCCAATTGTAACCAAACTATTATCATAATTTCTCAACTCAAATGTAGTCAACTAACCAACTAGACCATCAAGTGTCAGATCATTTGTAGGCATAGCTCTTACTTCTTGAATAGGAGAAACTTTGATAGCATAAACATGTAAAATATTTCTCAAGACTTTACTTACAATTTCAGAATCCAAGATGGAACATCCAACAACTTAGATTGCACTTTTAACATTCTTGATTTGGTTCACATATTGAGAAACATTTTGAACTTCTTTCATCCTCATGTCATCCTACTTAGCTCTTAATATTTTAGGTTTGAATCTCCTTACATTGTCATCTCCACCATAGACATGCTTCAATTTATCCCACATTTTCTTTGCATTGGCACAGTTCTTGACATCATCAAATTTAACATCTTTGAGAGTAAATTCAATATCAATCATCATACTACTTTGATTCCTCTTTTCATTCATTTGATCCACAGTTAGGGGACCAAAAAGTGTGACATTTTCCTTATCCAACCAGTGTGTGACATTATCTCCAATACAAAATAGATGTAACATTATTTAGTCTTTCCATGAGGAAAAGTTCTTCTTATTCAACTTTGGTGGCTCTCTCTTATACATCTTGATCTTTAGCTCAAGTTCCTTTAAAATTCTTTCTTCAAGCACTCAAATTTGATACTAAATTGTTGGATAACTAGTTGGGGGTGGGGGAGGTGTGGGGTCAGTGAATCAGTTATGTCCAGTTATCTCACAGTCTCTTCAAAGATTTCATCACCATCAAAGTACTAGAAACATTAATAAAAGTAACTTTAATACATCCAATCTTTCAGTAGAATCATCCAACTTAATACTTAACTCATACATCCACTTATTTCCAAATTGTTATCAAAATGTTCCTTGTATTACCAATTGTCAATAAATTTATAGTTATTACCTACTAATATCATAGTTATTACTGAGTTACAATAAACTATTAAAACATGCAAAACAACTTGCACCACAAATAACATTCACACAATTTTGACAGTGATATTTTTATGTGGAAACCCTATTAAAGGAAAAACCACGTAGGATCGACAACCCAAAAATTTCACTCTTTTGAAGTGATCTCTATTATTAGACTGCCTTGTTAAAGGTCACATACACTTTGTTAAAGTGACCTTGTTAGATTATTTCACCAAAAGATCATCTAGACCTTATCACTCCCTGTCTAGGACTAAAAAGAGTGGCTTGATTTAAAGAGCTTACAAATACCACTAATCGATATTACATATATGATTTCATAGGCTTATTAGGTTCGCTTGGTGCTTCCAAGATTTTTTTGTTATAGTGGTTTATAGTGGTTAATTAGTAATAATGTAAAGTGATCTTTTAAGAATAACAACTACCTTTGTTTTTTCAAATCTTTGTTCTTGCTCCTTTTTCTTTTACTCACTTGGCTAATTTCATCTTTCAAAAAATCTTCTTCTTGTCTTCTCTCTTCTCTTCTTAGTTCAATGCCTCAACACTTCTTTCTTCTCCTTCAAAAAATTCCCTCTTCACAACATCCTTCAATTAGATATCTTTTAGCTTCATTAACTCTCCAACAAAATCACAATGAAATCATCTAAGACTTTGAACCAACAGCCTAAAACTATCATTTTCTCCTTCTTAAATAAATTTATCAATGCTTCCATATCCTTCCATTATTTTTCACTTAATCAAAACCATTGATCTTAAGTTTACAACTGAATTAATTCATATAATGAATTTAGACACATAGAAAATATTAAATTACATAGAACTTTATGTCCATCCTTATCCTTCTTCAATTTCCTTTATCACATCCTTCTTGAATTTTCTCCATCATTGATCTTGCAATTAAGTTTGACTCTTCCATTAGACCTTCTTGAACTTTTCAACTTTTCATCAAAAGTCACCTTCACATTCCAATTTCTCAAACTTGTTCATCTGGTTGTCACTTGGTAAATATTACATTTACTCAGGTGACATATAACTCAATTAATATTATCTCTCTTGGGCACTACTACATTCTTCCTTACTTTGTAGTCACTTTGGATATATTGTAGTCACTCAGTGAATACAATCTCCCTTCATTAACCTTGTGACTCAGTTAAGCTTGTGATCTTCAATATTCTTTAACAATACATAATTTTGAAAAAATTAAACCAATATTATATAACCATTGTCCATCTAATTCAAGTACCCATTAATTACCTTACATATCATCTCTGACTTCATCATACTTTCTTCAAATCCTCTTCATTAATCAAATGATATGGTACTTTCCTGAGTTAGTGTAACATCTAGCCAACTAATACTTTGAAATCAATGATAATATAACAACTATTGCGACTCTTTTATATGCACTCATAGCATCATCACCTAAAAATCTCCCACTATCAATTAAAATATTGATTGGGGTTAACAATATCCCCCTTTAGCATTGATGGAAACACATAACATAATATTTTATTTTGCAAAACACTACATAGGATAATCAAATGTCTGTATTGAAAATAATATAACTTTGTAGTTTTGGTTCTTCAAATCGACACTCGGTCTGTATCTTTAGTAGTACCAATACTCCAACTTCTTCAACATTACTCCCCCTTTAATTATGATCTCTTATTTTAGGTTTAGTCTTCTATCATCTTCATCTCTATAGCATTATTCTCTCCTTTCTATTTTGGTTATCTTTTCTCTCTTCATTGACTTCTCCATTATATTCTCTGATCTATATACTTCTCTCATTCAGTATCTTTTACCCCTTTAGTTACACTTCTTTCCCTTTGACAACAATGCCAAAGGTAATTATAAATCTAATCATGAAACTTATAAAACCTTGTAGTTTCCTTTGCACCTTGCATGTACAAATTACATCAAATTCATCAGTGTTAACTTCACAACTTTAGAAATAATCCTAAAGTGTGAACACTTATACATCAACTCCATAAGATATTTCAATTTATCCATGAATTAATGTAGCATGCCGCTTCACCTAGTGAATTTTGGATAGGGACAGGGCCCATAGTTTACCTCTTAGATACTCAGAGAATCCTTAGGCAATGACTTGGTAAATATATTAGCAATTTGTTCCTTAGACTTTACATACTCAAGCCTTACTTGCTTCTCTTGTACTTTCTCCCTAAATTAATGATACTTGATAGATATGTTCTTTATATTTTCATGCATCACCAAATTTTTTGAAATATTTATAGCACTTGTGCTATCACAACAAATAGTGATAGGCTCGATTACTTATTCTTGCATTTCTTCCAATAGCTGTTTGATCCATACAATATTTGAACAACTGATTGTAGCAATAATATATTCATCTTCAACAAGAAATTATGACACACAACTTTGTTTCTTACTTTCCATGTAATCAACTTTTCTCCTAAGAAGAATGCTCCTCCACTTGTGCTTTTTCTATCATCAATTTTCTAGCCCAATCAACATTTGTATAGACTTTGATATTAAACTCATCCTCTTATTTATACCATAGGTCATAATCTTCAATTCCCTTGAGATATCTGAATATCCTTTTCGCAATAGTAATATGTGTTTCCCTCAGATTAGATGAAAACCTTGCAACAATTCCAATTGCTAGGGCAGTATATGGTCTCCTATGTACAACATACTATAGCTTTCTAATCATAGATCTGTATTGTGTTTGATCAACTTTACCACAACTTTCTTCCTTTAATAATTTCATTGGAGTCACCATGGGTTTATAAACTAGTTTAGATTCATCCATATCCAAAAAAATCAAGATTTCCTTCACATCCTTGAGTGACATAGATAGTTTTTGGGGTTTGACAAACTTGTAATCCAATGAAAATTGTTATCTCCCCAAATATTGACATTTCAAATTTAGTACTCATTTCATTAGTAAATTACTTACTCAACATATCATTTCCCTCCAAAAAATATATCATCAACAAATATTTCAGCAATTAACACCATGTCTTGTGCTTCATTATTCAAATACAGATTATTGTTTTCACTCATTCTAGAAAATCCAATCTTAATCAAATAAGAGTGCAACCTTTCATAGCATGCTCTTGGGGCTTTCTTTAGTCCATATACTACTTTGTTCATCTTGTAGACCATGTCCTTATCTAGGTTTAACAAATCCTTCAAGTTGTTCAATGTAGACTTGCTCTTCACGTGTTCTATTTAGAAATGCAGATTTGACATCCGTTTGATATACTTTGAATTTATTGTATGTAGCATAAGCCAATAGATTCCTTAGTCCTTCCAAACTAGCAACCGGTGAAAAAGTCTTACCATAGCCAATTTCTTCTTCTTGCGTATAACCTTTGTAAACCAATCTAGCCTTGTTTCTTACCACTTCTCCATTCTTGTTTAACTTGTTTATGAAAATCCACTTTGTTCCAATCATATTCTTGTTAGTAGGTCTCAGTACAAGTATCTAGGTGTTGTTCTTCTCAATTTGATCAATCTCCTCATAAATAACATTAATCCAACATTCATCATCCAATGCATACTTAACTGATCTAGGCTCAAAATTAGCTATTAGACATGTACATTTCTTATTTTTCTTCTTGTTTGTACTCAAATACTTCTAGCTCCAATTTTTTTTTAGGTGAATGGTTATTTCTCATATGTTTGGCCAATATAGGTTCATTTCTCTAATTCTCAGCATTTTCTTCACTTATTATGGGTTTAGCTTCTTTCTTGGGTAGTAATGTCTAGTACTTGGGTATAACTGCCTAAGACTTGGTAACCACTATCTGATGCTTAGGTGCAACTATCTAATGCTCGGTAGGCCTATGTTGTAACTTTGGGAGAGTGTCTAGTGCATCTTCATAGACATAAACAAATTTCTTGTAATCTTCAGACTCCTTAATGATTTCTAGATCATATCTCTCAACAAACTCATTAAATCTTACATTTTCACTTTCAATCATCTTGTTAGTAGCCTTGTTCAAACATTTGTAAGCATTTCTCTTAGATGAATATTCTAGGAATGTACCTTCATCACCCTTAACATTAAGTTTACCATTCCTAGCATCCTTGTGAATGTAACATCTACTTCCAAAGATTTTGAAATAACTTACATTCAGTGTATGATCATTCCATAGCTCATAAAGTGTCTTGTTTGTTCCTTTCTTCAACTAAACTCAGTTGAGTTTTAAATAGCAATGTTGATTGCTTCTTTCTAGAATATCTAAGAGGCCTCCTTAATCATCAATGTCCTTGCACAATCCATGATAGATCTATTTCTCCTTTTAGAAATACTATTATGTTATTGTGTCCTTGGCGCAAATAACTTTCTTTTGATACCATTCTCAGCACACAAATTAGTGAATTCAACAAATATAAATTCACCACCTCTATCATATCTTAGACATTTCAAAGGTTTACTAGTTTCCTTTTCAACTCTTTATTTTTATCACTAAAACATATAAAAAGCATATGATTTCAATTTCATGAACAATACAATCATCATCCTTGAATAATCAAATCCACAAATAATAAAAACTATCTAGTGCCATAGTAACTATCAACTCCAATTGGTCTGCATAAATCAATATGTACTAATTCCATAATATCATTGGAAGTATGTGACTTTATAGAAAAACTAGATGTTGTCATCTTACCAAGATAACATTCATTGCACATAACAGTTTAGGTTTTTGCAGATTTAGTAAACCTATTACTCTTTTCTTTCTACTAATTTTCACCATTCTCAAATTTTACATGACACAACCTTTTATGTCATAACCATGCATCCTCAATTCTAGAAAATAAGAAAGTTCCAACAATAGGATCAAGGTAGAATAAGTTACCTTTAGTTTTCACTCTTGTTCCAATCAGATTACCTTCATTATCAAAGATCTTGAGATTTATTTTCTCAAATTCAAGCCTGTGACCTGAGTTATTCAATTGATCAACACTCAAAAGATTATATTTAAGTACTTGAAATAATCTACATCATCACATCTGATCTTATCATTCAACATTAGTGACCATTTACCTTTCATCAAGTATGGAACATCACTACCAAACTTAAAAGTTCCACCATCATCAATTTCTTTAAAAATTTCAAACTTACCTAAATTAATAGTCATATGATATGAACAACCACTACCAATAATCCAAGAATCATTCTTAGTAACTTGTGAAATAAGGGAAGTTTCGTTCTCAAACCTTTCTCCATTTGGCTCTTCTTTGACTGCAACATAGACCATTTCAATTATTTCCTTGTAATCATAAGAACTTGTCTTGGTATGCTCTTCTTTAGCAATGTAGCATAAATTCTTGCCTTTTATCTTTATAGTCTCCATTCTTCCTACAATTTTAATCTTTCTTATCACTTCTATCAGACTTGCCTCCATTGGGACATTTAGCAGCAAAGTGACCAACCTCATTACATTTATAAGAGATCAAGGTCAAGTTACCTTTGTATTTACATTTAACTCTTGATAACCTTCTTGCAAGAAATGCTTCAATTTCTTCTAGATCAGCTTTAGTTTTAGAATCACTTTGATTTTCTTCTCTTTCTTTGGATTGTTGATGGTTAGTGAAGCTTTAAAGGAATTTCCAATTGTAACAAAACTACTATCATAATTTTTCAACTCAAATGCAGTCAACTGACCAACTAGACCATTAAGTGTTAGATCATTTCTAGGCGTAGGTCTTACTTCTTGAATGGAAGAAATTTTGATAACATAAGCAAAAAAAATATTTCTTATGACTTTACTTACAATTTTAGAATCCAAGATGACACCTCCAACAAGTTAGATTGTGTGTACAACATCCTTGATTTGGTTCACATATTGAGAAACATTTTGACCTTCTTTCATCCTCATGTCATCCTACTTAGCTCTTAATCTTTTAGGTTTGACTCTCCTTACATTGTCATCTCCACCATAGACATGCTTCAATTTATCCCACATTTTCTTTGCATTGGCACAGTTCTTGACATCATTGAGTTTAGCATCTTTGAGAGTAGATGCAATATCAATCATCATACTACTTTGATTCCTCTTTTCATTCATTTGATCCACAGTTAGGGGACCAAAAAGTGTGGCATTTTTCTTCTCTAACCAATGTGTGACATTATCTCCAATACAAAATAGATGTAACATTATTCAGTCTTTCCATGAGGAAAAGTTCTCCTTATTCAACTTTGGTGGCTCTCTCTTATACATCTTGATCTTTAGCTCAAGTTCCTTTAAACTTGTTTCTTCAAGCACTCAACTTTGATACCAAATTGTTAGATAATAAGGGGTGAATTAGTTATGTCCAATTAACTCATAGCCCCTTCAAACATTTCATCACCATCAAAGTAATATAAACATTAACATAAATAACTTCAATACATCTAATCACTCGATAGAATTATCCAACTTAATACTTAACTCATACATACACTTCTTTCCAAAATATTATCAAACTATTCCTTACAAAATTGACTATCAATAAATTTCCAGTTATTACCTAGTGATATCTTAGTTATTACCAAGTTGCAATAAACTATTAAAACATGTGAGAAAAATTGAAATACAAAAAACATTCACACAATTTTGACACCAAAATTTTTATGTGGAAATCATATAAAGGGAAAAACCACCTAGGACCAAAAATCCAAAAAAAAAATTCTTCTAAAATGATCTATGTTAGAAGACTCCCTTGGTAAAGGTTACATACACTTTTTTAAAGTAACCTTGTTAGAGATTTTCACCAAAAGATCATCTAGACCTTATCACTCCATGTTTAGGAATAAAAAGCGTGGTCTAATTTAAAGGGCTTACAAACACCACTAATTGATGTTACCATATAGGATTCCACTGACTTGTTAGGTCCACTTAGTGCTTCCAATATTTTCTATTACAATGGTTAATTAGTAATAGTGTAAAGTGATCTATTAGGAATATCAACTACCTTAGCTTGTTTAGATCTCTATTCTTGATCCTTCTTTGTCTTTTACTCACTCAGATGATTATTTCTTCAACAAACTCTTATTCTTGTCTTCTCTCTAATTTTTTTGGTTCACTTGGCACAACACTTCTTTCTTCTCCTTCAATAACTTCTCTCTTCACAACATCCTTTAATCAGATCTCTTTTAACTTTATCAACTCTTGAACAACATCACAATAATATCATCAACCACTTTGAACCAGTAGCCTTAAACATTTTTTTTTCTCCTCCTTGAATAGATTACTCAATGCTTCTAGATCCTTCCATAAATTTTCCACTTCATCATAATTTTTGATCTTAGGTTTACAAAAAAATTCCTTCATATAATGAATTTAGACACATAGAAAATATAACATTAAATATAGCTTTGTGTCCATCCTTATTCTTCTTCAATTTTCTTCATCAGATCCTTCTTGAATTTTATCTATTATTGATCTTAAAAAAAAATTTTACTCTCACATTAGACCTTCTCGCACTTCCCAACTTTTCATCAAAATTTGGCCTCAGATTCCAATTTCTCAAACTTGTTCATCTGGTTGTCACTCGATAAACATTACATTTACTAGGATAATATATAACTTGGTTAATATTGTCTTGCTCAAGCAACACTACATTCTTCCTTCCTTTGCAATCACTCAGGCAATACTATAGTCACTTGGTGAATATGGTCTTCCTCCATTAACCATGTGACTCAGTTAAGCTTGTGATCTACAATATTCTTCAAAAATATATGATTGTAAAGCAATCAAACCAATAATACATAATCATTATCCATCTCATTAAAGTATCCATTGAATACCTTACATATCAACTTTTACTTCATCATACATTCTTCAAATTATCTTTATCAATCAAATCCTCTTCATCAATCAAATGATATGGCACTTTCCCGAGTTAGCATAATGTCTAGTCAACTAATACTTTGAGATCAATGATAATATAATAATTGATGTGACTCTTTTACATACATTCATAGCATCATCACCTAATAATATTCTACTATCAATTAAAATATCAGTTAGGGTTAACAAAAAATTTGTTTGCATGTTAATATAACCAAATTGAACCTTCAAGTAAGAAATTGGAACATTTTGATCTCCAACAAACAACCTACTAAAAATAGTAAACTTGTAGAAATCCTAACTCCACACTGAGATAGCCCTTATTAACAAACCAAATATTTCTTGCACATCATGCAAGTTGAATTTCACTACAATTCAAATTTGACTCCCACAAGTTTGAACCCTAGCATAAGAACCTTGATTTGAAGCGTTAGAATGAACCAAACATGACATAGGAATGAATTAACATAATGCATGCACAATGATCATTTCACTTCCAACTTCCTTGTGGTTGACTATATCAAGGTGATGTTTGAAAATACCTTATAGAAGACTATTAAATAGATGAGATCAAATACTCCCAAGTCACACCTTGAAGAAAAAAATAATTCAAAATTAACCAAATCTACATAGAGAACAATTCAAATGTACTTATACAATCTACTCCTTGTAAGATCCAAATTAATTTTTTTCCAAAATAATTTCTTTTTACTCTTGCATGTATGCACTTTATCCAACATATATTGTTTTATGAATTAGTTTTTAAAAATGGATTCCTTTAAATACCACAATTTAACAATTACTCACACAAGTGTGTGTTAAGATAGTTAATATTGACTAATGACAAGAAAATTAAAAATCTGAAATAAATTTACTTCAATCTAAGTAGTATAAAAGTTGACCAAGTGGGAAAAAATAATTAATTTGATATAAGGAGTGGATTTAATTCATTTTTTATGAATAGGTAATACATTCCTAGTAAAGAATGAATAAGAAAGAATTTGTATAAAGGGGAAGAAATAGGGATTGATACAGAGTGAACTATGAGCCAAACTAAGAAAAAGAGTGCACCACTTGTCAATATTTAGCTATATTCATATATACCATCAAAATTAGCCAAAACTAAATGGAAATTAGCATAGTTGTTAGTTGTTACTAAGAATTGTTAAGCTTTATAGTGAGAACTACAGAAATTTTTTTGGGTTTTTTGATTTACCTAAGCCTAGATCAAAAATCTTATTTTGCTACTTCAAATTTAAAGTTTTTATATGAATTGAAAAACTAAGGTTGTGAACTAATCAATTTGGATTAAATACTAATATAGTAAAAATGATTAGGTTAAAAGGCTTTTCGGAAAGCTGTTCAAAACAACTTCTTGAATTATCTAAGACATTTTTTTGAAACACATGGTGTTGGTTTTTTTGAATCAATATTTTTGTACAATGCATAATAAATATTTTATATTATCATTCTTGTTATTTTATTTCATTTGTAACACATTTATACTAGTTTGACTATATTGTCCTCTAAGAAACCCTAAGCATAGGATCAATGGTATTAATTATTATTTTTGCCTTCTCCAAAGTAGCTACCTACTCATACAAAGTCCAAATGTAGGAAGTTGTATTTTGGTGTAAACATTTTATCATATCTTCTTCCATTATATCTACAGATGACAAACACATCTACACTAAAGATGTAATTTTTAAAATAAATAAAAAACCAAGAAAATAGAGAATGATTTTGCATGATAAATAATAAAAACATTGTGTGTGTGTGTGTGTGTGTGTGTGTGTGTGTGTGTGTGTGTGTGTGTGTGTGTGTGTGTGTGAGAGAGAGAGAGAGAGAGAGAGAGAGAGAAGAAGAAGAAGAAGAAGAAAATTATTTTTTAACTATGTATATAAATTATTGTGAACTTGTAACCTTAGCTTATTGATCATTTTGGTACATTTTTCTCATAACTCCTCTTATAAACTTATATTCTCAACATAAGCCTTGTATACAAATATTATTCGATGAAGAATTTAGCCAACCAAAATCATCACATCCTATTATAATAATGAGATTATTCAAATTGCACAATTTAGATTGCATTTAAATGATCTTGATAATCAACTAATTAACCTTAATTTCAAATATAATGTCATAATTTAATTGAAAGTAGGATCAAAGATGAGACCAATTTGTCATACTTAATAGAACAAGTCTCTAAACAACAAAATCTTAACATCAAAATTCTATATATTTTTAAGTTAGACTTCCCTAGCTTCTACAATATAACCAAAAAAAATAGTTATATAGAGAAATTCAATATATTGAGATCCATCATGCTTTCATGACTACGAATCTATTTGTCATATCTTTTCCTATAACTTGAAACTATTCACAAGACTAATTTTGTCCTTTATCTCCTCAATTAATTTAACCCGTTTGTGTATACAAGGTTCAAAAAAGCATTAACCAAATTATAAAAAACACATTTATACCAAATGTAGATTAACATTTAGTTAATTAGATAAGTGGGAATAATCGTATTTTAAAAAATTATTTCATCGGATCAACAAAAATCCATACAAAAGAAAAATAATGTCTAATCTTATCATATTTAAGAAATCTCATGTTGCCTAATTTAGTTGAGGATAAAATTTCTTGGAAATGACACTATTATAAAAACCATTAGACCAACAATCAAGGGATTTTTCATTGTATAACACACCCTAGCACACAACCTATATGGGTTTTAAGTACCAAAACACCACTCATCAATGCCCCAATGCATGAAGAAATGATTTCTTATTTAGTAAAGGAACTATTTACATTTATGATGAGAAGTATCCTATATGGTGTAAGACTATGGGAAAAAAGCTTATCCTAGATATAGAGGTATGTTCTTCATTTGACATGGTGAAATCTTTGAAAGATAATATAATTACAATAAAAAATTTAAAGCAATGCATTCATGCGATGATTCATCGTTTGAAATTTATATGTGTTCTTAATTTGGACCAACACATACTTAATGATGAAAGATCCTTGTCAATTCAAGTATCACTCATAAATTTATGTATCATTCAAGAATAAAAAAGGAAATACATTTAGTGTATCCTTGATACATCTTTGAAGTGATGAGTTCTAGTGGGTATTTTTAAGGCTTGGGAAGGAAAATTTAATAATATTAATATTGTGATGGGGGATTGATTTCAAAAATTTAATATCAGAATTTAATTAGGTAGGTGTTACACATACTTGAGTTCTTAGTTGCTCTATCTATTGGATTCCATCCTATGTGATTCCTGTAAGATATAGATGCAATTCTTTATTAAAGAGAAACAATATGCCTTAAGGGGTGTGATAGCTAGTCGTATTAAAATTATAATCTACTATTGTGTGGAAATTTTACTAAAAGGACATTTAAAGGAGTCATGACTCAATTTTATATTATGCAAATGATACTACAAGACTTGACTTCCTTTCCAAACTTGTCACTGATTCTCAACAAGAACTCACAAGTACTTTTGGTACCTAAAATTTTAATACACCTCAATCCTCATAAGATCATGCTACCAAATTATTTCTAAGTGGTAAAATCCAAAGTATTTATTACATTATTACCCTTATATAACAAAAACTACTTTAAGATGGTCCAAGAGTTTATCGATTTTGGGCCATTCAAATAATTTCATCCCTTATTCTTCCTCGATGCTTCTCATTTACAATAAATATTTCCTATAGGATTTGTGTGTGGATTTTCATGAGATAAATTAAATTGCTACCAAATAATATGTTTTATATCCTTGTAATTGAAAAACTAGTGAATGCATTACACTAGTCATATTTCTTCTTTGGAATTACATATGCCCTAGCTATCATCATATTCACTTTTGATAAGAATGTCCCAAAGAAACATTTTCAAACACAAGTGCTAATATAAATTTTGATTGTGTTGTATGTCATTATAAATTATCCATCTATTATTACAGCTCATTAAAAAAACCAAGGACTTAATGTCTATGGCAAACTAAAATGAGGCATTGCATGTGTCATTATTATCTATTTAAGTGGGAGAATTAAGTATCCTATTATCCTAAGTAGACTCAATATATCAATGTACTATTAAAATTAGAATATAGTACTCTCTTTTGTGATGTATACTATTACATAAATTTCCCTTGTAAGTGTAACTTGGGTTTTAAGCCTCAAAATGAGGCCACACTAGGAGCTACAAGAACATACTACACCAAATAATGGTACAAAGAATCGCCTTTCCACCCAAATATAAGATCAAGAGAACCTCAAGAAGAGAGTCTAAAGTGAGCAAGAGAAAACCTCCAAAAAAAACACTCTTACATTAGATATAGATGAACGATATGGAATTTTATGAAGGTCTAATTTTTCCAAATGTTGTTTATTCTAATATAAAGAGATAGGCCCATAAGTGTCAATATAAGGTCTTCCTATTCCTCAAAGGATTATGATCGAAGAAAAATAAAATCATTAAATAAAGAATATGATTATTTCTCATTGCATTGGTGTTGAATGACATTAATCTCTAGTAATAAAATTATAGGTACAACTATAATTAGTGAAATCTAAAAAATTTATATAGAAATAAGATGGAAAAATTGCCAAATAAGGTTGTGATATTACTATTGGAACAATATTATCAAAGAGGAAAAGAAATTCCTTTATAGTGTCCTCTATATTATAAAGGGAGATTCAACAAAGAATCATGAGAGAATGGAAAACACTAAATATTGTACATGCAACATGATGTGGTAGAATCTTAGTGCACATATTTTAACTCCAATTAATGCAAGGTTTATATGACTATATTTACCCATCTTAAAACTTACTCATATTGGTATTACAAGTATGTAGAAATGTCAAACAAGAATTAAAATAAAATAAAAATGTCAAAATACACAAAGCCTTAAATATTGATCAACCCTCCTTATTACAACAACTTCTCAACTAATTTCAACGTACAATTTTGAGAAAATTTAAGGGTCTTACTTGTCCTAAATTTTACATAAAGAGATAGTTAGTTGGGTGTATCAAAACATAGAGGACACAATGAAAAATGATCTTTATCCCATGTTTACACACATCTTCTCATAAAATTCCTTTTGAAGAGTTGTTAACAGTTGTAACTTAAGACATGGAACATGACTCTAATAAGGAAAACAATATTGTGAAAGAATTGTGTACTATGTATATTTAAATTTGAGAATTTATGGTTTTGAACTAGGGCCTATAATTTCAATGAGTTCCTTTAATTTCCATTTTCTTATTAGAGATATAAAACAATTTGTAAAGGAATTGAGAATGATTGTTAAAGATACAGCTCCAATCAAATTGAAGCATATAGTTTTTTTTTGGATAAATGTAAAAATAGGTTTTGAGGGGACCTAAAACCCCATACAAAAATTATCTAGGATTAGTATTTATGTCCATAAAATCAGCAAAAAAAGAATTTTTTTTATAAGTACCTGAAACCTCAATGATAATACAAAATAGTTAATATCAATCCCCTAAGTGAAATACCTAACTACTATTGGAAGAAACAAATACAAACACACCTAACCGAAACTAGATACTAGAACCAAAGACTAGGACCACAAGAGCACAAAGAATGACCAAAAGAACAAAAAGAACAAAAGGATATAACACCGCACTAGATGAGCTTCTTCACAGCTTTTGCCAAATTCTTCCCAAATTTGACCACCCCTTCAATTGATTCTTTAACAATTGAACTTGAAGCTACCTCATAGCCTTCTTTATACTCAACCTTGTATGCTTACAATAACCTCCAGTTAGTTAAGCTACAATTGGGGAAAAATATCATCACACTTCTCCTTTCCAAGCTGGCAGTAATGACACATAAGCTAGAGGTAACCATATTCATGTTCTTCTCATTGTTGTTGACAAGTTGCCACAATTTGGCCTCATAGTCCAAGAGCTTACTAAGAATTTCCCTAACCTTTGCTTCTAGCTCCATCCTTTTGTTTTTCTCTACATCAAGAATAGCTTGTAGATCCCTGACTAGTTTCTTCAATGAATTTCTCATTATATATCCAAGTATCCACCATGAGGGAGATGTCAACACACATCTTGGCTTTATGAAGAAATTAAAGGTTTCCACTTCTCTCCTCCCCATCCATCTCATCATATTCATCAATAGCATATTTTCCCTTCTGAATGTCTTGACCACTTTAAAAATCTTTAGTCCTAGCATCAATGAGCCCCTCAACTAGGTTCTTCTCAATATCTACACCTATATTCTCACCCAACCCTTCAACATTCTAGCATATAGTAAGTCAAATTGAAATTGTATATATTAAATGTATATGTGTATATATATATTCTTTCATTTTTTATTTATTACACACACATTGAGATATCTAAATGGAATAAAGTATATACTATATTAATGTTTTTTAGAACAAATTGAATTAGTTGAGATCACCCAATCTAATGGAGGAGGCGATCATATCATCTCAAACTAATCAAGAAAGATATGTAAGTAATTGCATATTTAATGATATATCTTACATCAATTCCTAACATTTGCTCAAGTTCATATTTGCATATGTAAAGATGCATAAGATTAGATCTACAAAAGAACTAGTGCAAAAGCAATCATTTACACTATTAGTGTCAAGCATCAATAATATTTTCTATATTGAATGAGCATTAAAATATGGACTAATTACTTCAGATACTTAACTAGTGTACAGGTCAAGTTCAATGGAAGAGATCGAGATGTATAGTGAAGACCTAGTTCATAAGGCACAATATCAACTGAGATAACTGGCTTCCACCTACCTAAGTACAAAGAATTAATGGAGACCCTCAAATAGAAGAAGGAATTATATATCAAGATTTGAAGAAATTATTTCACACCTTCCATAAAGATTATGAGAGCACAAAACATTTGAGTAATTTGAGCAATTTACAAATGAGATCCTAAGGCGATTAAGAGAGAATTTGAAACATAACCTTGATTGAGTGAATATTTGAGTGGTGTCGAGTTATGTATAAAGAATAAGGTTCAAACCCTAATAGAGAAACATGGAAGCTTCATCATCCACAAGAAAGAGTCAAGCAATAGAGGTTAGTAACTTTCAATAGGTGAGAAGTGATGCTTGTCCTCCACCTAAATTTCATGTTATTCTAGAGATTGCAATGAAAGGCAACTCAATGAGTGTGTTATCCTCAAGACTACCTAAGGTAATCATGATGCATGATGTGCGAAGTTGCTACATGTGTAAGATTGAAGAAGTTGGAGACTATGAGATTCAAGAGGCATATGAGAAACTATGTGATGAAGGAGTTGTGAAAGATAATTTCAAAATTGTTGAGAGGAAAGGGTTAACTTGTGCCCTAGAGATTCTAAGAAATTTTAAGATTGAATGGATCAAGGTAGTGCTAAGTAGGATTCATGACATGAAGCTATGGTTAAACAATGGATCCATTAATATAACCAAGAAAATGATTCACAAGGTTAAAGGTTATCCCACTCTAGAGAAGAAGAAGACTATGTAATGTCTGAGTTGAGAGGAAGTGGAGGAAAACATAGGAGCTGAGTGGAATGGATGAGGGTTTTCCATCTCAAAAATCTCTAATCCATTTATTTAATTTTTAGTGAGAGTAATTTATCACAAATTCTATCAATCAAATAGACTAAATAGTGTATTGTGAATGGTAGTCGACTATGCATGGAAGAATGTTATGAAAGATTATGAATATGATCTTGCTGAGTTGTAGAAACTTCAATTAGAAAAGAACTTGATATCTATTAGGAAGGAAAACAATTCTACATATAACACATTTTTGTAGGAAGTGAAGCCAAGGAAGGCATGGCTACAAGAATTTGACTATAAAATTGATAGTGATAAGGTGAGTGCAAATATTATTCCATCATTCAAAGAAGAAATTGAAACTGAAGCCAAATCTTGTGGAAAATATAAAGAAGCTTAGGCAAGAATTACTATTGACATCAAATAGATTCTAAGGAGAAGAAAATTCAAAAAATGATTGAATACCTAGAGGCAAAACTAGGCACACAAGGAAAAGGCAAGGAACCTTTGCAGCTCATAGAAGGGCTTGGAGAAGATGAAGAAAAAGATAGTGATGACAAGGAAGAAGAAGAAGAAGAGGAAGAAGATCAAGGTAAAGCCCTAGTTGTTATTGCACCACCCACCAAGAAGGATAAATATTTCACCCCTAAAGCAAAGGGAGTTACAAAGAATATAGTGGTGGCACCCCTATCTCCTCCACCACCAACTAACCAAGGACTAGGGCAGTAGTAGCAAAATCCAAGCCATTTGCAAAGAAAGGAGTAGTGAAAATCATTAAACCAAGTAGCTTAAGTATAGACAAGAAAAAATCACAAGTCCCTATGAGCCAACCAAAGAGGAGGAGACTAATAAAGGTAAAAGAAGTTGAAGAAGAAGATGCAGAGAGGACATAATCAGATAAAGCAGCTATAGTACCTAGAAGAGAAAAGAATATTAATAAGGTATCTTCAAACCTAAGAAGCTCTACATGCTTATGCAACTTTAGATTTGTAAAGTATGATACATTGGATAATGCTGATAAAAATAAAGTTAAGGAGGCCATGATAGATATGATGACAAGTAATAAATTGGCTCCTAATGAAGTAGAGAACAAGATTCCTATTGATTTTTTCAATAGAATAAATAAAAGATGGGAACAAGCATCATAATTAGAGAAAGATATTAGAGAAGGAACATTAGCCAAGGTTATGCATAATCTATCAAAGGAATGGAAGGCAACATTTTTGGAGAAGTATAGGAACCAATTTGTTCCTAAGTTTAGAATTTTTATGATTTTACAAAATAAAATTGAATCTATAGTTTAGTAGAATGAGTTACTATGGAAAATAATTTTTGGTCTTGTCACTAAAGAAGTGACACATGAAAAAGACATTGAGATAATAACCATCCAGGATGATCAAAGTGATGAAATGAGTTCAAGTGCGCTAAGTCTGCAAGGTTGCATTTCACCAATTCATGCTGACACTCTTGACACTCTAGTTGTCAAGAAAAAGAAGTCCTCAGATGTATAGAAAGAGGGGCAAGAGGTAGAAGAATTGATGCAGGGGCATCCGAGGGTCAAGGCTATTGACTCAGATGTGGGTTTTAGTCGAGATTTACTTCTGGGGGTCATAACTTTTGACTCAAATGTGGGTTTTGGCTGAAATTTTATAGGTAGTTGCAGTAGAAGGAGTTATTTGGATTGCTAATGAGCTTAGCTCGATAGGTGGCCATTTCAGCATTTTTATGGGATCCTAAAAACTCATCTTGACCTCCGAAATTGGCTTTCAGTGTTTTTTCCAATTTTTTTAGAATTTTGCTTTTGTAATAAATTCAAAATCATATCTTTGATTTCATTGATTAGTTGGAAATTCATCTTGCCTCAGTTGGGGAATTTTCTTGGGGAAAATCATGATTCATAGGATAAGTTTTAAAAATTACCAAAAATGAAAATTTTTGTTTTTCCCAAAAATCTGCCAAATATGGTAATTTTCAAATTTGTAATAAGTAGATTTTTTTTCATTGTAGAGGCAGAGTAGAGTTGGAGAATATTTTTTAATGAAGAGCTTGGTTATCCTGAAACACTTATCTTGTGTGAAATCTAGATTTATTGTTTAATGATATTGGGGTTTCATCAAGAATCAAGTAAAGACACACGTGTAGACATTTCTACAAAAGCTCAAGAAGGATCAAATGTATCAAAACTTTGAATTGAGGAAAATAAGGAGGGAAATAAAATAGTCTTGAGTGCTACTATTGTTGTTTCTAGAATTGATATACAAGTCAGGCCAAGTGGTGATACCCCCTCACCATCTCCTAAAGAAGTGTCAAGAAACAACACTCCTTCATCTCAAAAAGAGAAAGTAATAAAGGATAGTTCATCAGAGATTCAAGATAGCCTGGACAAAGTTATCGAGGTGCCAAAATTGGATCTAGAAAATCTTACTCTTGAAAACAATTTTTTTGCTAGAAATTTTGGTGAAGAAGAAGAAACAAGAAGAGCTAAGAAGAGAACATTAATAGAGGCAAGTATTACATGATGTTAACGAAATTTTTGTAGAAGCATTTGATATATAGAATATTTATGGGCAAGCCCTAATAAATTCTAATCTTGTGACTATCGTTGAACAAATAAATGCCAGAGATATAGAAACAAATGAGAAGTGGATGGCTTGGTTAGCCAAGAAATTCGAGAATAAGGTTGTGGAGAAAGTCTCAACAACCATTGTTGAGAAAAAATTTAAATTATAGGAATCTGTATAGATGACATAGGAAATTATACAAAAAGTACAACATTTGTACAATATTTTGTGTGATGTGCCAAGATTCACTAGTGATCTTCAGGAAAACATCTAGCGAATTCAAGCTGATATGCAAAAAACAAATAGTATTATTTCCCAGTCAGTTGAATCCAACTCACAACATTACAATAAGCTTTTATTTTCTCAAGGTAAATTAGTTGAGATTCACTTAGTTGATAACAACATTAGGTCAAAATTGATCTCCATATAATCTATTATGATACCTCATTTGGAGGTTAGGAAACAAGAGTTGAAATCAACACAAGATCTTATTCATGAAGATCATAATATTTTGGTTGTTGATAGCTTGATTTCTTTGGTAGCTAGATTGGAGTTGCAGAATCACATTTTGGAATCACCAAGAACTACTTGGGATCATGCTCTTGCTATGATTAACCAAGTACACAAACCATTTATTGAAAAATATGGTTTGATTCTACTCATTCAACCCAAACAAAAGTCATAGGTGACATAAACAAGGGGGAAAGAAGAAATAAATATGAAATGATGATTGCATATGGAATGGAATGTTGATCACAAAGGAAAATTCGAGTCTGCAATTCAAATATTAGAATTTAGAAGGAAAATAGGGTATGAAAATGAAACAATTAGACTAATTAGAGTAATGTGTATATATTGTTCATTAGTTGTTTGTTCGAGAAAAGTTTTGTAGTTCTATATGAACTAAGTCATAGGCTTAGTGGGACCACTCTTATTATTATTGTAAAGATGCAATTGAGACAAAGTATTTTTTCCACCAATGTCAAAGGGGGAGATTATTGGTATCTCTAATTACTATTGTCTATTAGTGTCAAACACTTAGTCATATACTAGGCAGAGTTAGAAGGTTACCACTACGATTGAGCTACTCTATATAAGTCAAGACATATAAAAGACTTGTAAGTAGAAATGTGTATACTAAGCTTTATATGAGTCAAATGAGTCTTTGGTCATTTAGTATTTTTAGTATAAGTCAAGTCTAATGTTTACTAAGTAGTTTGAGCATATTGATGTCAAGTTACACAAAAGGTGTCAAGCATAGTAGAGATCGAGTATCAGCAACATGTACAATGAATGTTGAGTATTAAAGACATTAAGTGTCAAGCAACACAGAATTGACATTCAAGTCAAGAATGATACAAACTTTGAGGTAAACCATTTCAAGTCAAAATTGATAGGATATTTAATACTTGTAGAGATTGTTATAGAGTTTATTATGTGTATTATGACATGGATCATAGATCCCTTAGTGTTATGAGCAACCAATCAGATGAAGAGGTGAAATAAGGAAGCATTTAGCAAAATCATTATGAAATCATTAAATAGAAAAGATTTAAACCTATTTGAGATATAGAGTAGAAGCGTGTTATTCATGCAATCACAAAGATCATGTGTAAAAGTGAAAACTTTGTGAAGAAGGCAGAAGAGTTAAGTTTTGTTACTATAGAACAGAACAAGTGACCTTGTCAAAGTAGTGAAGGACAACAAAGCTATATTAGACTAGAGATCATATCAGACTGAAGAGAGGAGATTTAAAACCATCTTATCAAAGAAGACCATGGATTAGGTACTGAATTAATTTTAATAGATTGAGTCAAGGATGATCTCTTAATAGAGTGGTCTTAACAGATCTTTGTAAATCTCTTAACTAAGTCCTTACTTTGTTGTAAGTATAAAATCCTCTCACAAGGCAAGACCTAATAGTCTTAGGAACCTTTAATAGGGTAGATCCCTAACAAGGTAGATCATCAAAAGTGGTCAAAGATTGTAACCCTATTAGGTTAACTTTAATACTTCAATAGTGAAGATTTGTGGATGTCATCCCCACCCCAATTTTACCTTCACATCGAATTTTTTTTGAGTAACTAAATCTTTATGTTATGTGTTTACATTTCATGCATGTGAATGATAGATTAGATCTATATGTTACTACACATTGATTTTGCAAGTTATTTTATACATGCATTGAACATGAGATGGTAAATGTGGTAAATGCAAGAAAGTATTGTTAAAAGCTTTGAGTGTTAGATATCCTGATTCACCCCCTCCCCTCCCTCCTCGGTATCTTAGTTTTCCAATTTAGACTTCCAACAATTACTTATAAAGAGTTGGCTTACATAGTAATTGAAAAATAATTATAACTTAAAAATGGTATAACCTTTTCAATATCCAAAAGATATGTCACATTCTATGCTTTTCCTAATATGAGGGGAAAAAAAAAAAAGTTTTGTATAGTTTTGAATGAGTTAAAGTGGTTAGACATGAGAGTGTTTTAATTCCAAAAAAATTATAGTAAAAAAATCAAAATTAATTATTTAATTGGAATAAAATTACAAAAATATATGCATTAAATCTTGGTATGAGTCTACTTCTTATATTTAGAATCTTTTTTTAAAATATCATTTGATTGTGATTAAGATGGTCAAACACAACTACTTCTTATTTTTCCCTTAAAATTTTCATACTTTTGTATTGAAACTCAAAATTTTGACCATTTAATTTTATTTTTATCAGAGAAGAAATAGTATTTTAGAAACTTCATTCAATTTACTAAAGATTCTATTTTTACTAACATTGACATCTTGATTTTTCATTTCCACTTAAGGGCATCATTTACCCCGCCATGATCCTGCACACACCCTAGAACCAAGTGAAAAATAAATCCTTAATAGATTTAGGCATAACACATTCAGATTGGAGAGATTGAAATACAAGACTCCATAGGTCAAAGGAAAAGGAACAAATCAAAAAAAGGTTCTCTATAGATTCTTCTTCCTTTTCACATAATATGCATCTATTAGCTAGGTAGAACCCATGTTTAGAGAGGTTATCAAGGGTCATAATTTTTTTAAGGATCGATTCCCACCAAAAGAAGTTAATTTCAGGATTGAGCTTAGGTACCCAGATAAGATTCCACTTAGGTTCCCTCTATTCATGTAAAATTTGGGAATGGTAGGTAGTTTTAACAAAGAAGGATCTATCACTGGAATATCTCCATATCAATCTATCTTTAGAGGTAGAATTGAATAGCTAGGGATTCAAAAGTACATTAGTCAGTTACTCAATTTCCAATTTACTTACACTAGGTATCCTCCTTATTTCCCTATTTCTCTATCAAATATTTATTAGGTCCACCCAACTAGCTCTTCCCTCCTCCCAGACAAGATAGTCTCCAACTTTCTCTCCTAAAGTTTTTTTTAACTAGTCTTGCATCGGGCTATTAAGGAAGACATCCTTTAATTATTATTTTTCTTTCCACATCTCAAACTAGAAGAAGGAATTGGCTTTAGTACCAAATATTTTTTTAACTCCCCTTTCTTAGTATGTTTTTAGATTTTTTATAGATTTCCAAGGGAAATAACAACTAGTAACATTTCTTTTTTCTAGCATAGAACCAGTAGGGGAACATGGCACATACTTTTCCTACAAGATATTATTCCAATCTTTTTCTCCTTCAAAAAACTACCATCTTATCTTAGAAATGAGGACTCTATTCATTTCCTTGAATTTCCTTATTCGAAGACCACCTTGAGGTAGGGGTTTGTAAACCATTTCCCATTTAACTAGGGACATTTTCCTTTTGTCCTATGTACTAGCCCACAAAAAATGTTTTCGTATGTTTTTCAATTCTTTAGCAACTTTGTTTGGCATAACTTCCATAGACATACAGTCCATGGGGATGTTCTAGAGGCATGCTTTAAGGACTTGAAGTTTTCCCCCTTGGCTGAGCAATTTTCCTTTCCAACTTGCAATTTTTTATTTGGAATCTCTCAATAATCTTGTTCCAAAAGGATAAGGGAGGCTTCTTATTAGAAAAATGGAGACCAAGGTAGATGTCAAGAATAGATACTATGCCATAGTTTAGTACATGGGATATCTCTACTTGCAGAGCAATATTTGTATTAAAAAAGAACAACTTACTCTTTTGAAGATTATTTTTCTATCCTAAAATAGTAACATAATAATTTAGCATATTCTTTCACCTTTCTGATTCCCTTTGAGAAACCCCAAACATGTTAGGTCATCAAAAAAAATTTGGTGAGTAGCAGAGAGCAGGATAGGAGTAGGTTTAATATGTTTCAGAGCTTGTCCATCATTGAGTTTGTAATGATTCCTAATAAGAACCTTAGCCACCAAAATAAAAATATAGGGGGATAAAGGGTCTACTTGTCTTAGGCCTATGCCCACAAAAAAAGAAAATACTAGGGGCTCCATTGGCCAAAACAAAATGCTTTCTAGTTTAAACACAACACATAAGATCATATTAAAGAACTTCCCCTTAAATTTGAATCTCTTAAGCCCTTCTTCTAGAAAGGTCTAGCTAACCTTGTCATATGCCTTGGAAATGTCTAGTTTGAGAGATATCATGGGTAAATGTTTAGATTCTATAGTATTAACTAGTTCATGAGTTGTGATAACCACATTCATATTATTCCTTCCTGCAAAAAAGCCTTTTTGTTTTTTTTAATCTAGTTTGTGAGGGATAGGTTTAAGTCTATTAACCATCACTTAATGTATGATCTTTTAGGAAGTATTGTAGAGACTTATTGGCCTATAATCCAAGAGAGAGGAAGGGCTTTATTTTTTAGGAATTAAGGAAATGTAAGTTTCGTTCAAGTCTTTAGCAAGGTGACTAGTTCTTAAAAAGTGACAAACAGCTCTGAAGACCATTATCTTCCACAATATCCTTATATTCTTGGAAGAAAGGAGGGAATGAATTTGAGCCCGGGGACTTAAATGCTTGAAATGATAAAGTAGCTAGTTTTGTGTCTTCTTTAGTAACTCTACTCATAAGGTTTTTCTTATCCTCGACCAACACCAAATCATGAATATAGTTGAGGAGGTTTCTTGGGTCTTGGGGAGAGTTAGAAGAGCCTTTGTTCATGAAATAATTGACTTTGTCAATGTTTAGATTCTCTTCCTCTATCACTATCGTGGCATCTTCTCTCTTTAGATCTCTTATTTGATTCCTACATCTGTGTTTCAGAGTATATTGATGAAAGAATCTAGTATTCCTTTCGCTCCCAGTGAGCCATTAGATCCAATTTTTTTGCCTCCAGAACACCTCTTCTCGCTTAGAAATATTTAACCAATGTTCTCTTAAGATTATTTTAGTTCTTCCCTTCTATGCATATTAAAGTCACCAACATATTATCAATAATAAAGTTGTTAACATATAAGAATAGTTATGTCCACATAGGGACATGACCCTATGTGACACAAGCCATATAGTCATGTCTCTATGTAGACATAACCATTCCATATTATATATAATGTGATCTAATATTGTGGAAAACATATCTATCTCATGGGATATCACTATCTTCAACATTTGATATCATATGATATACATTAGCAATTCATTTTACATTACATATATGATCTTAGTAATTCATTGGGTGCAACAAATATATTCTAAGCATTGGTAATATTAGTTTTGCAAATACATTCTGAGTATTTATAATCTTAGTTACCAGTTTCAATTTCAGCAAAATAATACTAAAGAAATAAACACAAGTCTACACACATAAGTTGAATTAGTTGGTGAATCAGATTTGAAAATTGTTATCAGTTAAACTTTATCCCTAATCTTGCATTCCTTAACAATGACGATACCATTCTTCTCGAGAACTCTCATCAGTTAAATAATTTACTTCTTCATGCAATTGTATTTTTTGTGACCCAACTTCTTGTAGTAGCCACATGCTTATCCTTCTCTTACATTGAGGAATCAACTTTAGAAGAGAAGGTCACATGTTCAACTTTGAAATTGGATGAACACTTAAATTGATTATTTTACAAGTTTCTTTGATTGTTATTGGGATTAAATTTCTCGTACTTATTACTATGATATTAATTATTTGTAGTGTTTTGCCTAAAGCATGGGACTAATAACATTTTATAGTTCTTATATAGATTATCTTATATTTCCCTCTTGTTAGGACTTCTACAAATAAACCAATGGAGGGTATACTAAACTATGTTCTTAAGAAAACTTTAGTAGAATAGAAAGTAAAAAGAAACACTGAAAGTCAACTCCAAGTTTGGAGATTATAGTCAATATCAACTAAGAGTCATTCCTATAATCTTTCAACTATGTTCTTGGATAGAGCATGTGATAAAATTCTACATGATAAACTTAGATTAAGACATGTCAAGCCATTTTTCAATTGATGACCTTTAAATCTATTTATTCAACCAAGAAATATTATAGCTTCTTCATTTATACATAATTGAATATAAGAAGTCAAAAGCTTCAACACATTTGTTATTTTATTTGCCCTTTGTACAGGTGAATAATACAATTATCTTAATTTTGATTTTAAGACTTTTATTAAGAGGTTGTGCTACACAGTGTTCAAGTTCAATTTTAATTTCTTGAATTTTCGTATACAACCTCTTTACACTCAATAACACAATTATATTTGGTTTCTAAGAAAAATATTAATAAGATGTTAAAGCTGGTGCAATTTATATATCTATGATGATAAAATAAAGATAAAAATATACAAACAAATATAATCTCAAAGAATTTTCAAATTGAACATCTAGAACCTCTACTTATCCCTAAAGATATTTCTTAACAATTATAAGTTTTTCAACATACTATGTATTTTACATTTTATAAATTAAAACTCAAATTAATTTTATATTTACTTATATAAGATTGTCATAACTATTTCTTATTACAAAACCTTTTTTTTTAAAATGTATGTTTAAAGAAAAATCCATGAGGAATAAAAATGAATCTTTGACTACTCTTCACCGACATGGAAATGAGTTAGTAGTCATGCAATGAAATCTATCATAACAGTAAAGGATATTGATGTGGATAGACAAGAGATTATGTAGGTACAAAATACAAGTTGCATAAAGAGAACAAAATAATGATGTGGCCCTTTATTTCCAAGGTTTGATATTCAATGTAAGTTGACATCCAATCACAAGTGGGTGCACCATTTGCATTTATAGGTTAAATCAAAACATTCAATAGTCAATGAATTGATCACTTGTCCCACCAAAGCCTTATATGACAAAAGAGTACCTAGGAAGGCAACATACAAATGTTATTGGAAAAAACCAAAGAAAAGGGAGAATCTTCTTTTTATAAAAGGAGGAAGCACTAACCTTTTCCTTTGTTTTAATATGGAACTTTTCCACCATATCTCTTAGATTTGTGTGTTACGCACCTTTGAATTTGTAATTTGTTTTAAATTGTGTAGCTTAATAATGAATGATCTTAGAACATCACTTGTATATATGATCGAGGTTAATTATAGTATGTTATATAATAAATCTTATTCTTTTTAATTGGAATGATGTAGCTTGTTTTTAATCAATATTGTATATAGAGTTTTAATCGTTAAGATTTCACTTAATAATTCAATATAAACGGATAGTTTAACTTAGTTAATATGATTGTTTTGGTGAGCTCATAATAGCTCCATCATTTATTAGTTGGGTTCTTAAAATTAAAATTGGATAAAATTTGACATAGTTAAGTTTTTTAATATTAGATTTTGTTATAAATAAACTAATATAGAATACAATATTTGTAATTTAGTCAAACAGTTAAAAATAAATATTATATCATTAGATATCAATTGACCATGATAAGTAATAATAGTGTATAATTGTAAGTTTCATAGAGGGTGATTTAGAACAAGATATGGTTAAGAGGTTACATAATGGCTTCTAAGTAGGAGATGAGTTAATTTAAACAAGTAAGATGGAGGTGGCTAAACTTCAATTTACTTGATTTTCAATTAATAATTGATAAAAAGTGAAAGTACTTCAAGATCTTTCATCAAATGATCAAGCGTGTCAATATCAACTAATTATATGAAGCAAATCATATAGGATTATCATGCAATTCCAAACAAATAGCTATCTCCACTTAGGATCGAGTATTATCCTAGGGAAAGTATAATATTACACCAATGCTATCCAATTCCAAAGTATTATGAACCATACTTTTTGACCATTCCTTGAAAAATTCAAATTGGTATTTTAAAATAGTATCTTGTTTTAAAGAAGACATGAGAGGAACACTTTGGATACTTGGACTAAACCTACAACCTTAATTAAAAAACCCCAAAAATGATTGAGGTATTTGAAACTTCTTAAATTTTGATTTTAAAAATAGTTATGTTGCACTAATTTTGTTTTTATGATTGGTCGGTGAGTAATTTGCCACATTTGTTTGCATTTTCTTGTGTAGAAAATCAAGAAATTAAATGGAAAAATAATTTAGCCAATAGGCTATATATGGGAACTTTGTTCCTGTATAATAAATTGTCAGCCCTTGCCATTAATAATTTTTCGGTCGAGTTTTATTTCACTCCACTTTTAACTCTTATTTTTTCTAATTATTTAATTTAATTAGTTATCATCTACATTGTTAATTATTCTTTTTTTCTTATTTATTTAACTTAAAAATTATAGCTATAAAATAATAAGATATGTCATACATTATTTAAATATTTCCATTGATTGAGCTTAATTAGTTATTATCTCTATTGTTAACTCTTATTTTTATTGGTTGTTTATTTTAAAAAAATAGATATTATTTTATTTTAATTAGAAATTATTTATAATTTAATTAATTGAGATGGGATATTATTTAATTTATAATTTTTAGTTTATTTCCAATTCTAACTCTCTTGTTTTTTGTATTTATTTAGAAACTTATTTACTTGTCATCTCCACTTTTAACTCATGTTTTTCTTCCTTTTATTTAACTTTTGATTTCTAAAAAGTTTTAGTTTTTAAATTATTTTATTTTATTTTTAAAAATAGTTTAGCTAATAGGATATTTGTGGGAGGAGCTGTTATTTTTTTAATATCTTTTTATATTTCTCTTATCAATTTTTTGTTATTAATTTTTTGATGCAATAAGGAAGACCTTTGGCTTTCACTAGTGGAGCACTCGAAGGTAGAAATTTGGCCAATACACCTATGTGAAAAAAGTGTTAGCCATTTTCTATATTGTGACTAATTAGTGACCATATCTATAAGGCTATAATGATCTAATTGTGTATCAAACAACCAGGGTTGGAAGAAATGATTCTCTTGAATCATTAAGATGTCACAACCTAAGTTGAATCCAACTCAGATTGAAAAATCCATGAAGCATCTTCCATAGGTCTATTCTTCCACTTCACCAAATATTCATAATAATATTTTCCCCTTGTGCTCTTACAATTCTTTGATCCAATATCTATTCAACTTCTTCAATATGCTTCTTAAGATAATCCTCTAATATAATAACTTCATCATCTGACTCAAGGTACTTGTATAAATTAGCAACATTGAATATAGGGGATATATCCATGTCATCAAGTAACTCAATTTCATAAGCATTTCCACTATTAAACTTTTTCAAGATCTTACAAGGTCCAAACTTCTTCATCTTTAGCTTACTGCATGTTCTAATAGGAAATCTTCTTTTTTTCAAATGAGCCATCACCTAATTACCAACTTGAAAATCATGATATCCCATACACTAATCAGCATTCTTCTTATACTTCTAATTACTTTGTTCAATCCTCAACTTCACTTCCTTATGTAAAGATTCCATAAAATCAATAAATTCTTCTCCTGCAACACTTGTCTTTTCTTCAGTAGCAATATCTCTCAAATCTAATATACCTCTCGGCTACATTCTAGTAACAATCTCAAAAGGTGTCTTCCCTATACTTCTATTCATAGAATTATTATATGCAAATTTAGCTTGTGTCAATACCATCTCCTAGTTACTTGGCTTATTCCCAACTAAACATCTCAGCAAATTACCCAAGCTTCTATTCACAACCTCTATCTATCCATCTATCTGTGGATGGAATATAGAACTAAACTTCAACTCAGTAGCCATCTTCTTCCACAAAGTCTTCCAAAAATAACCAACAAACTTACTGTCTCTATCAGAAATAATACTTCTAGTAGTCCACGCAATCTCACAATCTCTTTAAAGAAAATTTCAACAACATGCTCAACATCTAATGTCTTCTTACATGGTATGAAATGAGCCATTTTAGAAAATCTATCTACTACAACAAATATAGAATCATACCCCTTGACTGTCTTAGGTAATCCAAGAACAAAATCCATACTAATGTCACTTCAAGGTTTCTGAGGAATAGTAATAGGTGTATACAAACTAGTATTTTGACTTACTCCTTTTGCAACTTGACAAGCTCCACAACTCTTTACAAATTTTTGAACATCCTTATACATTTTTGGCCAATAATACTTATCCTTTACCAAACTCAATGTATTATCAATTCTAAAATGTCTAGCCAATCTACCACTATGCTTTTCCTTAATCAAATTCAACCTTATAGAACCTCTAGGAATACACAACTAGATACCTTTGTACAACATACCTTCTTGAATGAAATACTCATCATACTTACTTATGTGATCTATTAAATTTGGTCCTCTACACTCTCTCCAAACCTTAGAAAATTCATGGTTAGTATCATACAACTCTTTCATTTCATCAAAACCAAGAACTTCAACCTTAATCTCAGTCAATAGAACTTAATGCATCAACAACTTTGTTAGTAACTCCACTCTTATGCTAGATCACAAATGTAAAACTCTACAAGTACTCAACCCAATTCATATGTCTCTAATTCAATTTATGTTGACTTCTCAATTACTGTAAAGCTTTATGATCAATATATAACACAAACTCCTTAGGAATCAAATAATATCCCCACTTTTTTAATGCTTAGACAATAGCATCATATTCTTGATCATACATAGAATATTTTCTGTTAGCATCATTCAACTTTTCTCTAAAGAAATCAATAGGTTTACCTTCTTAACTTAATACACCTCCTATTGCACTACCACTTGCATCACATTCAACTTGAAATATTTTGTTGAAATTAGGTAAAGTCAATATAGGTAACTCAACAACCTTCTATTTCAATGTCTCAAAACTCTTATCAACTCCATGTATCCACTTGAATTCCTTTTTATCTCCTCTCATTGTCTTAGTCATAGCATTACAAACAAAACTAAAATTTCTTATGAACTTTCTATAGAAACTAGCCAAACCATGAAATGACCTTACCTCACCCACATTCTTAGGTGTATGCCACTCCAAAAAAAAATTAACCTTCTCAGGATCCATCTTCAAACCATTAGTTGAAATCACAAATCCCAAATACACAATCTCCTCTTGCATAAAAGAACATTTTTTCAAATTAATCATCAACTTCTCCTTCAATCTTTGCAATACTTGTCTAATATGCTCAAGATGTTCTTCCTTAGTCTTACTGAATATTAGAATTTCATCCAAATAAGCAATCAAAAAATTACCCAAAAATCTTTTTCAAAACTTCATTCATCAACCTCATGAAGGTACTAGGTGCATTAGTCAAACCAAAAGGCATAACCAACCATTCATACAAACCATCTTTTGTCTTGAAAACAGTCTTCCATTTATCACCTTCTCAAATTCTAAACTGATGATAGCCACTCTTTAAATCAATCTTGGTAAAATAATTTTCTCCCCTCAAACAATCCATAATGTCATCCATCTTTAGCATAGGAAGCCTATATTTCACTATAATCTTGTTAATAGCTCTGGAATTAGTACACATTCTCCATTCTCCATTCTTTTTAGGTGCTAATATAGTAGGTATAGCACATGGAATCAAAATTTCTCTGATTAAACCTTTCTGCAATATCTCATGCACTTGTCTATTAAGTTCCTCATTCTCTATAGGTGTTAATCTATATGGTTCTTTGTTCAGCAAACTAGCTCTAGGAATTAGATCCATACAATGACTTATACTTCTCATTGGAGGTAAACCATCAAGTATATCCTCTATAATAATATCTCTATACTCATTCAACAATTTTGCAATTTCTTCTAGCACTTGGCTATCAATATCTGCTATCATTTAGTCATTACCAACTTCTATTGCTCGATCATTACTACCAACACTCAGTCCTCTAGGAACTATAGCAAAACAAACTTGATTCTTCTTTACTTCCTTTTCAAATTGCTTTCTATTAACCATGCAAATTTTTATTGCAGTACAACTAACCTCGTCTATACTTTCAATCAGAGGCAGCAATATTTGCTTCTTCCCATTTACCCAAAGAGTATATTGATTCAATCTTCCATCATGTACAACATATCAGTCATATTGCAGAGGTCTACCCAAAAAAATATGACAACAATCCATAGGCATAATATCATACAACACTTCATGAAAGTAATGTCCAATCTTGAAATTCACAATACATTGCTCACCAATATCTTATGATCATCTTTGATCCATGAAACATGATAAAGTTTGGGATGTTTCAGCCTCTGCATTTGCAACTTTGTAACCAACTCTTCTAATGCCAAATTTTTTGAACTTCCACTATCAATGATCACCTTGCAGCATTTTCTAGCCATCTTACATCTGGTCTTGAAAAGACTTCTTAAAATAGGTTCCTCCTCACTTCCCTTATTACATAAGATTCTTCTCACCATTAGATTTTCTCCAGCCTTAGGTCCACTTGGTGAACTCTCAATGTCTCCTTGAATCACAAAATTTCTATTATTCTACCCACTTTCAGAAGATCTACATTCAAAAGATATATGCCCTTCTTTACCACATCTGAAACAATTACCATGAAAACTACATCTAGAATATGAATTACCTCTTCCTTGGCAAGAACCAGTACCTCCTTGGTAAGAACTACTACCTTTCCATTCAGTCTTGTCTTTGTCATCATTCTTCCATTCAAATTTTCCTTTATCATGCATAGAATTATTAGATCTACCACCTTCACCATAAGATCTTCCTCTACCTCTCTAGAATCTACCACCTCTACCTCTTTGTCTTCATTCATGCTTCTTTATCAAGATCTCCTCAGCTTTCAAGGCATACTGATATACTTCTCCCACACTTTCCAACTTCACAAAACTTATTTTATCTTGAATTCTAGATCTCAATCCATTTATGTACCTTGCAATTTTCTCAACATCATCATCCACATGTCTAGGTCTGATGTCCAATCTATAGAATTGCTCGGTATACTCTTTCATAGTCATGTCCTTTTGTCTCAGATTTTGCATCTTTCTCAACAAGCTAACTTGGTAATCAACAGGAAGGAATTTTTTATTTACCTTGTTCACCATCTTTGGCCAAGTTCTAATCTTCTCCTTTCCTCTCCTTTGTCTATTAATTTTTAAATGCTCCCACCATAGTAAAGCATGACCTTTCAACCTAGTAACTACAATCTTCACCTTCCTATTATTAGGAGTGTTTTCATACACAAAGAATTGCTCCATATCTAAGATCCAATATAACACAACATTGGTATCCAATTTTCTATCATAAGGAACTACAAAAGGCTTTGAATTTTCCCTGGAAAACACTCTCACCAACCTTGCTTCATCTTGATCTTCTTCAAGTTCTAGCTTAGGGTTAGGTGCTACTGCTCCATCATCACTTACATCATCAAGATGTGCTCCTCTTCTCTGTTATGTCTCCTTAGCATCTAATCTGGCTACAATTTGACTCAATGTATCTATTATTACATTATCAGTATTTCCTCTACCATGAACCACCTTTAAAAATTAGGTTCCTACAAGATCATAACCCTCTACAAATCATAGGTGAAATCCATAGATTTGCAACCCTACAACCAAATCTGAATTAGGGTTCTACACAATCCAAAGTCCTAGTACAAACTGCCTCACACTTTGGCGATCTACTTGCACACTTAGGAACAACTAGGCTCTAGTGCCGCCTGACACAAGGAGTTGTGATTAACTAAGGCCAATTGGCACACTCAACTACCCAAACCACCATGCAAGAGTTAACACAATGGAAGAAAACATAAAACAGAACAGCACCATAGAGAGAGAGAGAGAGAGAGAGAGAGAGAGAGAGAGAGAGAGAGAGAGAGAGAGAGAGAACAAAACTATTTATTGATTCATAAAAATATCATCATACATGCCTAGTTGTAGGGCCTTATAGGTTATGGCCAAATACAAAATACATTCAAATCTAAGATCTACCTTCAAGTTCAGAGCTCCAGACACATGCTTTCAATTTCCTATCCTCCTATTATCTATCTTCTCCAAGATGGATGAATCATTATTAAAGTCTTCAACACAACCCCTACTTTTACCAATCTAAGCCTCAAGTTTTCCTAAAATGCTAAAAATGAGATAAACCTAACATTAAATACTTGAAGAGCCACAAGTTGACCTCCAATAGAAATTAAATGTCCAAAAAATTGATACCCAAGAAAATTGCAATATCTCCTAGCGTCGAAAGAATTAGAACTTCTTCTTTGAACTAAAGGTATTACTTTAGGTCCTATACAACCCCTTAAGGGCACAAAGGCTGATTCACCAAGGATAAGTGTGCATCTATCCTAAAAGTCACGCATAGAAACCTATCGTGCAAAACTTCCTAGAAATTGATAATCTAGGAGAATTTCCATATCTCCCAACTTATAAAGAATTAGGACTGTGCCTTTTATAAAATGGCTTACTTTAGGTCCTCTTCAACACCTAAAATTTTTAGCCTCTAACTCATTGCATAGAATTAGTTACATAGCCTACAACAGGCACCCAGAAACTAGAAAAACATAGCTCCAACAGCAAGGTAAAAATGGCTCAAACCTTAAAATGATAACTCCAATATCTTTGCGCACATAAGAAAAGGTTCCCCAATGTGTCTCCAGTGCTTGGAAACTACTGAAAGCTCAACAATGCAAGACATTGCAACTTAGCAAAACTAGGAAAAAAACTAAAAACATGCAGGATAGCAGTGCAACCCAAGATGCTTCTGCATCACTTTCATAATAGTTTTGAATTCTTCATCATATGTGATCTTTTTATAATTGATTCATCATTCTATCCTTCTTCCTTACTACTAGCTTAGGTAACTCCTAGAGTAGAGCTTCCTACATCAATATGTAAGATAGTTTGATTAGTACATTTGATGCAAAGCACCATCTTTTCTTAAGTCACTTTGTCTAGGGAAATCACCCCTAATTTACCTCTATGATATTCATGAGTATCTTTAGGTAAATCTTTAGTAAATATATCAGTAATTTTCTCTTTAGTTTTCACATATTCCAATTTCACTCCTTTGTCTTGAACTATCTGTCTCAAGTAATGATACTTAACAGCAATATGCTTTTTCTTTTTGTGCATTACATGATTCTTTCATATGTTAATAGTACTAGTGTTATCACAATAGATAACCACTAGATTAGTAATATCTCTCTTCATACCTTTCAATAATTTCTTAATATATATGATATTTGAACAATTCCCTATAGCTACTATATACTCAACTTCAACTATTGATTGGGAAATATAGTTCTACTTCTTGCTTGTACAAGAAACTAGTCTCTTTCCTAGAAGAATGCACCAACACTTGTGCTCTTCCTATCATCAATATTTCCTATGCAATTAGAGTCAATGAATACCTTCACTTCAAACTTTCCATTCTCCTTGTAATAGAATCCATAGTATTATATTCCTTTTAGATATCTTAGTATCCTTTTCACTTCCATCATGTGGTTTTCTTTAGGACTTGCAAAAAACCTTGCAACTATCCCAACTACTAATGTAATATATCAGTTATGCTATGAACACCATAGTGTAATTTTGCAATTATTGATATGTATTGTGTCTAGTTCACATCAGTAGAATCATCATTCTTAGATAACTTATGTCCACTAGACATAGGTGTACTCATTAGTCTTGAATCTTCCATCCCAAAAGTTTTTGATATCTCCTTAATATATTTGGATTGAGTAATACAGACACCTTGCTTCATTTGATATAATTGTAAGCCAATAAAGAATTTGATATCTCCAAACATTGATTTTTCAAATTCCTTCTTCATTTCATCAAAAAATGATTTACATAATTCTTCCTTACCTCCAAATATGATATCATCAACAAAATTTTAGATAACAATACCTCATTGTTCTTACCAGTCTTCAAGAATAGATTATTGTTATCATTTATTCTTGCAAAACCAATCTTCACCAAGTAGTTATGAAATATTTGATACCATTCGCTAGGGGCTTGTTTCAAACCATATAAAGTTTTGTGCATCTTACACACCACATTTATCTTGCTAGGATCCACAAATCCTTCAGGTTGTTCTATGTATACTTCTTCTTCAAGTATCCCATTTGGAAATGCATATTTGAGATCCATTTGATACTGCTTAAATACTTTATAAGTAGAATACACAAGTAGTGTTCTAAGTCCTTCTAGTCTTACTACAGGGGAAATTTTTTCCCCATAATTAGTACCTTCTTCTTGTGCATATCCTTTACATATAAGTCTAGCCTTCTTCATTGTGATCTCACCATTTTCATTCAGCTTGTTCCTGAATACCCACTTTATTCCAATAACATTTTTGTCTTTAGGTCTGGGTATTGGTGTCCATGTTTTGTTCTTTTTAATCTAATCAATCTAGTCATGCATTGCTTATATCCAATATTAATTCTCCAAAGCATCTTTCATAGATTTGGGATCAAACTCATAAAGTAAGCATGTATCACTTCTAAGATTTTTTCTTTTCATAACACCAGATTCTTTATCCCCAATGATTTTTTAGGTGCATGATGACTTTTCATATATTTTGTCTAATACAGGTTCTTTTCTTCTTTGTTTTTCAACAAGTTCATCTTGAAAAATAATTTCAAGCTCATTATCTCTCTCTTGTTTAGGTTTACGTTGATGTTTTGCATGCTTAGCATTTCCTTCCTGATGTTTGACATCCTTTATTTGTGACTCAACATCATTTCCCCTATTTCTTAGCAAATGGTTTTTGCAACTTGACTTTCTTAGTTTATTGAGGATCTTCAACTTTGTTTTCTTGTTCAGGTGGAGTACTAGGAGCATTGTCATTGACATATATGAATGAGCTATAATCTTTAGGTTCTTTCTTGCATTCAAATTCATTTTTCTTTGTATATTCATCAACTTTCATATTTGCACTTTCCAAAACTTTTTTAATGTTAGAGTTTAGACACTTATAAGATTTTCTCTTAGTAGAATATCCTATGAACACAACTTCATCACTCTTAGCATTAAATTTTCATTTCTATTGTCTTAAGTATGTAACATTTGCAACCAAAAAGTTTGAAATACTTCACATTAGGTGCATATCAATACCATTATTCAAAGGGCATAGCATTTGTACCTTTCTTGACTTGCACTCTATTTAGGGTATAAATAGATTGTTAGAAATATAGGAGTAATTGAGAGGGGGGGATGAATCAGTTACCACTAAAATATTTCTCAGATCTCTTGGATGTTGGCAATAAAATTGATTTATGTTGTTATTCAGTAAACATACAAAAAATTTGTAACTCGATAAATGCGGAGTATGATTTACTTTTTACTAATCTTAAAACATTCACAATGATTAATTTGCAAAAATAAGAGAAATAAATTGAACACATGAGACACAAATATTTAACATGGAAACACAATATGGGAAAAACCATCAATGTAACTAGATACTATTTTCACTCTTCTGAAGTGAGCCCTGTTAGGAGCCAACCCAGTTAAAGGTTACAGAACACACTATTAGGTGTGACCTTGTTAGAGGATTTAATCACCCTGTAAGGAGTGGTCTTGTAAGAGGTCTTAAAACAATTCAATGGAATTGTCACCTTGTTAGAGGATTTACAACTGGTTACTAAACCAACTCTGTTAAGAGATTTTTGGATCACTGCTACAATGGTAAGAAAGTAACAATGAAATGACTTGATTGTGATGCAACTGAATTACTAATTACAGATCTCTATTTTGCTTCATTCTAGATCCTTCTTGATCAAATAAAGCTTTTCTACTCCACAAGGATACCTACTTATCCTTCAAGTTTTCTCTCACTCTTACTTTCTAAATTCAATCAGCACACTTGTACACACACTAAAATCTCAACTTGACCTTTCATTTATATTGTCTAGATTGTCAAGTTGGATCAATAACAAATTATAATGACCAATAATCATCACCATAGTTGGCTAGAAAAAATACTTAAAATAATTAAGCTTCTTATGCCAAAACAACAATATCCTTGATTGGTTGACTTTGCTTGGTAAATACTGGTTTTGAGACAATTTCCTATGTTAATTAACAGAAGCTTGGTTAACACTGAAAACTTATAAAATTCTTTGACAACTAAGTGAACTTCATGAACACTAACTCTATCCAACTTTCCTTTGCTAACCATGAGAACTCAATTAACACTATTTTCTACTAGAATTCCTTCAACGCCTAGATGAGCTTAGTAGACACTGTCTTCAAAAAGTAATCTTCAGGAATGCTTGGTAGATAAGGAAAAACTATCTTGATAACCAAGTGAGCTCAATAAGCACTGACTGACAATTGATATGACATTTGTGTAACATCAAAGACAACACAGAATTATATAATTGTATCCATCAATCTCCCTCTTTGGCATTGGTGGCAACACAACATGTCATAGCACAATGAAATTTAAGAACAAGACTTTCTCTAATAGAAAGTTTCTCCCTCTTATATTTTTTCTAAAAAATTATTTTCTTTATTTTTATTTTATGCATTAATCTCCCTCTTTGAAAATACATGCCAAAGACAACACATATCAAATTAGTATCAATGTACCTTGAGTACTGATTCATATGCAATATTTTCTTTGACTATGTTGCATCATCTAATTGATCTTCAACTTGGTTCCTATTGATGCATCACTAAAACTTTATTTAGTGAGCTTCGAATAGGGGAATGACCCCTAGCTTACCTCTTAGATACAAGAATGCATCCTTAGGTAATGGCTTGGTGAATATGTCTGCAATCTGTTCTTTTTTGTGAACATATTTCAATATAATTTCCTTGTCTTGCACCAATTCTCTGACAAAATGATATTTTATAGCAATGTGCGTAGTTTTGGAATGCATCAGTGGATTCTTTGATATGTTAATTGTGCTAGTGTTATCACAATACATGAAAACTAGTTCTTTGATCTCAACCTTCATGCCTTCCAACAACTATTTAAACCAAATAATATTAGAAAAATTCATTGTTGTTGCAACATATTATGCTTCTATTGTAGATTGGGATGTGTAGTTTTTCTTTTTGCTTGTCCAAGATACCAACCTTTTACCAAGAAAGAATGCTCCACCACTTTTACTCTTTCTGTCATCAAGATTTCCTACCCAGTCAACATCGGTGAATACCTTTAGGTCTAAGTTTCCTCCATGTTTTTTCCATAGACCATAGTCTTCAATACCTTTCAGATATCTCAAAATTCTTTTGATTGCCATCATATGATTTTCTTTGGGTTTAGCTAAGAATCTTGCCACTATCCTAACTGCTAAATCAATCTCAAGCCTTGTATGAACTACATACTGTAATTTTCCAATCACTGATCTATATAAGGTCTAATCTACCTCTTTTGAATCATCATCTTTGGTAAGCTTGATTCCAATACGCATGGGGGTTCCAATTGGTTTAGAATCTTCCATTCTAATGTTCTTGAGTATCTCTTTGATATATTTTGATTGAGTAATGTAGATACCATTCTTTCTTTGTTATATCTGAAGTCCAACAAAGAATTTTATCTCACTAAACATGGACATTTCAAAATCTATGTTCATTTGTTCTAAAAATTCTTTCAATAGATCATCATTCCCTATAAATAGAGTGTCATCCACAAATATCTCTGCTAATACAATCTTGTTATCTGGTCCTTCCTTGATGTACAAACTACTATTATTATTAGTTCTTTGAAAACCAATCTATATAGGATAGTTGTGCAACCTCTCATACCATGCTCTAAGAGCTTGTTTCAGACCATACAATGCTTTGTGTGCTTTGTAGACCATGTCCTTTTTGTTTGGATCAAAAAAACCTTTTGGTTGCTCAATGTAGACTTCTTCATCAAGAATACTATTGAGAAATCTAGATTTAACATCCATCTGATATACTTTGAAGTGTGAATAGCATACACAAGTAAAGTCCTAACACCTTCTAATCTTGCAACAGGAGAAAAAGTCTCACCATAATCAATTCCTTCTTCTTGAGAATATCCTTTACACACCATTCTTGCTTTATTTCTTGATACTTGTCCATCTTCATTTAGCTTATTTCTAAATACCCATTTTGTTCCAATCACATTTTTATCTTTAGGCCTAGGAAAAAGGGTCCAAGTTTTGTTCTTCTCTATTTTTTCTATTTCTTCATTCATAGCCTCAATCCAACTTTCATTTTCCAATGCATCTTTAAAATTTCTAGGTTCAAAATCAGCAAGTAAACATGTACTTTTTATCTTACTTCTTGTCATAGTACCTTCTAATTTATCTCTAATAATCTAATTAGGTGTATGATGCCTTCTGACATATTTAGCCAATATAGGTTCTTTGTCTTTTGAATGAATTACACTACCTTCAATTTGAATTTCAACTTTTGGCCCTGGTTGCTCAAATTCGATAGGCATTGATTTGGTAGCTTCAAAATGTGACTCGAGTCCTTGTGACTCGATTTGAACTTCTTGCAATTTGATAACCGAGGATGACTCAGGAGTTGAAATCTTCTTATTGATAGATGTGTCTGGTAATGTATCAAGTTCGATGTAAAAAAATCTCCTGTAATCTTCTAGTTCCTGTTTGCTTTCTTCTTCAGTCCTTTTTGCAAACTCATCAATTCTCACATATGCACTTTCTATGATTTTATGAATAGAAAAATTCAAACATCTATATGCCTTACTTCTGCAAGAATATCCTAAGAATATACCTTCATCACCTTTCACATCAAACTTTCTTTTTCTAGATTCTTTCAAGATATAACATTTACTTCCAAATACTTTCAAGTAGCTTACATTGGATTTGTAGCCATACCATAACTCATAGGGAGATTTATATGAGTCCTTCAATTGTACTTGGTTCAAAGTATGAACTACAGTGTTGATGGCTTCCTTCCAATATTTGATAGCAACATTCTTTTCAATCATTAGAGTCCTTGCACAATCCATGATAGATCTGTTTCTTCTTTCAGCTATTCCAGTATGCTCAGGAGTACCAAGGCCTAATACCTATCTTTTAATTCCTCTTTCAATGCAAAAGTTATTGAATTCATTGGAGATGAATTCACCACCTCTATCTGATCTTAAGCATTTCAATCTTTTCCTTTTTTCCTTCTCTATTCTTGCTAGATACCATTTGAATTTTTCAAATGCTTTTGATTTTTCTCTAAGATACATAACAATCATCATTCTTGAATAGTCATCAACAAAAAGAATAAAGAATTTTTCTCCACTATAGCTTTCTATTCCAATGGGTCCACATAGGTCAGTATGCAAAATTTCCAAGACATCCTCAGACTAATATTTTTTTCTCTTAAAAGTAGTCTTTCCCATTTTGCCAATTTGACAATTTTTGCATAAACCCACATCTAGTTTTTTTTAACTAGGAATACTTCTTACTTTCTTTAATTTTCTTATCTTGACCATATTATCAAAGTTCACATGACATAATCTTTTTTTCCATAAATTTCTTCCATTTGAGTAATAAAACATGAACAATCACCAAGATCAAGATAAAATAGGTTATCTCTTGTTTGTTTGCCTAATCCAATTAGATTACCTTTTTCATCCAATAGTCTTGCCTTGCCATGCATGAATTCCACCTTGAATCCAATGTTGATTAGTTGTACCACACTCAGTAGATTATGTTTTAGTCTTTCAACCCAATAGGCATTATCACATACAAGTTCTTTGGTTAATGAGATTCAACCTTTCCCTTTTATGCAACAAGGTTCATTGTTTCCAAACCTTACACTACCACCATCATAGTCTTCAAAGTGTTCAAACTCTATTTTCTCTCTAGTCATATGATGTGAACATCCACTATCTATTATCTATGTGTCATTCTTACTGACATGAGAGATAAGTTCCATCTTATCTTCTTCTTCATCAGATTCATCTTTCACAGCAATGTATACTATTTCATCTACACTATTATCAAAATCCTTGGCCATAAAACAAGTCTTCTTACCTTTGTACTTGAATGATTTGTGATTTTTGAAATCCTTCTTGCCATTGCACTTGTGACTTTTCCTCTCATCCTTGCTTTCTTTGTTTGGGCACCTAGCAACAATATGATCAATTTCTTCACATGAAAAATAGATTAAGGGAACTTTACCTTTGTATTTTCCTCTACCTCTAGAATATTTCCTTGCAAATAAAGCTTCAACAACTTCAAGATCACTATCAGAACTTTCCTCTGATTCTTCTTCACTTTCTAACTAAATGTCCTTTATTTTCTTACCTTTCTCCTTAAGTGAAAGTTTGGCCTCAAATATAGATTCAATATTCTTGGAAGCTGGAACATAATTGTCATAATTGTTTAGCTCAAAAGTTGTTAATCTTCCTACTAAGGTATCCAAAGTTATCTTGTGATTTGGCTTACACCTCTTTTCTTGAATAGCAGATGCTCTAATTGCATAGATAGGAAGCAATGTTCTGAGAACTTTACTTATAATAGTTTCATCCTTGATTTCTCCTCCAGATGTTCTGATTGCACTAACACTAGCTTTGATTCTTTCCACATATTTGGTAACATTTTCATCTTCTCTTATTCTCATTTAATCAAATTGTCCTCTAAGGCTTTCTACTTTGGCTCTCCTCACATTTTCATCACCACCATAGATGTCCTTTAGCTTATTCCACATATCAAAAGCAGTTTTGCAATCCTTGATCTCATCAAATTCATCATAGCTAAGAGTTGATGCAATATCAATCATCATGGTGTTATGGTTATTTTTTTCAGCAATATCTCCAATAGAAAATGTACCAGTAGGAGTTGTGTATCTTTCATCAAGGTATTTCAAGAATAAATCATTAATGGAAGCCAAATGAAGTCTCATGAGTCCCTGCCATGCTAAAAAGTTGTCTCTGTTTAGCTTTGGAATTTCTCTCTTGTAAGACATCCTAATATTTAGCTTAGGTCCTTGAAACCTTCCTACAAGCATCAAAAGCTTTGATACCAATTATTGAAATATAGAAGGAGTAATTGAGGATGGATGAATTAATTACCACTAAAATATTTCCCAGGTCCCTTGAATTTTGGCAATAAAATTGATTGTTGTTGTTACTCAATAAACACATAGAAAATGTTGTAACTTAGTAAATGCATAGTGTGATTTACTTTTAACTAGTCTTAAAACATTAGCAGTGATTAATTTGCAAACATAAGAGAAATAAAATGAACGCATGAGACACCAAGATTTAATGTGGAAATCCAATATGGAAAAAACCACCAATGTAACTAGTTACTATTTTCACTCTTTTGAAGTGAGCATGTTAGGAGCCAACTTGATTAAAGGTTACAAAACACATTGTTAGGTGTGACCTTGTTAGAGAATTTAATCACCCTATAAGGAGTGGCCTTGTAAGAGGTCTTAAAACAATTCAATGGAACTATCACCTTGTTAGAGGATTTACAACTGGCTGTTAAACCAACTCTATTAAGATATTTTTGGATCACTGCTATAATGGTAAGAAAGTAACAATGAAATGACCTGATTGTGATGCAACTGAATTGGTAATTACAGATCTCTATTCTACTTCATACTAGATCCTTCTTGATCAAATAAAGCTTTTCTACTCCACAAGGATACCTACTTATCCTTCAAGTTTGCTTTCATTCTTACTTTCTAAATTCAATCAGCACACTTGCACACACACTAAAATCTCAAATTGACTTTTTCATTTATACCATCTAGATTGTCAAGTTGGCTCAATTACAAATCACAATGACCAATAATCATCACCATAGTTAGCTAGAAACAATACTTAAAATAATTAAGCTTCTTATGCCAAAACAACAAAATCCTTCATTGGCCAACCCTGCTCGGTAAACACTAGTTCTGAGATGATTTCCTATGTTAACCAATAGAAGCTTGGTTAACACTATGAACTTGAAAAATCCTTTGACAACTAAGTGAACTCAGTGAACACTGACTCTATCCAACTTTCCTTTGCTAACCATGATAACTTAGTTAACACTGTTTCCTACCACAATTCCTTCGACGCCCGAGTGAGCTTGGTAGACACTATCTTTGCAAAGTAATCTTCAAGAATGCTCAATAGATAAGGAAAAACTGTCTTGCTGACCAAGTGAGCTTGATAAGCAGTAACTAACAACTAATATGACATTTGTGTAACATCAAAGACAACACACAATTAGATAATTGTATCCAACATAGGTGTACTTACAGCTTCTCTCCAGTATTTATGTGACAATTTTCTCCATCATAAAATTTCTAGAACAATCCATGATTGATCTATTTCTTTTTTCAGCTATTCTATTTTGTGGAGGGGTCCTAGGTACTGAAATTTGTCTTTTGATTCCTCTATCATTATAGAAAATGTTGAACTCCTTGGAAATGAATTCATCACCTCTATCAAATCTCAAGAACTTCAAACTCTTCCCTATCTCCTTTTCAACTCTGGCCAAATACCACTTAAATAACTGAAAAGCATTAGATTTTTATTCAAAAAACATCATAGCCACCATTCTAGAGTAATCATCAACAAATAAAATGAAATATTTATCTCCATAATAGCTTTGAACGCTAATAGGTCCACATAATTTAGTATGAACCAATTCCAAAATATCATCAAATGAATATGCTTTTCTCTTGAAACTAGACTTTGTCATTTTTTCAATTGACATTCTTTACATATAGCATTGGTAGGTTTCTTCACTTTTGGAAAACCTCTTACTCTTTTCATTTTATGAGTACAAGCCAAATTATTAAATTTCATGTGACATAACCTCTTGTGCCATAATGAAATATCTTCATGTTGTGGAAACAAACATGTCTCATCAAATAAATCTACATAGAAAAATTTACCTCTTGCTTGATCACCACTTCCAACTAGTTTATCATCAACATCAAAATATCTTTTCATTTATGTGATGGAATCAAACGTTGTACCCTAATTTTTTCAACTATAAAAAATTCAACAAATTATAGTTAAGTTCTTCAACCCATTAAACATTTTCACATTTGATCTTATCAATTAATTGAATTCACCCTTTACCTTTCACAAGACATGGAACATCATTACCAAATTTAACATAGCTACCCTTGTATGGTCCAATGTTCTCAAATTTACTTCTATCACCAATCATGTGATTTGAACAACCATTATCAATTATTCATCTATCAATTTTATTCACATAAGAGATTAATGCAATTTTCTCATCTTTATCAAAATCTTCTTTCATAGGAACATAGACTCATCATTGTTTTCTCTGTTAGAACATCTAGTAGAAATATGACTAACATTGTTGCATGAAAATTAGATTATAGGAAGTTTACCTTTGTATTTTCCTTTTCCTCTCCAAATCTCCTAGATATCAGTGCCTCAACTTCATCAACTTCATCAATAGAAGTATCACTATCACTATTCACATGTTTTCTTTTTCCTTTCTTGCTAAGAGCCAGTTGTGGTTTAAAAGAAGATTCAACAATAGAAGGAGTGTAATTAATGAAATTAGACATCTTAAAAGTAGTAAGCCTACCAATTACACCTTCCAGAGTTAGTCATTACCTAATGTACTTCTCAGCTCTTGTATTGTAGATACCCTAATAGCATAAATAAGAAGTAGAATTATCAATACCTTGTTGATTACTATTTCATCTTCAAAATATATTGGAACCTCAAATAGAATCAATAACCTTTTTTATTCTTACATAGTATTGAACTATGTTCTCATCTTCTGTCATTCTCATTTCATCAAACTTACCTCTCAAGCTTTCTTATTTGGCTCTCAAGACATTATCATCTCCTCTATACAGTGTACTCAATTTATCCCACATTTATTTTTCATTCTTGCACTCTTTTATGTCATCAAACTCACCATAGCTTAGGGTTGAAGCATTCTCCAACATTGCCTAATTGTGCTCTTTCTTTTCTTTGAGTTGTCAAGCAGTCAGAGGGACTCTTGTCATGCTCACATATGCATTATCTAAAAAATCCATTACAGTATCACCAATACTAGCTATATGCATCTTCATCAACATTTTACATGTAGGAAAGTTCTCTTTGTTCAAATTTGGTACCTCCTTTTTGTACATCATGATCTTTGGCTTTGAGTAACATCAAAATTCTCTCTACAAGAACCACACCTCTGATACCAATTGTTAGAATGTTTAGAATAACTGAGAGGGGGGATGAATCACTTATCTAAGATCCAAATGTATCAATTGAACAAACACTTAAAGATCTTATCATTCCATAGATTGGTCTCTACAATCTAATATTAGAAACATCAACTACATGTTTACTATTTTAAATATAACAATCTTGTAGAATGTAGAAATTAATCAATAAAATTCCATAGATAACATCCACACAAGTTTGACACTAGGATTTAACATGAAACCTAATTTGGGAAAAAACCCCTACAACATGTCACTAATTTTTACTCTTTTGAAGTGAGCTCTCTTAGGAGCCAACTCTATTAAATGTGACCTTGTTAAAGGATTTAATCACCCTATCAAGAGTGGCCTTCTTAGAGGACTTTAGAAAATTGCATTAGAATTTCATCTTGTTAAAGGATTTACATATGATAGTTAGGCCAATATGACTATTAGGTCAACCTTGATTAAAGGATTTCAAATACTATTTTGCAATAGTTAGATAGTAATAGTAGGGTTTTGATCTGTTAAGTATAACTCACTTTGCATGCATAGATCTATATTCAGTTCATGAGTTGAGTTGATTCATTAATATGCCTCCATTGTCATCTATGTCTTTGATTCACTTGGCAACCCTTCAAGCAATCACTATTCACTTCTTCTCAACTTGTCTCATCCTTCTCCTTAGTTCACCAGTCAATAACATCAGCAACTACTCCAATCTTTCAAACTCTATAGAACATATCTAGAACCTCTTCAAAACAATTCCCTTCTACCTTCTTAAATATGTAATTATGATATTTTTCTGCTTAAACATCAAAGTTTATGATTAGATTTATCACATACAATGAATATGATCTCTATTTTATTTTTCCTCTTCTTTTCTAGAAACTTCTCTTCAAATCCAATCCTTAGGTTGTTTACCTAACCTTCTCCTAGTATTAAACTATCCAACTCATCTATCCTTATCTCTAAAACAATTTTCAAATTCTAAGAAATCAACTTAGTCGGCTAGAAATTTTGATTTCTCATAAATAGTTAAAATGGTGTTCATCATCTAATACTATGTTTTGACACTCATTCATCACTGGGTTACTCGATCACTACTAAACCTCTTTCTTGACACATACATTGTCACTTGGTCAATATTAATGCTCAATCACTACTAATTTGTCTCGACACTTACTATGGCTCTATTGACACTAGCATCACTCAACATGTACTTTAACATCCTTTAGTCTTCTTCTTTGTTTCTTGATCAAGCCTATGGATTTGATCTATCTTTGTTCACACTTTCAAGACTTGAGCATTGCTTCCTTCTCCACATGTAACATGTTTAAACTATCTATCTATCTTGTGAAAGTCTAACTAATCAAATTTTCATTTGTAGTTTCCTTTTCATAACTCAACTTATCCTCTAGATTCTTTTTTTATGAATAATTTCTCAAATCCTCTTCAATAATCAAATAGATATGATACTTAGATTAGATAGCAAATTGTCTCAGCAATAGATTTGAAATCAATGACAACATAACAATTGTCTCAATTGTAGTTTCCAACAACAATGACCCTTACCCATAGGTATACCAAGTGGGATTTCTAAAAATACCCAAACTCAAACTATGTGACCGTTTAGCCCATCAAATACCCAACAATAGTTTACCTATGGGTTCCAAGTATTTTGACCCAACCTAAGGATCTTTAATTAAGTTAATCAAATGGGGATTCCAATGTGGTACTAAGATAAGGTTATTTACACATATTTCTAAGTGGACATGTCATTGTCACATATACACATCACAAGTGTCAAGTGACACCACAAAGATACATCACATTATATATGTCCTCTCCAGTAAGAAATACACAATTAACAATTTATAATTAAACATTCATGAAAGATTTCACATTTACAAATAAAAACACTATTACATAAGAGGTTTTGTCTCTTCATTAGACACAACCTTGGCTTGATTATTTCACGTTGTTTTGGTCCTAGTTCTCCAAACTATTTCTATGGTAATTTCTTGCATATCTCAATTTGAATATTAGTAGTCCAAGAAATCAGAAAAATATATAATATAAGAAAATAATATAATCTACTTAAATCAACTAAATCAATTAATTTACCATTTTCTAATGTATGAAAATACAACCATGTTCAATTAACATTAGAACCATAATGTCCCTTGTAACCATAATCACAATCATTTCATATAAAAAATATTCATTTAATGTCCCTTGTAACCATAATCACAATCATTTAATATATATATAATTTAGAGAAATGGGAAATGGATCCTTAGGGACTAATATTAATTAAGGACTTATAAAGTTAATCCCTAAGGATGGAGATAAAAATCCTAATTAAGAATTGGAGGCCCACTACCCTCCTGAATGTCTCATATAAAATATTAGATAAAATCTTATCTCTAAGACTAAAAGATGTCCTCCCCAATTTAATCAGCCACACTCAAAGGAAGATATATCCTGCAGAATCTCATCACATGTTGGGAGGAAATGGAGTGGACCAAATGCTTAGGTCGATAATATGCAATATTCTTAATAGATTATGAAAAAGAATATGATATAGTGGAGAGAATCCATCATCCTAATGCTATAATGTTTGGGATTTTTGAAGTTTTATAAAAAAAAAGTGCTCACTTTAATGGTAGATGCTTCATCTACATTAGGTGATAATAGAACAAGATCTAACTCTTTCTCTCTCTCAAGATCCATCAAACAAGGATGTCCCTTGGCTCCTTCACTATTTGTCATAGTTGCTAATAGCCTCCATTATATCCTTACAGATGATAACATGTCCCCAAAGGTTAAGAGAATAACTTTAAGAAATAAGGAAGAATTGGCAAACATATACTTTGTACATGATACATCTTTTCTAATTGAATTATCAAAAAAATAATACAACTAATCTCACTAGTAAATTAGAAATCTTTTGTAAAGCCTCTAGTAGAAAAGTGTCAATTGCCAAGTCTATAATTATAGGATGGGATGAGCATCCCCCCTCCTAGTATAGTAACTTTGGTTTCTCGTAGGGAGGCTTTAATCACTTGGTTATATATCTGGGTATACTTTTCTCTATTTCCCCTAACCTCAATGCCATGTGGGAATGGGTTAAAGGAAAGATTATGAAGAAGATAGGCAAGTGGAATAACAACTATTTTTCCTTGGCTGGTAGAATATAATTGTGTTAAAAATTGTTCTCATCATATACTATAGATTACCCCTCTGCATGGTTCTTCAACCAAAGAAAAATCAACTATTGTCCAGAAAATCATCAAGGACTTCCTATGGTCAGATGGAAGAAGACATAAGAAGAGACATGCTATCAAGTGGGTGTTGTGTGCTAAAAGAAAATAAGTAGGTGGCCTTGGCTTAAAATACATAAGATGGAAAGGAATAGTACTAAGTTCCAATTGGGTAGCTAAATCCACTTGATGCAATGAACCCTAGAAACTACTAGTCTAAAATAACATAGCTAGAGGACTGCCCAAATTTAGAAGTCTTCAAAGAACCCGCACATTCATGACATTTTCTCAGGTAGGTGGAAAATTAAAGTTGAAGGATCTATTATGTTCAAATCCATCTGGAAAGCATGGGGATGTGTGATAAATTTGGTGTCAAGGAATGTAATCACTAATAAAAAATCTAAAATGTGTGGAGAAAAATATCCATGGTGGAATCTAGAGAGGAGGGGAAAACAACTTGCACTTCTTCAAGGTTGCTCAGCCAAATCCTAGGAAAGGTTGGGCATAATAAATTCAATAATCTCATAGTTTATGGTAGTTTGATTGGTTAGGAAGAACTATCTTCTAGATACTACCTTCCTCTTACACAAAAGAGGAGCTTTTATATGCTTAAAGAGGCCTAGAAATGTGCTATACTTTCAAGTGATTATGGAGATCATGTGGACATTTTATCCTTGTAGAAATGGTTGGATGATTCCTCCCTATAAAAAACTAAAGCTAAGTACATTGATAATATTATTTATGACAATGAGGATGTGTTTGAATACCTCAATTTCAAGTGATATCATGACTATGATTCTGTTAGTCCAAGTATCCCTTATCTCTCTGGAACATGAATGTTGAACCCAAGATCCAATATTTACTTTGCTAGGCCCTGCTTCACAAAATTCCTTTAACTAAGATGAATGGTGAGTGTTACCCATGTACTATTTATTCTTAGCCAAAATATATTTCCCACAATTTTTTAGAGTGTAACTTTACCAAGGTGGTCTAGAGTTGGTTTAGTATCCCAATAATCCTTGACCTTCATATCTTCCATGTTCTTACTAGTTACCTTCTTGGATTCCTTAAATATCTTAATCTATTCTAGGTCATTCTTTCTCTCATTTTCTTTGGTTTATTTGGCTTATTAGGAATGGTAATTGTTGACTATTTTTTCCTCCATTCAGCCCATCACTAAAATCCAATAAAAAAAAACTTCAATGGGATAAAGAACATGAAGACAAGATCAATAGTTGTCATGTCTTCATGCTATTCTTAGTGGGGTTTCACAAAGATATGAGATGCTTCCATGCATCTCCATTCTGACATTTCTTCATGTTGCAATGCTTCTGGGATACTTCAGAAGCCAAAATTGTTCCATGTTTCTTTAGGTGGTAATGTCTTTCTATCTATGTAGGTAATTAACTTGGCATTTCATCTGATATCATGGTGCCATGTGTCTTCATTCTAGAATTTCTTCATACTACAATATTTTTTTCAAGGCTCTAAATCCAAAAATTGTGCCATTTGGCAGAGGGTCCCATGTTTCACATTATTAGCTTCCCTCTTTGCTAAGATCTTTTGACCTAATGGCCCTCACATTTTTGCATCACTACCTTGGACCTTTGTGAAGATGCAACAACCATTGGATTTGATCACATCTTGGGGCTCTCCTCGATGCATCTTAGCCATCTATTGAAAATAAAGCTCATCTTTGATCAATGGTGGTGACTTAATCTTTTGTTGGGAAGGATTCACAATAATTTCAAGTTGTTCATTTTGAATGGAAGAACTTCATTGATAGCCAACATATTTTTGGGGGAAATTAGATTCCACCACCCCTCCCCCCCCCCCCCATGGTCAACTCTATATTTTATAGTAGATAAAATGTCATGTTATCCCTCCCCACATTTTTTCTCCAATGGCAAGAATTAACTTCTTGTAGCCATGGCACACTATCATGACCAGTTCTTTATGGTTGAGTGACTTTTGGGATTTTTTGCACTTCACCTTGGTTGGGGTTTGAACTTCAAGTTAGATTCAATTTATGCCAAAACTCTTTAAAAGGTAGATGTAAATATTTCTTAAGGGTTCTTTTCTACTTGTATTTTGTAGCAGTGTTATGCTCTGCCAAATTTTCCTTTTCATTAATGAAACTTCTCATCTTTACCTCTTCTTTCCATTCTACTATCTTGTCCATGCTATTTTCCTTGTAATAAATTTTTCTTTTCTAGTTTCTCAATTTTTCATGTTGTGTTTAATTCTCTAGTGAAGCTCTTTGTTGTGAAGTTTCTCATTCCTTTTAGTACCCAATTGGTTTCCAACCTACATGTGAGTTCTTTGAAGGTGGATTAGAGTTTAGATTTTTGTATTGGAGTGTTTCATTGATGTTTTATGTAGTGACAAGAAGAGATTGTAACCATGCTCTATCTTGATGCATCACCTCCCTTTCCCTTTCTACATTTAGTTTTTGTTCTCCTTATCCCTTTTCCTCTCAAATAGTAGTTTAGGTGCACCCTAGTATTAAGGAAGTCGGCCTTCTCTAGAGATTCATCCTTAGAGTACAAGTCCCACACTTGGAGGTTGTTTCCATGTTAACAAGGTTTCTTGAGGGTCATACCTCAAGTAGGGGTGCAAAATTTTGTGTCAACAATTTTTGCACACCTAGTGGGATAAAAATTTACCTTCATAAGTTTGTTGGCTAACCAGTTTAAAGATCCATTCACTAAGAAATTGAATATTTTTCTCAGCATCATCAGCCTTTAGAGGCATTCAATCAAATACCATGGCAACTATAAGAACATCTACTATTTTGAATAGACCTAGTGGTGCTATGATTTTTAGATTCTTATGTTTCCTTGGGATTTCTATGAAGTTGTTTTTTAAGATGCCTTATCATGGACCCACTTCATATAGACTCTTCCCATTTTCCCCCATTTGATGAAGACGCCAGTTTTACCCCAAATTTTCATATTATTTTTTTCCATGAATGTATTGAGATTCCACCCTGCAAGTTCATATCAGTACAAGATTTCCAAGAGAAGCACGAGAGGAATAAAAATCAAGCCCATATGTTGATTCCTCCTTAGGTCTGGTCTCCCCTGCAACATCCATTGATCATCCTACTATCTTTCCCATAAAGCTTGATAATGATCCCAAGGCCTAGTTAGAAGAGCTTTGCAACTATATAAATGGCTTGTTTCTTGGCTTTTCTAACTTAGGAAGGATTTTTATGAAGTTCATAATCCTTATGAGTTTTCAAATAGTGGGAACTTTTCCTTTGTTATGCTCCTTGTGAGTTCTTTGATTGATGTGATGTTTAGAGACAAGGAGATGTGGATATATGACCCATATGGATGTCAAGTGGTATCTAAGACAATCAATGCTTTCAAAAAGGCTCAGGAGGCTCTCCTCCATTTGTAGCAGAAGGAAGAATTCAAATAGAATATATATAAGGAGGAGGCAAGGTTCAAACTTGAACAAATGTAAGAGGCTAAAGCACAAGAACCTCCAAGGTGCAGATTTTCCTTCTTCAAACAAAGTGGCCCTTCCCAAACCACTATTTCAAGCTTCCCTGAATCTTAGCCTATGCTTCAGACACCTCCTTATGATGATGATTGTGAACCCCCATCTGATTATTGTCCCTTCTTCATCATTAATGAAGAAGAGAATGTATATTTTCCCACGTTAGAGACAACAATAGAGCAACCACCAATTGAAGAACATGTTTTGCAGTAGGAGGTTGAAGAGGAAGAATGTCCCAAGGACATTTTTGTCTTTGTGGAGGAACACATTAATGTGCATGAGGCTTCTCCTCAACTCCCATGCAATGTCATAGTAGAGAAGAAAATCCAAGAAGAAGAGTTTCTTTCTTCTTCAATCCAGCATAGGATTTTTGTGACATGGGGACATCACAGTGGATGGGGGAGATTTATTTCTATGAGCGTGGGGCCTCATTTCTATCTTACAAGCTATCTTCCCCATATGAGGAAAAATTTTTGCAACCAGCTAAGGAGTACAAAGAAGTGGAGGTAGCTATTGAGAAAAGGGAAGAGAATCCAATCCTCTTATTTGAAGAGCTCCCCTCCTTTGTTGAGGAAGAAGAAGAAGAAAAGTTTGTTCCTTCTCTTGAGGAACAAATTATGTCTTTTTAACCTTTACAAAAAAATGAGGATTTTCTACTAGAGAAGGAGGATAATCATTCATTGTAGTAGATAGTCCTCCATGGTGTGGAGGATGGAAAAGAGTACCTCAAGAGTAGCTCTATCCTTGAGGAGAAACATGTTGATATGCATGAGGTTGCCCCTCAACCTATGCATACAACTGTAGCAAAGCAAGATGAGTTGAATGAAGACAATTTATTGGATGAGCTGGAAATGTTTTGTTCATGCATGGACATCAAGCAATATGGCCCTTCATCAGATTACTATGAGTTGTAGCAGTAGCAAGTGGAGATTCACACCATACTACTAGTTCCCAAGGAGGTAGCTCACAAGCATCATGAGGAAAAGGAAGGATTATTTATTTATGAGGAGGAGCCACTTCCAAGCCAACTAGACACCATGGTTATAGAGAAAAATATGGTCAAGGTTGCCTACTTAGACCTAGCACCATCAAGAGGATGCCCAATAAGGCATCTAGTTCTGCAACAATGCAAGTTACCCCTAGTCATTCTTATTTTTGAGTATGACAAGGACTTCTACAAGGGTAAGCAAGTTGGTCTTCCTCAAGATTAGGATAATGTCACAATACTAGAAAGCTTCATTGTTTTCAACATTAGGAAGAAGGTATTACATGCAACAATATTTTGGTCATACTTGCTAATTTGTCTAGCTACCCATGTGCATGGGAAAATGAATCAACTTGTAAGGAAAGGAAACTATTTCAACAAGCCAATCAATGGCTTTGCTTGATTTTTTTAATCATAGATACATGTACATAGTAGAGTGGGTATTTTCCATTTTTCCAAGAAGTGCACGAGCACAACTATTCCCTCTTGCATATGGAAAATTTTGTAGTTTGTTTGTTGCAGAGGAAGATTTTTTTGAAGTTATAGGTGAAATGGCATCTTGTTATTTTGGTGACTCCATGCTCAATGGATTGCTTAGAGACACTAATCCTATGCTTAGTAGGCAAACATCCCCTATGAATCACCAAGAATGATGATAATTTTTTCCTCCATTCATCCCATCATTGATATCTGATCAAAGAAACCTTCAATGGGCTAGATCCCATGCAGAAAAGATCAACATTTTTCATGTCTTCATGTTTGGCTTAGTGGGGTTTCATGAAGATACAAGATACTACCATGTGTCTCTATTCTAGTGTTTATTCATGCTCCAATGCTTCTTTGATGCTCTAAAACCTAGAATTATGCCATTTATCTTTGGGTGGTCATGTTTTTCTATCTATGTGGATTCTTGACTTGACATTTCATTCATCATCATGGTGCCACATGTCTCCATTCCATAATTTCTTCATACTATAGTATTTCCATAAGGCTTTGAAGTTTAGAATTGCACCATGTGGTAGAGGGTCCCACCTTTCATGCTATACGCTTCCCTCTTTGTTGAGATCCTTTGATCCGAAGGCTCTCAAATTTTTGCATCACTTGCTTGGCCCTTTATGAAGATGTGATAGCCATTGGATTTGATCATATCTTGGGGATCTCCTTGCTACATCACAGTTGTATTTTGCAAATAGAGCTCATCTTTGATTGATGGTGGCAATTTAATCTTTTTTTGAGGAAGGATTCATGATGCATCTAGGCCATTCATTCCAAATGGAAGATCTTCATTCATGACCAACATTTATTTTTGGAGAAATCAAATTCCCCCCCGCCCATGGTTAACTTTGCATTTTGTGAGAAGATAACACATTGTGTTATCCCTTCCCACATTTTTTCTCGAGTGGCACAAATCAACTTCTTGTGGCCATGGCACATTATCATAGCTAGATCTTTAAGGTTGAATGATTTCTTTGGATTTTTTTGCACAATTTTACTGCCCTCCATGCCTCTTTAATGCATAAAATATTTAGATCTTTGGGGATTTGATCTCTTACAATTGGATGCATCATTTTTCCCCTGCCTATCACTTTGAGCATTAGATTGTACTTCATGATCAAATTATTTTCTGATTCTTTAGTCATTGCTTCCTATGCAACATGCTTCCACCTTGGTTGGGGTTTGAACTTCAAGTTAGATTTGAGTTATGCCTGAACTCTGTAAAAGGTAGTTGTAAATAATTCTTAAGGGTTTTTCTCTACTTGAATTTTTTAGTAGTGTTATGCTCTACAAATTTTACCCTTCCATTAATGAAACTTCTTAGTTTTACCTTTCTTTCCATTCTACTATCTTGTGTGTGCTATTTTCCTTGTAGTAAATGTTTCTTTTGTAGTTTATAAGGTTTGCATGTTATTTTCAATTCACTAGTGATGTGTTGTGTTGTGAATTTTCTCCTTCCTTTTAGCACCCAAACAATTTCCTACCTACATGTGAGTTCTTTGAAGGTAGATTAGAGTTTAGATCTATGTATTAGATTGTTTCATTGATGTTTTGTGCAATTGTAGGCAGAGATTGTAACCATGTTCTATCTTGGTGCATCACCTCCCTTTCCCTTTCTACATTTAATTTAACTTCTCCTTATCTCTTTTCCTCTCAAGCAGTAGTTTAGGTGCACCTTGATAATAAGGAATCTAGCCTTCTCCAAAGATTCAGTCTTAGAGTGCAAGTCCCACACTTTGAGGTTGTTTTCACGTTTAAAAAGGTCACTTGAGGGCCATACCTCAAGCAGTAGTTCAAACCTTTATGTCAACAATAACATATTTAAGGGTGGGTATATGATCCTTATTGATTCCCCATGGAGAGTTACGATGTATAAAATTTATTTGCATGTTACGTTAAGCTACATGTTAAAAGAGAAAAAATTGTTGAGAGTTACTAGTCCATGCACTAAAGTTCCCAAAGATTAAGGGATTTGGTATGAGGTAAAAACCAATGATAATGATCAATTCAAATTTGACTACAAGAGATTCTTGAGCAGATCAATTTGAGGGAGATTGATGAGTTGAATAATCCAACTGATTTAGCTAATCAGGTATCTGTTGGAACAAGAAGTGCTAATAAAAAATGTCAAGATTAGGTAGCATCATGATCAAGTTGATCAAGGATGCTAACATATCCAATAAAGTGGTAGTTAAGGGAAATATTACAAAAATTAATTTTGGTAGGTCTCCTTGTCTCATGATTAGTGTAGTTCCATGTACTCCAGTCTTACATGGAAAGCATTGATGAACAACCTAACAAATGTAATTAGGGATAGCACACTTATGCTTAAGTGGAGATATGGTCCTTTTCCATGGACATCCTATTTTAAGGAATAAGTGTATTTGAATTACCTTTTTCTTTATTTTATTTTAAATATTTTTGGGTTGGCCTAATTTTATAATGGTTCATCTTAACAGGCTACAGATTGAGATACTTACTAGTTTATTTCATAAACTATGGGTTTGGTCATATGAATACTCATATAATGTAGTAGAATTCTAATTTATATCTAACAGAAAAAACAATTGTCTAAGTATCATCATGCAATGAAACATAATAATTAGATAAGGTGTACAACCATAAAAAATCACTTTAGTTAGCGAATGAAGATGTATGTAGAATGATGTCAACATGAGTTTAGTAATAGATATTAAAACAAAATCATTACATCCTATGCTATCAATCCATGTCAATATAGTCTAAATCTATAAAATGCCAATGTTGTAATTTAACATCTCATAATGCAATATCCTCATAGAACTATTTGCACAATAGTTCAATTATAACATCAAACATTAATTTACCTTTTAAGTACTTCTCATCCTAATAAAATTCCATCTACACTTCTTAATAATTTTCATGCAGGTAAATATTGAATTGTAATACCATAATAACCATCTAAATCCATTTTCCCTAATTAAGCATGAAATATCATGAAGCCATAAAAATAGGTTCTGAAACTACAATAACATGTCAAACATTTTATCATATAACCAAATTGGAGGTCCAACATGAAAGTAAGTAAAATTCTATATCATCCTCAAATAGGGTCTCAAAATAAATTTACTAGTGTAGGGAATTTAAAAAGGCCAAATAAGACATACAAGAATTCTAGAAACACCCTAATTAGCAACCATTCATAACATGAATGGAGAAACAATGTGTCTATGTATGTGTGCATGTGCACACGTGTGTGCATGATTCTCATTGAAGGTTGTAACAATTTCTCTTGTTTAAAATATATATTCTTTAACTTGTCTACCCTCTATCAAGTGTCACATTTTTAAAGTTAAGATTCTATTAAGTGCACAAGAGGAGGGGTCTTACAATTGACATAATTCAAGCAATATTGTCTTAGGGTTAAAGTTATCTAAAGAGAACATACAGCTTCTTGCAGTGGTATTGAGATGTAAGGGAGGTTATAGACTAAAACAAGTTGAAATTATTGGATAATAATATTGTACACTCTATTTGGATTAGTTGAACCACATTAAATCCTTTTGTCTTGTGTTCCATCTATGTGTGCTTTATTCCCTTGTGTTATTTGTTTTTTATTAACTAAAATAGGTTCTACAGGGATCTTGAAACCCAAAAGTCTTACATAATAACAAAAATATAAATAAAAAGTAAAGTCCAACTAGTATGCATCTGCTTATAAGAAGCCAAAACCAAAAGATAGGCCCATGGCCACAAAAACCAGTAACACTAGATAAGGGCATAACAAAAAATGAAAACTAAACCTATTAGTTCTCCCTATCTAGAACCTACAGAGTCTCTCTAGCTTCATTGGCCTTCCAGTTGTCTTTGCCCGCTTGATCCTAGTTCTGATCTATTATTTTTCTATCTAAATAATCTTAGTAGTGATAACACTAATCATCCAATCTTTGAAGAATCCATCTTTAATAACCTTATTGAATATGTACTTTACACGACGTACAAGGAGCTCAATACATCACTTTAAATGTTTTTCCTATATCCTATAAATATTATGTCATTTTATTGAAATTTGATATCTTCAATACTAGTGAGACCAATAATTTTATTGATTTATAAAGGTCTATGTTTAACCTAGTGACACTCATATAACATGTTTGCATATTCAACCCAATTTCAAACTTGTGATATAATTTCCATTTATTTTTATTTTTGCTAGCTTCTTCCAATATATTTTGGGTTTCTTTTTCCAAGATAAATCAAATCCTCCCTTCTCGTGTTCGTATATTTCCTCTTTTTACAATATCACATATTTTTATATTCTTTCTTACTTAATATTTCCTTCTTCCACCACATAACTTTCTTTTCTATATCTTGCACTCATCATAATACCAAGGATTTTTTAGAAAAATTATCCTTGGATCTAGCTATATTACAAGGTCATCTACATTAACCTCATGCATTATGTGAATTGGTATGTTCCTATGTACAAAATGGTTCTATATGCTAAATTACTCTCATATTTCTAGAAAAAAGGGAAATATTGACTAGTTATTTTATTTTCTTGAGTCACAAAGTTTATACCTTGTGGATGTATTTCTTTTGGTTGACATAGACATGTTCCCCTTTCTAGCTAATTATGTAGATGTAGAGATTTACATATATTAAATTGTGATATGATTTCAACTTTATTTGACACACTCCTACCACTATCTCTATTAGCCGTAAAGTATTATTATGTAAGTAGAGGGCATAGTCCACCACACTTTGTCCATTGTAAGTTTAATAGGTGATGCTATACAAATTTGACCATGCTTTCTTACCATAAAAATGCATGATCATGTTGAATAAACTTCGTGACCCCAACAATTTTTCCATGTGGTGTGTAATATTACTTTTAGTAACTTGAGAGGTCATTTCCCAAAGTTAATCATCTTATTCCTCCAAAATTAGCTTGTAACTTTCTTCTTCTTTTTTTCATTTAAAATTGAGAACTTGAATACTTTTTGTCCTAGCATTAATGGAAATCCACACCACTAAATAGAGAAAATAAGTTTTTATGTTATAGAAAAAAGAGTCTTCATGTTCTGGATTTCTTTTCTTATACAATTTTGAGCATCTGGAGCAAAGTTGAAAGTTGCCAAACTTATTATAACATGATTTTATTTTATCTTCAATTATATATTTTTGTACCATGTATCTTTGACTATGAACACAACTCCATCATGGTTCTCTTATTCCAAACTGAAACTCTTATATGTCTTTCAAATGCTTGGACTTTATATCATTCATGTTCATGAGTTTTTTTAGAGTGATAATATACTTTCCTTTTGGGTCCTAATCTAGGTCCTCTTCTTCATGGATAATCTTTATAATTCCAACTTACTATCAATTCAATGTATTTTTAGGGGAATTAAAGTCATATTTCTAAAATGTCATTGTGTTACTAAATTTAGTCTTTAATTTATTGTACCGTTAAAGCTTTTCCTCTCCTTTTATCATTTTTTCCTGTACTATGAATAGGTCATCATCAAGGTATATTTGTTTACCTCTAACACTACTAAATTTGATACCAAATTACCATGGTATCTCCATCGTAATTATGGCCTCACAACCTATCATTGTCATAATTCTAGTGGCTTGCTATTGGAATTGTGACAGCAAGAAGTTGTGATGCCATAATTGCGACAGACCTTCCATGGTAATTTGGTATCAAATGTAGTAGTGTAACAAGTCTCTTGTTCCTTTGTGACATGTTCTTATCTTCAAGGTTCCTCTTGATGTAAATTTGGGTGTTTAGGAATAGCAAGCTGGATGAATATTGGTTATAAACTGTTGAAACTGTCTAGGAAGACATTTTTTAAGAATAAGATGGATTAAACGAATGTCCTCTAATTGAACACCTAAAGCCATAATTTGACTTTTAAGAGAATCAAATTTTAAGAGGAATTCATCCATACCTTTAAAATCTGCATACCTGAGATCTTCGAGTTGATCTTGCAATTGTATTTTGCGGTATTCATCGCCACTGTCATACTTGGTTTTCAAGATGGACCATGCATCATGAGCTTTAGAACAGTGAGCAATTAAGACATATAAATATGGAATAATAGAAATACCAATTAACCCTAAAGCTTCTTCATTTTTAGCTTTCCAAGTATCTTTCTCGTCTTGAGTAGCCGCTGAATCGAGCTCAAGAGAAGGGTCAGTGGCTATTTCGAAGAGATGTTTAAAACGAAAAATAAATGAGATATGAGTTTTCCAAGAATGATAATTAGAATAGTTAAGTTTGATTTCTGGAATTAATGTTGACATGATTAGGAAAAAAAAATTCTTCGCTTTTTGGAAAAAAAAATAAAAAATAAATGCCCTTAATTTGAAAATCAGATGGATTGGAAAAAAAAATGTTGTTAAATGATAAAGAAAAATAAATAAAAAATTAAATTTTATTAATTGAAAAAAAAAAAATTAGTTTTTTTGTTTTTTTTTATATAAGATTAAGAATATTTTCTTTTAATTTTAATTAATTGTGATAGAGAAAATTAAAAATTAATTTATTAAACAATTAAAAAATTAATATAATAGAAGTTGGATTAGTTTTAGTTAAAACAAAATTGTAAAACAAAGAGGAGGAAACTTTTTTTTAAAAAGTTGAAAGGGGAGGGGAGCGGTCAGTGGCTACCGTGGGGCGAAAGGAGGGCCGCGGTCGGTGGTTGTCGCGTGGCGGGAGCGGCTGAGGTCGGTGGTCGCCGCGTGGTGGGAGCGGCGGTCCGCGGTCGGTGGTTGCCACGTGGCGGGAGCGGCCGAGGTCGGTGGTCGCCGCGTGGTGGGAGCGGCGGTCCGCGGTCAATGGTTGCTGTGTGGCGGGAGCGACGGAAGCAGTGGTTGGGGTTTAAAAATGCAAACAGAGTGGGGAGCGGCGTAAGAGTGCGCGGCGGTTGCGCGCGGCAAGGGTCGCAGAGTTGCAGAGTTGTACCGGCGGCGGCGGTGTAAGTTTGAACCGGCGGCGGTGGCGGTGCGAGTCTGCAACGGCGGTGTTTGCGCGCGGTGGCACGAGTCGGGACCGGTGGCGCTTGCACGCAGAGAAATGGGAACAGTGCCGTCGGCAGCGGTTGCGCGCTGAGGCATGGGGTGGCGCGCGGGTGGCGCGGCCGCCCAACTAAAATAAAAGAATGTTTTTATTTTATATATAAAAAAAACTTTGCACTATGTTTTTAAAAAAAGGCACAATATAGTAAAATATATTATTTTTTTCTAAAGAAATTTTTTTTTTTTTTGATAAATGAAGTAAGAAAAAGTAGAGAGATAGAAAGCTTTACTAATGTAATATGTTTTGTTTTGGTGGCATGCCGTCCAAAACAAACCAAAAAAAATTAAAATTTACTAAAAAAAATTAAAATTTACTAAGAAAACCCTTTGGCGGCAAGCCTTCCAAAGAGGGTTAGGAAAAAAAATGAAGCTTGCATGCACAAGATTAATTAAAAAGAGCTAATATCACAACACAATCTTCTTCTCTCAATAACGTCTCCAAATAAGGTGTGCTCCAATGAATGGCAACCTTCACCACAAAACTTAAAACAAGGATTAGATAACCAAGCTCTGATACCATGTAAGAAATGATAATGTTGAGCAAGGAACGAGAAACAATCCACGTAAGTTAAGTGTGAAACAATGTTACCATAAGATAAGCAACTCCAAGAGCATACACCAAGATGGTTCAACAATGGAGACAAGGATTTATAAGGGGAAAGCAAAGAAAACCCCTTGTGAGTTATTATGAATGAAGGCAAATGCCTAAAGAAGAGAGAGAGAGAGAGTGTTGGAGCAAAGGTAGCTCAATACAATAACATCAAGTGCTTAGAGTGGTGTGTAGTTGTGTAGAAGGAAGGAGGAGCATCTCTTATATAGAGATGAGAGAGGAGTTGCATTTGTAACTCCCATTTCTATGAATGCCACATTCATAATAGGTGTGTGCAAAGTGTCACAATCCTCTTAAGGAGGATAAACTAAATAAAGAAATAAACAAGAGTTGTCCTTACATGTGGAATAAAGGATAAACAATGACATGTCCTCCACATGTGTACAAGTGGACAAACTACATGTAGGGACCCTTGGAATATCCCAATTAAAATATATCCAAGGAAAGATTAACCTTTCTAACAAAAATTGTAAATCATACCTTACTTTCAATTATATTGCTTGCAAAAGTTGAAGTTTAAATATCTCTATTGTTTCCATTGAATCTTCATGTTAATTCATTCTATTTGAAAGTTCTTATTATAGAATATAGATATATGATTTATTTAATTGATAGATGCAATAATTCATCTTTAAAGTCATGTAATAAAATTAATGTTTGATTTAGATACATTTCTCTTACTTGCATATTGAAACCTCAGTTCGTATAAATTTTATTTATTCAATGAATGTTTTACCTTATATTGCATTATTTGTAAACTACCTAAAGTCTATTCTAACTTGAATACAAAATTTAACATCAAAATTATACCTACAATCTAATAAATACAATGAACAAAACATTAGTACCCCATGATGCTATAAAATTTCTAAGAGGAAATCTAGCACTTTAGAGAAGAAAGGGAAACTTATTTTTTCATCTATTAAGAGAGCCAAAATGCTCTCTGGAAAATGTATGGAAAGAATTTAATTCTCATTTGTAACAAATAATATTCCTTAGAATCTATTCTTTTTCCTAATAAAAAAAATACTCAAAAAGTTCTCCACTTAATAAACTTTATGGTGTAACTCTCCAACTTAACTCCTTCTAAAGGTTCACCATTCAAGCATATATGTAAAATAATATAAAAGAAAAATATATATACACTTGATGTAAGGGAGGATGGGACACCAATGTGGGACCCATCTCCCAACTAATACTTCCTCCACACCTAAGTTTAGACACAAATCTACCTTTAAATGCAAACAAAGAAAGTCAATTTTAAAAAAACTTACCTCTCACTTTCATTATCTTCCCCACCACACTCCACCTCTGCCATGCGTGGACCTTTGGGCCTCCTTAGGATTGAGTTAATGTTCTAGTGTGTCCTCCCATGTCAAACTTTATTGAGTTAATTTTCTGGTGTGTCCTCCCATGTCAAAATTTATGTGACCCCTAGTATGGAAGCATAACTAGGACAATAGCTTAGAATGTTTTGAGGTGACCTCCCATAACTTTCAAACAATAAACACACCCTTCCTTTAAAAAGGTCAACTCTTCTCATACATGCCTCCATGTGGGAGAGACAAGAAAAAACCTTGGGCAATGCTCAAGTATGGAAACATGTGCCAAGGGAGAGGATGAGGGGTAAAGCCAAGTGGCCAAGTGGCCAAGTTTCCATAGGGGAGATTGGTTAGGTAGTTAGATAGGTTTAGTTAGTAGTTTGATAGGTTTAGTTAGTAGTTAAATAGTTTTAGTTAGTAGTTAAGTGGGTTAGTGTTTAAATAATAAAGTAAGTTAATGTTAAATATAGGCTATGATAAAAGAAAAATATTTTATTAATAGTTTTATTAGTAAGGGTAATTAGATTTATTTAGTAGTTGTATTAGGAGGGTAATAAAGGTTAAGTTTTAAAGAGTCATTCTAGGTGTTAGGTTTGTTTTTGGTATGTTAGAATTAAGGTGGGTCATATTGTTAAGAAAAGAATATTATGTAAATTAGTTAAATCATTTTATTATATTATTTCATTTGTTATTTTATAATGTTTTATTATGGATTCTTTAACTCGAATTGCTAAGATCATGGGAATCAAAGGAAAATGAAGAGGTCTTATGTAGTTGATCCACTAGTGAAATAGGAAGGTGTCATAGAGATAAAATGAATATTGAAGGTAATTAAATAATGAATTATAATGATTTAATTAGTTATATTAAAGTATGAATCTAAATGAGATCAAATATTAAAGTACCAGATCACTTCCTAAGAGGTGCAGAACTAAATCAACTAAGGACATTGTCTAACTTAATGAAATGAACATATGGAGTCATATCAAACCTAATATGTCTTCTATAATTATTTAAACATATCAATTCAACCTTAAGGAAAAATGGAACCCTACTGCTTTCTCGAATATGATGTCACACTTTAACTAGAGTTTTATTGTAGTGCCTGCCCTAGTTCGCATTTCGATTATCATTGCCAAACTTTTTTAGGCTAGTTTTATGTTTATGTTTAGTAGCATTACTTTCAGGTTATCAGATATTGTTTCAAATTTAGTTGATTTAAGATGAGATTACTTGGTACTCTATACTTCATGTGTGTGTGATGATTATTATAGTGTTTTTAGTTATTGATGATGATTAGTTAAATAGTTTATTATATGTGTTTTCTTATAGATACTTACCCCATACTACATGTGTATGGTGTGCGTGTTTGTTTTCTTTATGTATGGCATTTCTAATGTGGTTAAGGAAGGGAGTTTTAGTCACCTACTAGTCAAGATCTACACGATGCACCACTTCCTACCATTGCCTGTTTAGCTTAGAATATTATGTTTGTAAAGGATGGATTTTATGCAAGTTGCAGGTTTTGGGTATTGACTTCCCTAAATTGCTAGGATGAGTGTACCTTATCGCATTATCTCAATGGTAAGAGAGGGGAAATAAATTCTTGATTCCAAATCCTAAACCTTTAAGCCATTTGTCTTAATTGAAAATTAGGACAAGTATCCGAGTTGAGTACCCTCTAAATGCTTCGAATCATGTCAATTTGTGATTATAACCCTTTAGTTTGATTTTGTATGTAGTTTTAGGAGTCTTTGGTAGATTTTCTATTAATTAAGTTTAATTTAATGGCAATTATTATGATATTTTAAATATTTAGTTATATTTAATTGACAAATTAATTAAATAAAAAGAATTAAATCTGAAGATAAAAGTTATAAGAATAAATTTAGAACGTGATAATACTTATTTAATTTAATAATAATAATTTATTTAGAGTTCATTTTTAAATAAAATAAAAATAATATTATTATTTAAGTTAATAAATATTTTATCAATTAAGTTTCGAAGATAAATTAAGTGGAAATATAGTAATTTATTAAAAATTTTTAAGTTCGCATGATGCGTGCATGAGATTAAAATATAAGAAATTAATTAAAAGATAAAACAAGTGAATTTAATAAAGATATTTTAATTGCATAAAGTGCACATGAGATTGAAAATTAATAAATTCATTAAAGGAGAAGTCAAGTGAAAATTGAATAAAGTTATTTAATAATTCAATTTAACGTACATGGAAAAGATAAAAGAAGGATTAAGTAAAGTTAATTTAGAGTTGAAGTCTGGCGAGCAAGGAGTTCTCTCGGGTGAACAAATAATTAGTGCCCCGATTTAAGGAGAGAACTCCTTATCACAAATTGGGGGGTTCATTTTTGAAGAAGGGAAATTTTGGAAGCAAATTTTGGAAGGGGAATTTTGGGAAAATTTTCAGATAGAAGTTCTTGGATAGAAGAAAATTCTCTCACAAATCTTCTAGGTGTTGCGATTTTAGCATTAGAATCTAGGTAGATTCTTATGTTTTGAATTGCACAGTTTATTATGTTATTTAAATAATTCTATCTTCTTTATGACTGTGGATTGTAAATCCAAATTTCTCTATGATGAACTGTGAATATTTCAATGTTGTAAATTATTGAATGCATGTCAATATCTTTTGCATATGTGGGGAATAGAAAAATAATCAAGAAACCCCAATTTTGTAGATTAAAGAATTTAGTATTTTTATTCGGGAAAAGTTTGAAATAAAAAGAAAATTTTTAAACTAGAAATTTGAATGGTTACACTTATTTTTCTTATCAGACTAATATTGTAAATGTTATTAAAAATATATATTTTAAATATTTTAAAAGAGAATTGCTTTGGTTAAATTTTATTAAAAATAAAATAAAGTATATTTATATAATTTGAAAAGATTTTTATAAAGTTCTTAATAAACAATAAATAAAATTTTAAAACAAAATTTAATTTTATATAAACAAGCAATTTTAAAAAATAATAATAATAAAATATAATGTATGTGGGAGGGGTTTTATCCACCCCCCAAGTACCTTTTTGGTTGGCAGCCTCCTCGTGTACCTCTGTTGCATTAATCGTAGTGTACTACGATTGGCGGAAGGAGGGGGGCACATTAAAGGGCCACACTGCTTATTAAAAGGGGCAGCCGTTTGTGTTAGGTTTGTTTTTAAAAAAAATATTTTTATTTTAAATTAATAAATTTTGTTAATACTTTTTTTAATATTAATTTTTAATTATTATGTTAATTAATAATATTTATTAAAAAGTTTTAATAGTATTTTTAATTATTATTAATAATATATATTAATAAGATTTTAATATTACTTATTATTATTTAATAATATTTATTAACAAGTTTTATTGCTATTTATTAATTTAAATATTTATGCATTTTAATATAGTAATTTTTTAATTAATGGAATTATTGATAATTTTATTAAGTATTAATGACTAATATTTATGGGGATATTATTATAGATATTTATATAATTATTAATTAATTTAATTAATTCTAAATTAATTAAGTTAAATGATAATTAAAGTTATTCAATGGGGTTTTAATTTATTTAATTATTGATAATTTTGATTTTAATAAAATTGTAATTATTTTATTTAAAATCAATAATTGTTACTTTTATAACTTAGATAAATAAATGATTATCCTTAATTATTTATAGGGTAATTGTACAATCATTTAAATATAGAATGGGTTAATTGTAAGTGTTAACTACGAAAACTTATTACTTGAAACATATATGGAACTGGAACTTAAACCCTACATTAACTCAACAATATTTTCCCAAATCAAACCGAACTGTGAGACTATTATGTTTTCTATGTATTGTCTATGCTTTGGGGTTTCGGGTTGTTCTAGTATTGACCAGTCTTAGGGTGTTACCAGAGGCTCAGGGGTTATGAGTTTGTGATGTCATGTTGATATTTTGTTCTCGATCTTTTTTAATCCAACCATGTTAATGTGATGGTATGCTCTATGTATGTCTTTATTTACTATTCTTTATTGCTTTCTAGTGATCTTGTGTACACTGAGGTGAATATATGACCTTCTTGACTTAACCATTTTTGAGTCTTTGATTAGTTATATTTGAATTGCTTTCCAATCATTTTGATAGGAATAAGGTGTTTGTTTGCTTTGATCTTGGTGATGTCATGTTGTGACATATTTGACTTAACCATTTTGAGTCATTGATTAGTATTATTTGGATACTTTCTTGTTGCTCATTGAGAACTGATGGGTATTGTGATTTATCTTGGGATGCTTTCTAGTTGCTCGTAGAGAACTAAAGTGATTATTGTGGATTATCTTTTGATGCTTTCTAGTCGCTTGTATATGACTGATGTAATTTTTATATGATTATTGATTTGTGATTTTATGAGCCTAGGGTAGGTAATCTATATGTAGTGTTAGGAAGTGGCTTGCAATGGGGGCTGGGGCCCTAAGTGGTTCCCAAGGTAACTCATTGTAAGTTGTTTAATAAGTGAAAACATTACATGAACCTAATAAGAGTCTTTTTATGTTCTTGCCCATGCCTTGAGTGCTAGTACAGACTAGGATGGGAGTAGAGAGAATGCTTGTTGTGACCTTGCATTTCGTAGTATGCCTTGTCAGTATGAAAGGATACTAGTGGCCGCATAGGGATCACTAGGGATCCTGGCATCCTAAGAGACTGCCAGGGTAACTCCAGCATGATTCATGCGATGACATTTGCCCACTTACATAGTAGGTTTCCTACATGTCTTGTGTGCCTTTGGGAATTAGATGTTGACTTTTCTTAGAACCTTTGAGTTAGATTGCTTGTCGAATTTCCTAGACTTAGAGAGTACTTTTGATATGTGGTTTGGTATCCTATTTGGGACTTGAGACTATCTCCTTAGCACAGTGGGAGTGGACCATTTAGGTTCCACGCAGTCATGTGGCAGTGCTTTTTCACTCTTACCATTGAGATCCGTCTATAATCACCATGGCTAGAGCTTCATTGTCTGCATTTGCTCTCATTCTTTCTATGTATCATTATGATGGATGGTTATATTTCATGATGGATGTTATATCTTTTACGATGGATGGATGTAGCATGTATGGTGAATGGTTTCATTTATTTTATTATACTTTGTATCATGGATTTGATGAGGATGATGTATTTCTATTTCTACATATGTATATTATTCAAAGCCTTTCATACCCTGTGACATGTACAGTGGATGATTGAGCTTTCTGAATTTCATTTGCCAAGAGGCATTCAAAACAAATGCATATTATTTAATTAGATGTTAGACTTTTAATTATTCTTTCATATGGATGTGGTAGTTGTTGGACTTAGTATTAATTAAACTTAAATGTGACTCAATGTCATGGGATCCTTAAGAAATGTAACCTATTATGTATGCTTTAGTTGAATGTATGTTATTGCTTCTGCTACTATGTGTTTGATGTGAATGTTATCTTTCTTGTTTCAAAAAAAATGTTGGAAAACTTGGTAAAACTTTAGGTTAATTCTTTTGGATCCCTTGGTGGGGCGTTACATTTATCAAATCGAACTGTGTGACCCAAATTAGGTGTACCTATAGTAACAAAACCTAAGATTTTGTCATGGTGCAATAGGGTTGAGATGTTGACTTTGCATCATTATGAAATGTAACAAAAACTCACTTCTATCCCATTTAAAAATTTTGTAACATATTCAATTTATGTGTGTTAAACATGGCGTTAAATAACCTTTTTTTTTAAATTATTCATGTGTTTTTGTCTCGATATTTTGGGCATGACACATTAATCCCTATAAAAGGTAATCAACCAATTAGAAAATTAGAAGGACAAAGGAAAAAAAGGGATGAATCTATATTATTGATCATGATCTAGAAGCTTCTTTGAACAATCATTTAAGGAGAGTTTTAGACCTTATTCATAAAGGTTGTGAATGAGAATTTTGAAAGCAAATTTCTAAGGCAAATTAGAAGTAAAAGCCTGAGGCAATCGAGCAGTGCAATAAGGAGTCATTGAAGATAAATAATAGAGAGGTGATATTACATTGGATAGAGGAGATATGTATCAACATTATAGTGCAAATAGAAGAGGATCAAGGTAATGTAACATTTTAATAGGTGTTTCAAGGTAAATCTCTTAACAAAGTGGTCCTAACAGGCCTATGTAAATATTTTTAACAAAGTAATCACAATTGCAAAATTAAACCATTTAATCAAGGTAGACCTAATATTATTGTATGCTCTTAATAGGGAAGACTACTCATAGGGTAGACCATCAAAAGTGATCAAACTTTGTAGCTTTAATAGGTACACTTTATTGTTGTAGTAGTGAAGATCTTTGTGGGTATCATCCCCACCATAGTTTTACCTTCACCTTGGAGGGTATCTTGTTGGAAATATAAGAGGAGTAACTAAGAGGGAAGGGGTGAATCAGTTACTACAAAAATAAATCCTAGATCCCTTAGATGTACAAAAATAACTCTAAGAAAACTTAACTCTATTGATGCTCGGTAAACATACTAAAAATGTTGTAACTCAGTAAATACTAAAATTGATTGAAAAACACTTAATGTGAAAATCTTAACATGTTATCTGTGATTACTTATTACTTTAACTTAGTTGCAAACACATAAAAGAAATTTTATGAACACATTTGACACAAAGATTTAACATGGAAACCCATTTGGGAAAAACCACCAATTGCAACTAGTTACTACTTTTCACTCTTCTAAAGTGACCCCTGTTAGGAGCCAACCCTATTAAAGGTTACAAAACACATTGTTAGGTGTGACCCTATTAGAAGATTTAATCATCCTATTAATAGTGGTCTTGTTATAGGTCTTTAGACAATTCAATAGAACTGTCACCTTATTAGAGGATTTACAAATAGTTATTAAGCCAACTCTATTAAGAGATTTAAATCACTACTACAATGGTTAGAGAGTAACAATGACATGACCTTATTTAGATGCAACTAAATTTCTAATTACAGATCTCAATTTTAGCTTGTATACTTGATCCTTCCTGATCGAATATATCTATTCAACTCCACAAGGATATTCTAGTTATCCTTCTGATTTGCTTCTTCTTTGCATCATTAGAACTTCAAAATCTTCCATGCATTCACATACTTCACACTTTATAATCCTCAACTTGACCTTTTATTTATATCTTTCATATTTTCAAGTCATCTCAAATACAACTTAGAATAATTAATATTCATCTTCTTAGTCGGCTAGAACCAATAAACAAAACAATTGAACTTAATATGCCAAAACAAGAAAATCCTTTGTTAGCTGACCCTGCTAAGTAGATACTAACTCAAAAATGATTTTCCTGTGTTAACCAAGTAAACTCAGTCAACACCACATACTTGCAAAGTTCCTTTGGTAATGAAGTGAGCTTGGTTAGCACTAGTTCCATCCAATATTTCTTTTATTAACAAAGTAAGCTCGGTTAATGTTGTCACTTAGGTTTTCACCATTGTCCAAAGCCTATGCATGAGGACAACCTAGTGAAACATGGAAATAGCCTCCAAGCTGTGGGACTTGAACTGTGAGGTTGAGTCTCCAGAGAAGGCCAGCTTCCTCTTACTATCAGGATGCACCTAACTACTCTTGGAGAGGAAAAGGGAGAAGGAGAGCATGAAAGAAAATCTACCTAATCTAATCTAAAGAGGTGATGCACCAAAATAGAGTGTTCAGACCAATCTATGCCCATATATGCACTATTGAATCAGAATGAAACTGAGGATATTACACATTCAGACTTATTTTAATCAAATAATCACATGCAAATCAGAAGACCAAGATGAATGACACAAGGAAAGGGATATTCACTTATATTATCATTCATGGATCCAAGGAGATACAGTCATGCAGAGTAATGATTTCCAAAAAACACCAGTAAGAGGCAAAGAGTTCTTGCACTTTCATACCAATGGCTGAAGGAGGTAAGGTAGAATATCATTCAGTTCAAAGGTAAAGGGGATTTTTTACACTGAAATTGCAGAGCAATAGCAAAGAAAAATCAGAGAAGGATCGACCTTAAAAAAATCTACAAAATTTTCCTTTATAATGCAAGCATAACTGAAATTTTCCCTCCAAAACTATCCTACAACCACCGCCATCAAGTCCTGCAGGGAACAATCATGAAAATTTGATCTTTGTTGCAAAAAAGTGCCTTGAGAAGACAAAAATGAGACCATAAATGTGCTCTGACTAGGTAGATGGATCAACTGGGGGGCGGTGGAGCGTTCTTTCCTCATTTAGCATTCACTCTGGGGTGGTTGGAATCGATTACAAAGATCGAATTAAATGGCAAAACCTGATCTCCCCTGCTCCTAGTTCATGAATCAGCAAGTCAACTTAGTCAATATAACCCTGGCACAAAGATGAGCCACATGGACCAATCAATCTACCTCATTTTTCCACTTTGCAGTTCTTCACACAGTTGACCATCTCCTTTCTTTACTCATTGCGACAACCTTGCGAACCCTGACCACGACAGTCACATTAACTATCGGCCCTTAATAGTTATCGCCTAGCATTACCTTCCTAGGACACGCATCCTCCACCCATTTTCCCACATTATTTAATTTCCTCACATCTTCATAATGCGAGGAAGTGTTGATCGTTGATCTCCACAAGATCAACGATTAAGAAACTCCTTCGTGTACTACGCTTGTTCCTGCCCTGGGCCTATCACACCTGGTGCCACCTCAGCAATCCGTACCACATTGTACAACACCTGGCATCCAACTAAATATCCACAGAGAAACTGGTCCCGCAGAGACACATGGTGACTACCTGCTTTCCCGCAATATTTGATTTCCTCGCATCTTCATAATGCGGGGTAGCCTCAACCCTTGATCTGTGAAGATTTGATGGTGCACAGAGATTTGTAGAATTGCATGTCTGGTCAATTGGATGGGTCAATAAGATCCACCTTCATACTCTAACCTACCTGATAGCTACCACAAAAGACAAGCCACCTATTGATATCCTCTGAGAAGTGGGCCCATGACATCAGTGAGACAGGTGTCGCCAAACCGCTTCCTTGCATTTTTTAATTTCCTCGCATCTTCATAATGTGGGGAAGTTCCAGCCCTTGATCATCTTAAATCTGATGATGCCCATCACTTTTACTTCTTGGACTTGTACAACCACCCACATGAAATCTCCTAATACATGCATCAACAGCCTACTTTCCTACATTGTCAGAAGGTTTGACAAAGCTTAGAATGCGGGGAAGCGAGCACCAATCAATCTGCCAGCTAATCCACCACCTATCCAACCTGTAGCCCATAGAAGGAATGTGGACCCACCTGCCACACTTTGCAAAAAGGCTTTCCCACATTATTTAACTTCCTCGTATCTTAACAATGTGGGAATGCAATGATCGTCGATCTAGGAAGATCTGAAGGTGAGGAAAGTTGCAGGCTAGTGGAAGAAAAAGTAAAATACACTAAGGTTTAATTGTTTAAATTTTGGTATTTCTCAGTCATAAAATAATATTAAACCTGGGGACTAGTCATTGGGTGAGGTTTGTATTTAAAATTCAAATTTGGCAGGGCACAAAATTAGGTAATAGTTAACACTCATCTTCCATAAAATTTCCTTTGACACCCAAGTGAACTCGGTAGATACTACCTTCTAAACTAAAAAAACTTTGGAACACTTGATAGTCACAAAAAACTATCTTCATTGCCTGAGTGAGCTTGGAATATACTGATTGGTAATGATATGAGATTTTTTGTAACATCAAAGATAATACACAATTTGTTCTAACAATCTCCCTCTTTGGCATTTATGGCAACACAACATGTCATAACACAATGAATTTTTGGAGAAAGAATAAAGTAAGGAACGTATGCTTAGTTTCACTCTAATTCTCATCCTTTAGAATTCCCTCTATTAGTGTGAATTCTTTATGCCTTTAGTTTATCCCTCTTTCAGACAGCTTCTATCTGCTAGAACTTCTACCAAGTTTAGTCCCCCTCTTTGAAAATTCTTCTTTTCCTCTTTGACATCTCTTTTCTATAACAGAAAACTTCTTCCTCTTTTCAGAAAAATTCCTATGAAATATGATACTATACTTCTCCCTCTTTGACATCTCATGCCAAAGAAAATTCTCAATGGATATTAATGTACCTCAAGTATTGATTCATTTGCAATATGCCCTTGTCAATTATGCACTAACTGATTGATCTTCAACATGCTTTGGTTGATGCATCACTAAACTTCGTTTAGTTATCTTCATATAAGGGAATGACTCCTAGCTTACCTCTTAGATACAAAAATGCATCCTTAGGTAATGGCTCTATGAATATATCTACAATTTGTTCTTTTGTATTCACATATACCAATCTGACTTCTTTATCCTATACCAATTCTCTTAAGAAATGATATTTTATAGCAATGTGTTTTTTTTGGTATACATTACTAGATTCTTTGATATATTGATTGAACTAGTTTTATCATAGTATATAACTACTGGATCCTTGATCTCTATCTTTATACCTATCATCAGTTGTTTGAACCAACCAATATTAGAATAATTAACTGATGCTGCCACATATTATGTCTCTATTGTGGACTAAGAGATACAATTTTCTTTCTTTCTTGTCCAAGACACTAGTATTTTCCCAAGAAAGAATGCTCCACCACTAGTGCTCTTTCTATCATCAATACTTCCTGCCTAATCAACATCTGTAAATACTTCTAAGTCCAAATTGCCTCATATTTTGTATCGTAAACCATATTCTTTAGTACCTTTCAGATATCACATGATTCTTTTGACTACCATCAAGTGATTTTCTTTGGGATTTGCTAAGAATCTTGCCACCATACCAACTACTAATGCAATATCAAGCCTTGTATGCACTACATACTACAATTTTCCAATCATTCATCTGTATGTGGTTTGATCTACCTCTTTGGAATTGTTGCTTAATTTTGTGCCCCACCAAAATTTGAATTCAAATACAAACCCCACCCAACGGCTAGTTCCTAGAGTTAATATTATTTTAAATGCCTAGGGAATATCAAAAAAATTGAACAATGAAACCTTATGCTTTATTTTCATCAGCCTGCAACTTTCTATGCCATTAGATCTCCCATGATCTACGATTCCTCACTTCCCCACATTTTCCAAATGCACGATCTTTAAATAGTGCAAGAAAGCCTTTCTGCGATGCGTGTCCCAGGTGATGTCACGGTGAATGTTCTGAGAGGTTCAGAAAGTACAAGTTATGTTCACCATCTGATGCAGGCAAATCAAGGGCTGGCACTTTCCCACATTATAAAGATGCGAGGAAATTTTAAAATGTACAAAAGTGGGTAGCCACCACGTGTTTCTGTGGGACCAATTTCTCTGTGGGATTTCATGTGTTGCCAAGCATGGTATGGATTGCTAAGGTGGCACTAGGTGTGATGGGTTCGGGGCAGGAACAAGCATAGTACATGAAGGAGTTTCTTGATCATTGATCTCATGAGATCAATGATCAGTGCTTTCCCACATTATGGAAGTGCAAGGAAATTTTAAAATGCAGGGAAGTGGGTGGAGGGCATGTGTCCCAAATGACATCATTTGCCCACCCTCTTCGCAAGAAGGTACTTGATGAGCCCTCACCGTCTGATATGATCTAATCAATGGTAGGCACTATTGCACTATGAGAAGCTATGAGGATGACATGTATAGTGCCATAGCACCCTTGTGCCATGTGGATCAGTGGAGCCAAGATGCCAGGTTGTGCCATGTGTACTGAGTTGTTTCGTGGGCCTAGAAGTTTAAAGGAAAAGCGTAGGAAAAGGCGAGTCTTCACGATCGTCAGATTAAAGAAGATCCATGGCAAGAACTATCTCGCTATGGGAAATCACCCAAAAGATACGTATAGTGACATAGCACCTTGCTGACACATGTCCCAGTGGGTCTAGTGCCAGCAATAACAGTTAACGACTGGCAGTTGTTGTAGTCATTGCAGTTAAGGTTTTAGGAGTTGGCACAATTAGTGATGAAAGACATGCTCAACTCAGGGAGACTTTGCAAGATGGAAAAAAGATAAAAGGCTATTGGTCCACGTGGCCCATCCCGATGCCAAGATAGGTTGACTTGCTGACTCTATTGATAGTAAGAGGAAGTCGGCCTTCTCGAGAGACTCAACCTCACAGTTCAAGTCCCACATCTTGGAGGTTGTTTCCATGTTTCACTAGGTTGTCCTCATGCATAGGCTTTGGACAAGGGTGCAAACCTAAGTGACAACAGGAATCATCAGTTTTGGAAAACCTATGTCCAATAGAGATAGGGGTTCCAACTAGTCTTTAATACTCCATTCCAAATTTCTTTAATATCTCCTTGATATATTTAGATTGATTAATATAGATACCATATTTCTTCTATTGAATCTACAATCCAACAAAGAATTTTATCTCTCCAAATATAGACATCTCAAATTCTTTACTCATTTCTTCTAAGAATGCCTTGCACAAGTCATCATTTCTTGTGAATAAGGTATCATCAACAAATATTTCTACCAACACAATCTTCTTGTCTGGTCCTTCTTTGATGTACAAACTATTGTTATCATTTGTTCTTTGAAAACTAATATGTACCAAGTAGTTATTAAGTCTTTCATACCAAGCCCTGGGAGCTTTCTTGAGTCCATATAATGCCTTGTGTAATTTTCAAACCATGTCCTTTTTACTAGGATCTACAAAACCTTAAAGTTATTCAATGTAAACTTCCTCATCAAGAACTCTATTCAAGAATGCAGATTTTACATCTATTTGATAAACTTTAAATCCTCTGTGAGCTACATATGCTAGTAAAGTCCTAACACCTTCTAATATTTTAATAGGAGCAAAATTTTCACCATAATCAATACCTTCTTTTTGAGAATAGCCTTTACATACCAACCTTGCTTTGTTTCTAGAAACTTTTCATAAAAACTTTTCAATCTTCATTGAGCTTGTTTCTGAACACCCACTTTGTGCCAATTACATTTTTATCCTTGGGTCTAAGAACAAGAGTCTACATTTTTTTCTTCTCTATATGTTCTATTTCTTCATTCATTGCTTCAATCCAACTTTCATTATCCACTGCATCTTTAAAATTTCTAGGTTCAAATTTAGAAAGTAAACATATACCTTTTAATTTGCTTCTTGTCATTATTCCATAAGATTTGTCTCTAATGATCTGATCAGGTGCATGATGCCTTCAAACAAATATTTCTAATATAGGTTCTTTGGATTTGGAATGAGTTTCACTAATTTCATCATGAACTTCATTATCTAGCTTGAGTCCCACTATTTGTGACTCTAGTCCTTTAGACTCGGTTTGAACTAGCTCAGTAGCCTCTAACTCAGATCCTTCAAACTATGACTCAAGTTGCACTATCTACAACTTGGTAACTATTGGAGATTTTGGGGACTCAGGAGGTGAAGCCTCCTATCTCTCAGATAGATTTGGTAGGGTATTAGGTTTACAGTAAACAAATCTTCTATAATCCTCTGACTCTTTTCTACTTTCTTTACTCCTTTCTAAAAACTCATCAATTCTTACATGTGCACTTTCTATGATTTGATGAGTAGAAAAATTCAAAAATTTGTATAATTTACTTCTATAGGAGTATCCTAGAAATATGTCTTCATTACCTTTGAAATCAAATTTTCCTTCTCTAGATTCTTTCAAGATATAACATTTTCTACCAAATACTTTCAAGTAACTTACATTGGGTTTATAGCCATACCATATTTCATAAGGAGTTTGATTTGACTCTTTCTTTAGCTGTACTCTATTCAAAGTATGAACTACAGTGCTGATTGCTTCCTTTCAGTATTTGATTGCAACATTATTTTCTGTCATCAATGTTCTTGCATAATACATGATGGTTTTGTTCCTTCTTTAAGCTATTCCATTATATTGAGGTGTATTAGGGCTGATACTTTTCTTTTAAATCCTTTTTCAATGCAAAATTCATTTAATTCATTGGAGATGAATTCACCACCTCTATCTAATCTCAAACATTTCAACTTCTTTCCAATTTATTTTTTTACTCTTACCAAATACCACTTAAATTTTTTAAAAGCTTCTAATTTTTCTTTTAGATACATTATTGTCATGATTCTAGAATATTCATCAACAAAAAGAATGAAAAACTTATCTCCGCTATAACTCTTTATTCCAATAGGTCCACATAACTCTATATGCACAAGTTCTAAGACTTCTTCAGAATGATAGTTCTTGCTTTTGAAACTAGTCTTTCCCATCTTACTAATTTGGCAGTTTTTGCATAGATCCAATCAAGTTTCTTCATGCTAGGAATACCTCTTACTCTTTTATGTTTTCTTATCCTAACTAGATTATCAAATTTTACATGAAATAATCTTTTGTGTTATAACCAACTTTCTTCTACTTGATCAATAAAACTTGAACTTTCATTGAGAACAAGATAGAATAGGTTACCTTTTGTTTATTTTCTAGATCCAACCAAATTTCCTTTTCCATCCAACAGTTTGGCCTTCTGTCCATTAATTTTATCTTAAATCCAATGTTATTCAACTATGCCACACTCTGTAGATTATGCTTTAATCCTTCAACCCAATAAGAATTATCACATATAAGTTCATTAGTCAAAGAGACACATCCTCTTCCTTTTATGAAACAAGGTTCATTGTTTCCAAATCTCACACTATCACCACCATAATATTCCATGTGCTCAAATTTTATTTTATCTCCAATCATATGATGTGAGTAGCCATTATCAATAATCCATGTATCATTTTTGCTAACATGAGAGATAAGTGTCATCTCATCTCTTTCATTGTCAAAATCATCTTTTACAATAATATATACCATTTCATCTTCACTGTTATCAAAATATTTAGCCATAAAACAAGATTTCTTACCTTTTTCCTTGTAGTCCTTGTAGTTTTTGAATTCCTTCTTGCCTTTATGCTTAATAATTTTCTTTTCATCCTAATTTTCTCTATTTGGGCACCTAGCAACAATGTGATCAACTTTTGCACAAGAAAAAAAAATTAGAGGAATTTTACCTTTGTACTTTCCTCTGCCTTTGGAATATTTCCTTGTAAGTAGGGTTTCAAAAATTTCAAGATCATTGTCAAAACTTTCTTCTATTTCTCCTTCACTTCTTGATTGATTGGCATTTTGATTTCTTACTCTTTTTCTTGAGTGAGAGTTTGGCTTCAAATGGAGACTCGATACATTTGGAACTAGGAACATAGTTATCATAGTTATCCAACTCAAAAGTTGTCAACCTTCCAACTAGAGCATCCAAAGTTATTTTATTATTTGGATCACATCTCATCTCTTGAATAGCAGACATTCTAATTACATAAATAGCAGACACTATTTTTTCATCAATGTCTCCTCCAGATGCTTTGATTGCGCTTACACTTGCTTTGATTCTTTCCACATATTTTGTAATGTTTTCATCTTCTCTCATTTTCATCTAATCAAAATGACCTCTGAGACTTTTTTCTTTAGCTCTTCTTACATTGCCATCTTTTCCATAAATGTCATTCAGTTTGGTCCACATTTCATGAGTATTTTTGTGGTATTTTACTTCATCAAATTCAGCATCACTAAGAGCAGATGCAATATCAATCATCATGATGTTATGATCTTTCTTTTCAACAATATCTTCAACTGATAATGTTCTAGTGGGAGTCTTGTATTTAGTATCAAGATACTTACAACTTGAATCACTAATAGTTTCCAAATGCTACAAAGTTGTCTCAATTCAACTTGAGAATCTCTCTTTTGTAAGAGATCATGATCTTTAGCTTAGGTCCTTGAAACCTTCTCTGCAAGCATCAAAATATCTAATATCAATTGTTAGAAATATAAGAGGAGTAACTGAGAGGGGATGGGTGAATCAATTACTACAAAAATAAATTTTGAATCCCTTAAATTTCAATACAAAAATAACTCTAACTTGATACTAAATACTAAAACATACTAAAAATAATATAACTCAATAAATATTGCAATTTCTCAAAAAACACTTAATATAAAAATATTAAGATGTTATCTATGATTACTTATTACTTTAACTTAGTTGAAAACACATTAAAAAAATAGCATGAACACATTTGACATCAAGATTTAATGTGGAAACCCAATTTGGGAAAAACCACCAATTGCAACTAGTTACTATTTTTCACTTCTAAAGTGAGCCATGTTAGGAGCCAACCTTGTTAAAGGATACAAAACAAACTATTAGGTGGGACCCTATTAGAGGATTTAGTCACCCTATTAGGAATGGCCTTGTCAGAGGTCTTTAGAAAATTCAATAGAACTATCACCTTGTTAGAGGATTTATAAATAGTTGTTAAGCCAACTCTATTAAGAGATTTAGATCACTGCTACAATGGTTAAAGAGTAACAATGACATGACCTTATTTGGATGCAACTAAATTGTTGATTACAGATCTCAATTCTAGCTTGTATACTTGATCCTTCTTGACTGAATATATCTATTTAGCTCCACAAGGATATTTTTCTTATCCTTTTGATTCGCTTCCCCTTTACATCATTAGATATTTAAAATATTCCATGCATTCACATACTTCACACTTTCTAATCCTCAACTTTACCTTTTATTTATATCTTTCATATTGTCAAGTCAACTCAAATACAACTTAGAATAATTAATATTCATCTTCTCAATTGAATAGAACCAAGAAACAAAACAATTGAACTTAATATGCTAAAACAAGAAAATCCTTTGTTAGCTTACCCTTCTTGGTAGATACTAACTCAAAAAAGATTTTCTTGTGTTAACTAAGTAAACTCGGTCAACACTGCATACTTGCAAAGTTCCTTTGGTAACCAAGTGAGCTTAGTTAGCACTTGTTCCATCCAATATTTTCTTGATTAATCGAGTGAGATCAGTTAACACTCATTTTCCATAGACTTTTCTTTGCTGCTTGAGTGAACTTGGTAGATACTGCCTTTTGAGCTAAACAAATTTTGGAATGCTTTGTAGTCACAGAAAAACTGTCTTTGCTACCCTAGTGAGCTCAACATACACTGATAGTTAATGATATGACATTTTGTATAACACCAAAGACAATACACAAATTTTTTTGACATATCTATGTTACCATATCTAGTGTCATGTGTTGATTTACTTCTTATATGTGTTATTCATGTTATTAGATGTTAGATCTTATATTAAATTATAGTATATGATTTATTTGACAAAAGGTTAAAGTTTAATGAGGGTTTATGAAGGAGTTATCAATTATGTTTTATGTTTGATGTGATTTTGAAGATACTAATTCACTTCCCCAACCCTTAGTATGTTACTTTCCCTGTTATATTTCTAACAATTTTTATCAATGTTGTGTTCTCTTAGTAGAAGTCTAACTACTTAGGAGTTAAATATCTTGGAGAATGGAAGCCTACAAATTAGGAAAGATCATTGAAAATCATAAAATTGATGTTCAACTTAATTTGGAACAAGTTAAGATGGCAAAGGACACATTAAGAAAATCCTTGAAGAGAATGAATGAGATAACAATGCAAAAAAATGACACACAATACAAAGAATAAACTATTGAATAATTGTTTGATAGGGATAGTTCTAGTGAATTTGATGCAGCCATAGAAAATATATTGGACAAGAACAAGAATTTGAATGAACAAGTTAGAGCATTAAAAAGAGAACATGAAATGCATTCGGTAGGGTTATGTGAATTCATAGAACAAAAGAAGAAAGATAAGGATGAGAAGGAAATGGTTAATGAAGACAAGAGGAAAATGGCTATTAGACTTGATGAAAGGATTAATGAAGTGCAAAGGATGATAAAAAACCAATATGACATGATCAATCAATTGTTAAGTACAAATTATGAGATCTCTAGCAAGGTAGAAGAGATTGCAAGTTTGAGATCTGAAAATGATCAATGTAAGAATGAATATAGAGCTCAATAAAGTCATTGAAAGGATGAACAACCCAAAAGAGGCTATGAGATTACTTAATGATCATATGAATGCACCAAGAAGACCTCACAACACTTCTAGATTAGGATGTCTCAAGTTCCTATTAGGGATTGAGAAAGGAGGGTCATCAAAGAAAAGTAAACAAGGGAATGTGACTACAAAACCAAATAAAAAGAAGTATACATGTTATCACTATGGAAAATTAGGCCATACACCAAATGTCTATAGGAGAAAAATTGGTAAGTCAAATCCTAAACCCAAATTCATTGGAAATCTCTTCAATTGTAACAAGTACAGATACCAAGCACTTGAGTGTAGATCAAATTTGTCAATAAGGGGTCTAGATTTAAAAGATATTGTTATAAATGTCAAAAGTATGGTCATATGGAACAAGATTGCATATACACTTCAGAAGAAAGAATTGGAAATTATTCAGCCTAATATGTTCTAACTATTAGGAGGTTGGTTGCCTAAGTAGAGAGTGTAGGAATTGAGAACCAACATACAATTATGAAGAGAGAAATGGAAAAGTAAAGTTTAATGTAGAAGAACTAAGAACTCAGATGAATCAAACTTGGAAGAAGAAATCTGATGGAAGACATAGTGAAAATTTTGAAATTATGATCACCCAATCCAATGGATTAGGTGATTCCCCCACCTCAAACTAAATGAAGAGGTATGCATGGAGTTGTGTTTTAAATTGCTACATCATATATTAGTTCCTAAGATTTTTTACACAAAGTTCCAAATCAAAATGATACTAGATGCATGAGGACAAATCCAAAGTTTAAACAGAGAAATGTGTTCTAGAATTAAGTTGAATAACTTGCGATGACTGACTGGCAATGTTGAAGTCTTAAAATGATAGTAAGGACCAGGCTACTATAGTAACTAAGTGGGAACATAGATCGAGTTCAAGATTATAGTGTTATTGACCAAGGGAAACTAAAGGAAGTATTTTTTTTTAGTTTTAAAAAGATGGCCAAGACACTTATTGCACACCCACCATATGTAAAATGCATTAATGAGGCCCTAATCTGAATATTTTGACCTTTATAACATATTTCATCGATCATTTTTCACACCATGTAATTGATTTTTCAAGAGATCACAAAGGTAGAGTGATTCCAAATTGTTTAACATCATTTTGAGTAAAGATCTGACAATGTGCTATCAGTAATCGAGTGTGATCCAAGGGTCATATTGCTACCAAGTGAAGCAAAGTTGGACAATCAAACCCTAATCATGAAGAATGGCATCAAGTTCGACTGAAATGGAGAAAGAGGCATCATCCAAAATTAGTAATAATCCAATGATTCATAATGAATCTTGAAATCCACATAAATTGTATGCATACCCTAAGATAGCTTATAAAAGAGATTCATCTAGAGCCCTATCCTCTGTCCCACCTAGGGTAATTTTAAATCATGATGTCATATGTTATTATATGTGCAAAATTGGTGAAATTTGAGATTTTGAAATAAGAAACCCATATGAGAAGCTTTGTGCTGATGGAAAACTAAAGGAGGAACACAACCATATTGTCAAGAAATGGTTAACCCTTTCCCTAAAATTTCTAAATATTTTCAAAGAAGATTGGATCAAAACAATTTTGAGTCATCTACAAGACATGAAACTATGGTTAGAAATAGGACTAGTTGAAAACACTAAACAAATCATCCATTGAGTTATTGGATTCCCAGTCTTAGATAAAGTTAAACCTATTCATTGCAAGTGGAGAGAATTTATTGAGGAAAATATTTGGTTAATTAGAATAAGAGAGGAATTTCAAATTCAATCATCAAAGATCCAGAGCTAGATTTTCCAATGAGGGTAATGCCTCACAAATTTTATCAATCTACTCAATTGAGGAGTGTACCTTTTGTTGTAGTTGACATAGTGTGGAAGATTGTGAAGAAATATTATTCATATGATCTTGCTGACTTGTAACTACAACAACTGGAGGAGAACTTGAAAAACATCAAAAAAGTGAAGAACACAATGTGTAAGTTTAGCTCATTGTTATTTTTCATATTCTTTTATGTGCATAATGCATTTCCTACCACTGGTAACGTAAATTGGAGCAAGAAGAAGCTAATGAAAAAAAAAACTAATGAGTTTACTAGATAGTTGGGAGATGATTTTGAGACTATCATGGATGGCTACTTTGAAGAGTTCAAAGAAAAGATGAAAAATAAGTCAAGAATGCCTAAATCTTTGGTAGACAAGTACTATGACAACATTTTTCTTAGTTGATACAAATTGGACTTATATTCAAGAAATTATACCAAGAATTGTATGTTTGAGGCCACTAGGGTATGAGATAAACATTGATGAGGTTGTTGCTGCGAAAACAACACTAGTAGATGAACCTATTAACAACGATGTTGAGCCATTCAACACTTATAAAACAATAAATATAAAAATTATGATGTAAAAAAAAGTGTCAAAGATGGAATAATAAAGACCTAAGAAGGTACATTTTGTGAGGCATTGTAGATTACACAAGGCAAAGGTGAAGATTGGAGCAATGATGAAGAAGATGATGACAATGAAGAAGATCATGATAATGAAGAAGAAGAAAATAAAGAAGAAGACAAAGTAGAAAAAGGTAAATAAAAATAAATAATGGATTCTAATCCATAGGAAACTAAAGACAAACATTTTTTTATTACCAAGCCCAAGGTGAAAAAGATATTAAAGAAGACTATCACAAAACTAACACTCACACCACCACTAGTGACAAGAAAGGACTAGGGAAATTAGCACTACAATTTCCAAGCCTTAGAAGAAATATGTTGTCAAGATAAACAAGTCATCTCAAATAAAGAGCTTGTAAAAAAGGAAGACAACCTTTGGGGAAGTTGAGCGAAGAAAACCAATGAAGAAACCAAGGAGAAGGTTCATAGTTAGAAAGGATGAAGAAGAAGAGGAAGTAGAGAGGACTAAGTTAGATGACTTGAGTTAATTCAAAATTACTACATGCAAGAAGCTATAAAACTTAGATGAGGTATGTGATAATATAAGGAGTAATGCAAGACTATCTAGATTCCATTATATAAAGTATGATACATTAAGTAATGATGATAAAAATAAGGTAGAAGGAGTAGTTTTGGACATGATGGTGAATTTCAAATATATACCTATAGAGTTAAGAAAGATGATTCTAGAGGAGTTGTACAATAAAATTGATGAAAATTGGAAATGGGAATTAGTTACTAAGAGGCAAATATGGGAAGCCTCATTGGCTCAACCTGTTTATTAACTAACAAAGCAAAATATATGTTTAGCCATGAGAAGTCATGCAAATAGGTTTCTACCCAAAAGAAGAGCATATCTTTTATTGAAAAATTGAGTAGAAGAGGTAGTTCAAGAGAGGAAGTTGACATGGAAGAAGATTTATGGTTTAGTGCATGATGATAAAGAGAGAAAGGATCAAGAAGAGGAGGCTAGAGAAGTTGAGTTAGACAATAAGGAGGATATCTATGATGATGCCAAGAAATTAGTTGACACAATTCATAAGATGGCTCAAGAAAGTAGGAAGCAAACTAAAATAGTAACCATAGAGGATGAACCTATAGAAGATCCACCAAAATAACTAATGAAAAATAAGAGCCAAAGAAGACTACATTGACTAAGCTAGAATAGAGGGAGCAAAATCCTACACAAAAGTCAGCAAGAGAGGTGTTGACGAACACCAATCATGTGTTAGTGCAAGTGAAAGAATATCCTAAGATTGACACATGGGTAACTTATCAACTAGTTGAATCATCACCTTTTTCTATTGTCGCTTTGAATCTAGTTGAAAATCAAGTAAATACAAATGTGAGTGTTATTGAGCAATACAATGTGCCATCTAGTAAGGGTGAAATCCCACAAGGACTTGAACAGATAAACAATGACAATAAAAGAAGTGTCTATAAAAATTTAGAGGGAGAGAAGAAGGAAGAGAGATCACAAGTTCAAGTAGATCATTCAACTATAGATGTGACAAAAATTTCCTCACAATCTCATATTGAGGGAGAAAAAGAGGCTATGCAACTGAGTTCAACTAGTGAACTCATTTTCACTGATGAGAAGAAAGATAATGCACCTAAACAACAAGTGAAAGCCATTGGAAAAAAACAAAAAAAAAATGAGGAGAAAAGGACAAAAGAAGCCAAGGAGTTGCAAAGACCAAGTGTATAAATTCCCACTGAAGGTCTACAGTTGTATGTGCCAAGTACCAATGCCCCAGATTTAAAGGGGAATAAATCTAAGAAAAGAAAATTGAAATCTCATGGGGGAATACAAGGTAAGAATTTGACACTAATGAAGTGATTGTGATTACTAATTGGGAGACCAATAATATAACATATGATCAAATGAAGACACTTCAAAAGTTGTTAGAAAGGAAACCTTGACACAAAAAGAGACGAGAAGGGAACAACATCAGAAGGAGGTATTGTGTGAGATCAAGGACATATTCCTTAAAATAGTTGTTATTTATAGTCTAAATGAATAAGCTCCAATCATTGACCAATTGGATCAAATAGTGAAAATATTAAATGATCGAGACATTGATAAAAATAAGAAACTTATGCAATGTTCTAAAAGAAAATTTAAGAAAAATGTAATGCAGAAAATTGCAATTGAGATAGCTATCAAAAATTTAAAACTTTCATTACTTGTAGATAATTTGGAGAAAGTAATTCAAAATTTACATATATTATTTAGAAATTTATGTGATGTTTCTATCTTTACAAAAGAAATAAGAGTACAAATAGACAAGCATTAAGCTAATTTGTGGTATAGTGCAAACACACTGAACATGGATGCAAGTTCAAGTTCAATTCATTTTCATAAGTTGAGATTTTTGCAAGGAAGACAATCTAAATTGATGATAGAAGATAGTAGAATAAGAGAAAATCTCATATCAATTCAAGCTATGCTGACACCTTATTTGGAGTTAATGCAAATGAATTTACAAAATGTTAAAGAATTAATAAAGAGAGATCCTAATTTGTCTATAGCAGATAGTATGGTTGATCTCGTGGTGAAAGTAGAAATTGAAATTCAAGCAATGGAGTCTTTAAGGACTACTTGGGAAAACACATTGGCAATGATTTTGCAAATTCATAAACCATTTTTGGACAAGTATGCTTTAACCCCTACTAATACCCCATAGCAACCATGACAAAAGTAATGGGGAGAATATGTATGATCAAACTTAAGGTGAAATAAAGGATTATGTACCAAGAAATAGAAGCAGAACATGTATATCACTGCCAAAGCCAAGTCAAGGTATGGAGCATACCCTTAAAGGGAGTTTTTGCAGATTTTGAAGTTTTGATATGCATGTAATGTTGATCATAATAATTTTTTTGCCACTAATTCCAAATGATGAGATTGTTAACTCTAAAGGAAATCTTAGTATAGTTTATTAGTGCAAAATACTTAGTCATTATCTAGGCAATGTTGGTTGGTTAACATAGCAACAGAGCCACCATATAAGATGAGAAATTATAATGGACAAGCGTACATAATCAGTTCATATTGGGCAATAGTTAATGTTGAGTATAAATTAGATTTTTTTACCAACTTAGTTAGTGTCAAGATATTATAGGAGTCAAATGGTTCAAAGAAAGGATATAGTGTGGTTAGCGAGTGATTCGAGATGCAATGAATGCCAAGAAAGATAGAGGGACTTTTAGTATAAGTTGAGCAGAGTTAAAGCCAAGGGACAATATGAAGAATAGGCATGACCGAGCATTAGAAGACTAGAAATGTTGAGTAAAATGGGTTTTATATATGAGTTTATAATGGCTCAAAATATCATGTAAACCATTATTATCATTTTGGAAGCATGTTTTAAAGGTCAAGGAGTTAATCAAGGATTTAACTACATGTGTTGTTGAAGATCATTAATCCCTATGAAAGGTAATCAACCAATCATAAAATTAGAAGAATAAGCAGAAAAAGGGATGAATCTAGATCATTGATAATGATCTAGAATCTTCATTGAACACTTATTTAAGGAGAGTTTAAGACCTATTTCATAGAGGTTATGGATGATATTTTTGGATGCAAAATTTTAAGGTGAATCGGAGGTAAAATATTGAGGCAACCAAGTAGTACAGTGTGGAGGACCATTGAAGATCAATCAAAGAGAGGTGATATTACATTAGATAGAGTATATTTGTATCAAATTCTAGTGTAGACTGAAGGATCAAGGTACTGTAACATTTAATTGGATATTTTAGGGTAAATATCTTAATAGAGTGGTCCTAACAAGCCTATGTAAATCTCCTAATAGAGTACTCATTTAGTTATGATGTTAAATCCTTTAATCAAGGTAAACATAATGGTCTTGTAATCTCTTAATAGGGTTGACCCCTCATAAGGTAGATCATCAAAAGTGATCAAACTTTGTAGCCTTAATAGGAACACTTCATTTCTACATCAGTGAAGACCTTTGTGGTGGTCATCCCCACCATACTTTTACTTTCACCTTGGAGAGTGTCTCTGTTACCATATATGGTGTCATGTTTTGAGTTATTGCTTGTATGTATTATTCATGTTATTGGATGTTAGATATGATATTGCACCCCCCCACCCCTTAGTATCTTACTTTCCCTATTAAATTTCTAACAAATATAACATTTTTTTCTTTTGGATAGATAAAAGGTCTCAAGACCTAGAGTCCAAAGAATAATAAAAACCCAACTAATATGATTACAAGAATTCCAAGTGAATATTCCTCAAAATTTCCTTTGATTATATCTTCTATTTTGATTTCCATATTTAGATCTTTTCCTTTTTGAAATCCTACAACTTAAACTTGGCTAATATCAAATTGTTAGAAAGAATGAATCTAGAAATAATTAATACATAGTTCATCAAGACTATGCTGCAAAAAAATTTGAACCAAAGAAAATTAACTTGAATTTATTCATGAAAATTACTAAATTTAAATAAGATCTAGAGATATTTTAATTTTATTTTGGGAGAAGATAATTGAAAAGGATTTGAATTCAATCTTCTTTTTACATTTGACAAATAGAAAGTACATACACATTATTGAGATAGGGCCTCTAAATCTAAAATTTGATCAAAATGATGATTTGGCTTGATATATTCAAGATTGATAATTTCTATATCTTCCCACAAGCTAACTTGATCCTCCTTCATAAATTGATCTATCCAGTCATCCCCAGGAGGATACCTAACATGTAGAAAATACATCAAAAAATTCACATTTCTTCTAACAATAACTTTTGATGAAGGGTACTCCCCTTAAAACCATAAACTCATAACAGAAACAAAGAAACAACAAGCAATGTGAGAAAAAAATATGGACTTCTTATTTGTACTGCAAATGTGGAATTATAGAATTCTCAAGTATAATATGCTAACCCACATTGGCACCTTCATTACAATAATATGTAAGACAAGTTGTGAACTATCACCCAGAGCTATCCTAGATAATGTTCAAGCCTTTCTTAAATAGGCAATTTTATGTCACTTGGGAAGGTTCTAGACATTGAAACTTAATAACTAGGGCTGACAGACCCTAACAATACATATAGAGTCAACCAAATACATCTTTGACAATTATTTTAGATATTTCGAGTAGCCCAACTTTGAAAGGCCATAACTCACGAACCATTGCTTTGATTGGCTATTATAACCACTTTTTGAAAATGCCAGCTTGTGATCTTTAGGCTCGACAATACGCTAGTGCCCTTCTGTCAAGTTTTTGGACCTCATCTAGGCACTCTAAGGCTCCAATGGTGAGCCTAAATATTTTTCGGTAATTTTTTCCACCAAAAATCTGCACTAACTTCTTTGATACTTATGCTTAAGCAATGAGATTTTTATGGTAGGCTTACAACTCTAAACTGAACCTTCCTATAGAAAATAAGAACATTCTAAGATCATATGACAAACTTAGTAAAAACAGCAAGTTCCCATAAATAGTAACCACCCTATCTAGAAGTCCTTATTAAAATAGGAAAAGAATGAAATACAAATATCTTTAGGGTGATGCAAGATTGCTCTTAGACCTAGGATGCTCCTGCATCAACTCTCCATTTTTTGAATCACGTTCTATCTTTAGTAAATATGATGGGAAATATATGCCCAAAATTTCTTCCCATCATATTAATATCATAATAACAAGGCCTTGGATTCGTTATATTTTCATTAATCTTGATCAAGACCTTCTCAATCTCACCTAAGAACATATTCTTGAATAGTCTCCTACATAAACTTTCTATTCCAAACTTTTATGCTTCTACTGAATGGACCATAGCTATAAAAAAATATGTGATATCCATAGGGACTCTATATCTATCTAAATTGAAGATAAATTATTTTCCCAATATTTGATATACTATATTGGTAACCAAAAAATGGGTTGATAATAACATATCTTTGATTATGGTATCTGATACAGGTCCATCAAAAGCTGATTTAATTGGTGGCCCGTGTAGCTTGCTTATAGTTTTCATAATTTATCCTAATATGTAGTGAGCCTATACACATCTAAAATCCAAAAAACCTTTATAATGTTACTAAAATCAATATAATATCAAAAGATCAAAAGTCAAATAGACTAGAACAAGTATGAATACAGAATATGAATAGTCATGAAATGATAAGGCTAATACTATCAAATGATACTTGACCTATTAGGAGGGATTTTATTGTTATATAATTATCAAAAGAAATAAATCTTCTCTGTGTTTCCCTAGTAGAAACAATAAATAAATATAGAGATAAAATATATTACCATTCATATTTTGTTTAGAAGAAATATCTTAAAACAATATTGGAAAGAAATTTTAAAAATGCAATTCTGAAGTACCTAGAATCAAATTAAACTATAAGTAATATAGATCCTAATACAAAAATAATAAAATATTTTTTTTTAAAAAAAATCATTAAAACTTATACTCTGCCTTTAGATTAAAAAGGAAAATAAAGGAAACAAAGCACAAAAAACATAGGAGAAAACTATTTTAGGGGACATTGTAATGTTTAGGAAGGCTATTCTTAAACATACAATAGCTCTTGGCATTTTTTCCTACAAATACTAAACAAAGAAGCTAGACCATAGAAAAACCTATTGGCTAGTCAAGAGAATAAAGACAGAAAAAAACTAGAGGAGCTCAAAACTAAAAATAAAGAAAAAGAGGAGAGGAAGAAAGAAAGAGTGAAATCCAAGCAGAAATAACCTAAACCAAGTATATCATGCCCTCTAAAAACTAAGAGTCACATAGAACTAATAAAAATAAAAATCTTAATTGATATGGATCAGTCTGGAAGGAAAGAAAGACAACGACAAACTAAAAAGAAAGTTGAAAATAGAAAAAAGGATTCCAAGATTAAAAGACTAAATTTTTTTGAGAAAATCTAATTTAAGCTATGAGACATATCATAATTACTACAAATTTTAAAGTCGAGATTTATTAGCCTAAAATTATTGGTGATTACTATGATTGAAGAAAAAAATTATTATGATACTACAAATATCTATTTTGTATACCACTTAATTAGTATTTATGCCAAATAAATTGGATAAGGTCCTAAAAGCTACTCTAATAAAGATTTTTAAATTTTAAAAAATGAATAATCTATAACTTACACCTTAAAATTCTGATTTAACTTTAAAACAATGGTATTTGAATGGGAGAGCCCAATTTTTGAAAAACATTGTACACACCCCTATAACCAATTTCATTCCTATGATTAATTTATTACTTTAGGTCCTGTGATGCAATACTAAAAACCACCATATCTTGGATTCATAAATTAGGAATTGATTATCGCATATGATGTTTGTGCATCATTAAACGAAACAAGTTTAATCTTACCCTTTTTAAGATTTTTTATTTATTTTTTTACAAAATTGAACTTAACAACAAATTAACTAAATCTAAAATAAAAAATGAAATCCAATCCATATTCTAGAAATCCTAATCTTATTGTTTAAAATAACCTACCTATAAACTTCCTAATTATTCCATTCATCCTTGATAATAAATTTCTAGATTTCATAAAACCAAGAACATAACCTACGAATATAGTATCTCATCACAGAAAAATTGAAACCTCTTAAAGAAAGAAAAATGAAGATTATGCTTGAGATTATACTTCAAATGTTTTTTGTATTTAACTATAATTTAAACAAAGTTTTCAAACTAGATCTTATATGAGAAGTCTAGATAATAGTTAAATGCAACCTAGAAATAAATAAAAATTCTGCAACTAAACCCCTAGGATCAATAAAGTCTTTATACAAACTTTGTACTTACTTGATAATGATAAACCATGCTAGGTTCTAGGTCCAAGTATATACAAAGAACTACCATGCTTCCAAAAATCCAAAATTACTTTAAAAGTCAACAAACTTAAAACAGAGAGTCCTTTAAATGTCCAAGAAACTTAAAATGAGAATTTCATTAGTTTCTTCATCATCCACCACTATTCATTGATTGGTTTCTACCTATACCTTAATCTTCTTCAGATTTCTTAGTTTTTTCAATCTTGGGAGCTGAAAGTTGAAAGCATTATGATCATCATCATTTGATAATGGGGGAGGATCAATTTTAGCCTTCTTAAAGATTGGTAGTAGCAAAATATTGTTCCTTTCTTTGACTACATTACACCAACACAAGAAAAAATAGACATTTGCTTCCATTTCAAGTTGAATCCTATCAAACAATATCTTATCTCTAATGGTTAAAACTAGATGTTGGGAACCTTTTCTCATTTAAGACTCCCTATAGGAAAATCCATATACATCTTAGGATATGGAGTTTCCTTCTTATGACTGATATTTTAGACATTTTGATGATATCCTTTTATCCATGCTGGATCAAAAAATGCTCTCATGGAGCTTTACCGTATCTAATCAAGTCACTCCATCTCCCAAAGGAACTAATATAAAGCTCCCAATAATATCATTGTTCATCCTCCTTGAATTACTATAGTTGAAGTATTTTTCCCCTAAATCTCTACCTGTCACAAACCAAACAATATCATCTTGGGCTCAGATAATCCTACTAAACCTAGAAAGGCCATAATTTTTCTCTCATATTGATGGAAAAGAACTACGCTAGAATCCATGGCACAAATCTACTAATATAGATAAGAAAATACTAACACGATAAATTATTGACTCCACTAGACACAAAGGAACCATTAGAATGAGAATGCCTAAGGACCATTGAAACAAAATACTTAATACAGATGATCTTTAAAAACTAATAAATGTTAACTTTTCATTATGTTGAAAGATATCATATAATTAAACATGATTAAATGGAATGTGCTTGATAGAGATGATTTTACTAAACTAGATAAAATAAGGGAAATATTTGATTACAAGACACTATAAATTAGCTAATAATTGATTATATTAAAGGAAAAGTGAAATCCACCATAAAGTATAATCATTATGGTCATTAATATGTGAACAAGCCCTACTTGATATTAAAAAACCATATCCATCTTATTGATCTCTATGCCTATGTTACCTATTAATGTCCAAACACTTAGCCATTTACTAGGCAAGGTTGAATAGTTATCATTGCGACTGAGTCATCTATTTAAGCTTGAGGATTTATTTATTTTGCATTACATGACAAGAAAGTCAGAGATTGTCAAGCACCCTAGTTGACATTGAGCGCATATATAAGTTGGTCTATTATAGTTGACACTGAATAAATTGAAAGACAATTTTTTCCAAGCAAATAGTAAGAAACAAGCATGTAGAAGTTGAATGATAGCATGAATGTTAGCAATGACAGAGCATCAGAACATTCAAATGTCGAGAAGACCACTTTTGTCATATGAGTTTGTGATCACACAAAAACCTATGTAAAGTATTTTTGGATGACTTCTATATGATATTTAATAATTATAGAGATAGTTAAGATGGGTATTATGCATCATCACAAAAGGTAATAATCCCAAGGAAAGAAAATCAACCAATCAAAAAATCAAAAGGAAATTGTAAAAGAAGATGAATTGTAAACTATTGATTATGATCTAGAACTTTCAAAGATTGTCTATTGAAAGAGGGTTCCAATTTAATGAGGGTTCCAACCCTAGGATCAAGAGAGGGTTTAGAAGTGTGTGAATAAAATTGTGTATATGCAAGTGAAGGAGTGAACAAGGAAAAAAATAGAGCAAGAAAGGATGAGTCTGAAAGGAGATTAGACTGAAAAATCCAAGCAGTAAAGGATAGAACAAAGATATTAGATTAAGAGATTAAGATTGAGATATTGCAGAGAGGAGATCTAAAATTAGCTTGCAAAGAAAATTGAGGACCAGGTACTGAATTAGTTTTAATAGGTTGAGTTAGGGAAAATCTCTTAACCAAGTGATCCTTATAGGTCTATGTAAATCTCCTAATAGATTCCTTTCTTAATTGTAAGTCTAAAATCCTTTAACAAGCTAATACATAGCATTCTTAATAGATTTTAACAGGGCATACCCCTCATAGAGTAGATCATTTATTAAGGTCAAACATTATAACCCTAATCGGTTAACTTTATTGTTGCAATAGTGAAGATTTGTGGGTTTCATCTGCACCCTAGTTCTACCTTCACATTGAAGTGTTTTTGGGTAACCAAATCATTTGTGTTATGTGTTGAATCTTTTCATGGATGTGATGTTTTCATTTACAATTTAGCTTTATAGTTTTGATGTTAGATCTAAGATCTTAGATGAATTATGTGTGAAATCAGTAATTTGGTTTTGTAAGTAAAATTTTAAGATCCTGATTCACCCCCCCCCCCCCCCCCCCCTAGTATCTTTTTTCCCTTTAAATCCTTCCAACACATCTATGATTGTATTAATTAATTTTTATTCTACCAAGAATTTCAAGGAAACATCTAAGATTTAAACTATCTTTAAAGATAGAAAGTTATAAAATATGAAAGCTTTGATTCATTTTTATTATAGAGAAGGCCTTAGCTACTCAAAACTTTCAAACTAGGCTTGGGGAAAAAAAATTGATAATTATATGTAAAATTCGTTATTATTTTTATTTTTTACCTATTTACTAGAGTATTTGAAAAATTATAAAATCTATTTATCTTTTATACCTAAACTTAGTTTCCTATATTAAAAGAGTGTGACTTTAAATCTATTTGAAATAATTGTAATTATCTTCTGAAGTTAGATATTCTTGAAGTGCCTTCCACCTAGATTATGGTTTATTAATTAGCAACTTATTAAATTGTTAAAATTGTTAAAATGATTATCCTCTTGAAAGGGAAAATAAGATTAATTGAGATATGGTACGCTAACAAACTTAACTTTTACCTCTTAAATTCTCTTATAATAATATTTTGACATCTATACCCTTAAGCTAAATTGTCTGCTTCTCTATTACCTTCACTATATATATATATATATATATATATATATATATATATATATATATATATATATATATATATATATATATGTTTTATAATAACTTATTCAAAAGTATTGACTATATTTAAGGCATATTCTGATTTGGAATTTAGTATCCAAGAAGGAATCTCTTTTTCATAATGCATTTAGAATGATTTTTTAATCCCCTTAAAATAACTAATTTAAGGTCTCTAATTATCCTAAGTTATTTGACTTTATATCAAAATGTTTGACCCTTTTAGATAAGCATACACCTAATTTGTCTAAATATATGATGCAACTTAAACCTATTGTACATGGATTACCCATCGAGGTTCCATCAAGATTTAACTTCATCCACCTAGTAGGAGGAGGTTCCCATTTACAATTTTTCCTATCTAATTTATTGGCTTTGGAATGCATCAATGGTGGATTAATCAAATTAAATCAAATTTTTTGCATTTCTGCATCCCTCTCAAAAAATGATCCTTCCTCTTTATAACTATTTACAAGATTATTGCTAGCAAGCTCTGAAATACAAGCTTCTAATATGATAAAAAAAACTAGGTTGAATCCATCTTTTGATTACAAAAGATTCCTCTATTCCTTTATTTCCATATTTCCCATAAAAGAATAGATGGAGATATTTTCCACTGATTACTATTGATCTTAGAATTGTCATATTTTGGTGAACTTCTTATAACTCTAAAAGATTAGAAGAAAAAGTAGAATGCTAATTTAATTTATTACAAAGTCAGTACCAATAGGTATTAGTAAAAGGAAAAGGAAAAAGTAAGTTTTCAAAAAAAATTGAATCATTTTCAAACAGTGGACATCTTCATTGCCCCTCATAACCCATTATAGTGAATCTATCTGCAATAATATTCTATTTTGTAGAGTTGACCATATAAAGATACTTGTTTTTGGTAAACATGCAAATACCCAACATAAGTTAAGAGGGATATCAATCTTATACCATTTTTGGGAATTTATGATCTTCTTGTATCCTAATTTGACTCTATAATTACATCCTTTGAGGCTCCCCATATAAGTTTGTCTTTCTTATCTTTATGATTTCTTTGTCTAATATTTAGGAATTGTTTAAAGACACTTTTTTCTTGTACTAAAAGAGATGTTTTACTTAAGGATTTCCATTTCCAACCCCCATATTGATTATCATTAATTTTGATTTTTAATTGTAAGGAAGAAAAGGTGTGTAAAAATGCTTACTACACTCTTGAGAGGATGATTGTGCAAATTTCAACTTAAATATCACAAAGATCTCAAGAAATAAACAATAAAAAAATCAAAATAACAATGAACATGTAACACAATGATTACAATGGGGAAACCCTTCTGGGAGGAAAACCCCACCCTCTAAAACCTACATCATGTATTATCAAATCAAGAAGATTACAATAAACTTGCAATGCAAGTTCTTACAAGAGCGTCACCACAAATTTGAACTTGAAGAGACACCTTCTAGCACCTAGTCTTGCAAATAGAACTCAATTATAAAACTCCTCCCCAAGTCCTCCTTATATAGTGATTTTCTAAAAACTACTTGTAGTTTTACAAAACCATGGGAAAAACTACTATGTCAGATGTTGTCCATTCTTGAAGTTTTTTATTCCAAGATGGGAAAAACAACCAAGTTAATTTAGTAATCTTGTCCATAAATTTATCCCTATAAGGAAAATTGAAACAAAAATATATAATTGTTTCCACATAACCCATAATAAATATGAAATACATATGCAATTACAATCCACATGCAAGAGAATAGACAATATATCCATAGAAATGTGACACAAGATATACCCTAGGAAACCTAGCCTCCAAAAGTATCCATCGTCATCTATTATTCAACAAAAATACCATTCCAATACAACCATGAAAGCTTTCAAAGCTATAACCACAACCAAGCAATCCATGTGAACAAGAATGAAACCACACATCCCATTTCATGCTTCCAACCTTCACAAATGCTCCCTTGGCTAACCTGTCTAGCCTTGTCCTACTTGACTCTTGCCTTTTTCCCTTTTTCCTTGTCTCTGCAACTACCCTTGTGGCTACTTATATAGTAGCAAGTCTCACAAAACCACCAAGTGGTATTACGTAAAGCATGTGCTAAAACCATGTTCTACCTAAACCATTTACCCCACATTTAATGTTGGACATTTAATTATTTTTCCCAATATTAAATAATTACACCAACTATTATCATAATGTTAGAATACAACTCATCAAGTATATCCCATGGGTATCTATCCATGTTGCATGTCCATCTATGTCCAAGATTACATAATAAAATAAAATAATATAATATAATAATAGTATGCAATGTGAGAAAAACCCATTATCTCAACAATATCCCACTTGTTGTATACATTAAATAGGGTCATGTTGAGCTGTCACTATGCATGATGTTGAATGGTAGGAATCCTTTCAAATCTCTCTCTTGAAAAGTTGATCGAGGACCAACTCCAAGGTTTCGGGCGGTCTTGTAACCTACTAGTTTTCTTAGTTGAAGATAAATGTGTATGTTCACAAAGAGGCCTGTGATGGTTTTGAACAATCTTAGATGATCTATTGTTGTTTGAAATATAACCACAAAAGAGATATATTTTTTGTATTTTCTATTTTATGATGAATGCAATTCATCGATGCAACTATATGAATTCCTATTAACCAAATGTTAGGAAAGCAAATAAAAAAGATAGAGTTATGAGAGATTGAAGAAAAGAATACTTAAAAGGAAAATTCCTAACAAACATAAAACATGGTAATAACATTTTTGTTAATTAAATTATCAAAAGGATTTAAAAGGAAACCAATGAAATAGGAGAAATGCTTCCTCAACTCCACTGATGGAATCATTGTTGGGAACTCAATATTAACTAAAAGATGTTTCATGTTTCATCAAATCACAAGGCCATGGAAAGTGCACTCATGCAAGACAAGATGCTATGAAAGAACAATAGATGATCCTTTCTCCAATTCATGATGTTAGCAAAATTTGTTAACATGAGACAAACACCAAAACTAAAAGACCGCACAATCATAACAACACAATAAAACTATTGGCTCCATTATAATTCATGAACATGCATTCAAAAAAATAACACACTCTAGCAAGAATAACTACACTCATAATAAGAGCACTAATAGCATATATTATTGCATCAAAATAATAGCTTGGAGTACATATTACATCCATGTATTTATAACAAAACATCTCCTCCCTTTTTGTTAGGAGTAGGAGCTCTTAAAATAAAAAATTATGATAAAAACTAATAAAAAAATCTAATTATATACAAATTGGCTCTCTAAATGGTTCTCAGTAGGTCTCCACCCTTTATTATATATATTAATGGGTGCATGAGCCTTTACATAACTTAAAATAAAGAAAGAATAAGATTATAAGAAGAGGAAAGTTGTATGATGATCTGGAAGTCTTTGGAGGCTCTAAAAAAGGGATCTCAGCCTTCTCTAGGAGTTTCTTGGAGTTGAATTACTGTCAAAATGTTTTCAGTGCATGGACTGATCTAAATTAGGAACTAGTAGTTAATTGTTTGCGCACTACTTCTTCAAAATTTTCAGCATACCTCTGTGAAAAGCACACCTGTGCACCTTGGTGATAGCTTCCAAAAAACCAAAATTCTTCCAAGTGTCCAAAACTAAATTTCCAATATCTAATTTTTTCCCTCTTTATACCAAAACAATGTCTAGATGTTTATTCTTGAATGTCTCTATCATCTCTACTACTAAGATGGCTTCCAATAATAACATGTCTATGAATTAAATTATCAAAAGGATCGGATAGGAAACCAATGAAATTAGGACAAGTGCTTCCTCAACTCCATTGATGCAATCATCAATGGGAACTCAATATAAACTAAAAGATGTTTCATGTTTCATCAAATTGCAAAGCCATGGAAAGTGTGCTCATGCAAGAAAAGACGCTATGCAAGAACAATAGATTATCCTTTCTCCAATTTTTTACATTAGTGGAATTCATTAACATGAGACAAACACTAGAACTAAAAGATCACACAATCATAACAACTCAATAAAACTATTGGCTCCATTAATATTCATGAACATGCATTCACAAATATAACATACTCTAGCAAGAATAACTACACTCAAAATGAGAACACCAATAGCATATATTATTGCATCAAAATAATGGTCTACAATACATATTACATCCATGTATTTATAAGAAACCATCTCCTCCCTTTGTGTTAGGAGTGAGAGCTCTAAAATTGTAAACTTATGCTAAAAACTAATAGAAAATCTAATTATATACAAACTAGCTCTCTAAATGGTGCTGAGTAGGTATCCACCCTTGTTTATATCTATTAATGGGTGCATGAACCTTTACATGAATTAAAAGAATGAAAGAATAATAATATAAGAAGAAGTTGTAAGATGATTTGGAAGTCTTTGGAAGCTTTAAAAATGGGATCTCAACCTTCTCTAGGTATTTCTTAGAGTTGAATTATTGTCAAAATGTGTTTCTTGTGCATAGAATACTCTAAATTAGGAACTGGCAGTTAATTGTCAGTGCCCTACTTCTTCTTAAAAAGGTCAGTGAACCTATGTAAAAACCACACCTATGAACCTTGGCAAAAAGAACATATGTGTACCATGGTGATAGCTTCCAAAAATCCAAAAAATTTCTAAGTGTTCCAAACTAAATTTCTAGCATCTGATTTTTTTCCTTCTTTATACCAAAATGATGTTTGGATGTTTATTCTTGAATTTTTCTATCATCTCTACTACTAGGATGGCTTTTAGTAAATATAAATCTCCATACTTATCCTTTACTAGCTATTGTTAATTACTAACTTCTATCTAAGTACTTGCAAAATCCTCAAGCTTGGTGTCCAGCTCAAACAATACCTCTTCAATCTTGAATGCTTGTCTTATTTCATCATTTGATGAAGCATTTTCAAATGTTCCTCTAAATAGTTAGACACCTGATTGCACTACAACAATATTCATCTTAGACTCATCCTCAAAAATCTCAAGGCAAGCGGCGTTATAGTACATCTCCACTTCTAAAAATTTCTCTTGAGTTTTGTCCTTAATCCATTGAATCTCTTCGTACAATCCCTCTATTAATTTTTTCCCTATTGATATTTTTTTGATCTAATCATCAAGCTTATCTATCTCTTCTATATTATATACCTCCATAAGCATTCAATACCTTTTATCCTTAATTGATTTTAATGCATGTAGGTTCTTGGCCCAAGTATCTACTTCATCCATTAGCCCAAAATCTTGGTTCACTATAGAAACCAACTTGTTTGAACTTGATTAATGTGGTGCAATAGATTCAAGTTACCCTATATTATTTGCACACCTCTCTCCTCAAAATTTTCATGTCATTTATGATATGCTTCCAAAAATGGATCAAACTATGTTCCTACCTTTTCTCATCCAATATAGTTTGAAGAACAACCTCTAGATTCCCTAGGATAATAGAGCCCACCACTATATTTAGGTAGCCTCTGAGTATCTCATTCTTCTTGCACAATGTTATCATTTTTTACTCATCCTGATCCATGTGTTGGAACACCTCCTTCATACCTATGGTGACCATCACTTTAGTTGTGTCCATTGTGGGCCTTCCCAACATGACCTCCTCTATTTGGTACTCTTTCAGAATTAGTTCTTCAGTGTTAGCATGAGGAGGAGGAATTGAAATATGTGCAAGCATGTTCTAGTCTCAATTCTTCATTATGAAGACCAGTATTCATGCATCACCCTTAAGTGGCTTAGGCCTCTTTACCGCTTTAATTAGTTCCTTCATTCCTTCATATGTTGCTAGGTCCAATTGCCTTTTCTGACGAAACATAACCTCCCTCTTCAACCATACTAGTGTGGTGCTCATTCGTGATATGTAGTTAGCTGAAGAGGTTGGTTCTCCAGCAAGCTCTTTTCCCTTATGACTTATCTCTAGAGTCTTCTCATGTCAAAGATCTTCAATAGGAATCTCTTTACTATGTTGGGTTAATGATCTAGACTTTGTATCTCAAGGATTTTTTTAATTTCTTCTGGTATTTTTCCCTAGTCAAATACTTTATCAGCATGAAGTCAATGGAATCTTGCTTCCTTAATTTTCTATTCTTCTAATTCTTCTAGAGTGATCAAAGGACGTGCAGATACTGACCCTTTATCCAAAAAAACCATATCCTAGGATGGTGGTGGTGGAATGCCCAAGGTCCTTGAGGTGGAGGATTCAATTGATTCCAATTCTCTCCTAAACGTTGACTCATGAGAGTATCTCTAACCTTTTCACACAAGATCTTAGTTCACACTCATAAAAATCAAAGTCTGAGAGGTCAAAGATATCATCTCCTTCATTCTCCATCTCTGTTGTCCACTTTTGTTGTTCATCTTTTGAATTTGACAGTTGGATAGGCTCTCTTGGAGCAGATGGAGGTGTGTAAGTAGAGCTTCTTCTCCTCTCTTCCTCTATAGCTTTGGTTGATTAGGCTTTTTGACTCAAGGGGACAAAATCTATTTTTTCCCCTTCTTCTTCATCCTTGGCTTCTGGGATGGTCTCAAGAACATGTGGGGGTGGAGTATTTTTCTTCTTCTTTAATCTTCTCCTTTGTGTACCCACTAGAGTTGTTTTGATCCTTGGTTTTTTTGGAGCTGAAGGGGATGCTTCTTCCTCTATATTTTTTATTATTGAAACCCTCTACTCCTTTTCTTGTTCCTCCTATGGTTATTCTAGTTATGCCTACTTTGGATTTTCTTGAGCCTTAGCCACTTGTTCCTTCACCCTAGGAGGTACCCTCTTCCTCTTCATTCCCTTTTTAGCATCAAATTACTCAACCTCCTTCTCATGTTGATGCATCATTTCCAACCTTACTAGGGAGTGAGCAGGGTAGGTTGGTATTGTGATCTTTGCATCTTTACCTTTAATAGGTCTAGTTGTGTCTTATACAGGTATGGCCTGAGGAACTGGATCCATCCAAAATGAATAGTGGATCCATTCCCTTATCAACTTGATCACATGTCTATCCTGATGATCTATGTCATTGTTCTCATCTCTCCCTATCTCAACATTTATGATAGGCCTGTTGTAGACTTTATCTCTATTTTATAAAGGATTCATAACTTCTAGGGCATCCTTTTCCATGGTTTTGAGAGGAATCTTCATCTTCTGCACATTTTTTGCTAAGTATAGACTCATCCTACAATAGTCCCTTATTCAAAAATCATAGTCATCTATGGCATTTATCTAGTGATCTTCCAGGACTTCAACATGTATGAACTCTTTCCCTATTAGGTGTTGCACCATCCCAATGTTGTCAAATAATGGGAGAGGAGAGTTGTATTCTTCCAAGGGACATTGATCCCATTTAGGGTTGAAGGTGGCAATGTATCATTTCTTCTTTACCTCAAAAGCTCCAATTTTAATGGGCTAGACCCATGTCTTCTTATGTTGTTTCCTCACTGTGTCATACATAGAAGTGCATTGGCAGGCTATGTCCAAGATTATTAGCTTGTTTAAGGGGTATCTTGGGAGTTTCTTAGGGCATAGTAGAGTACTAGCTACCCGAAGATATGTGAAGGTCTTAAATTGAATGTAGTTGGCACCAATCTCTGTGATCCTGGCTATCACCTCTATTGACATTCTCTTTGCATAATCTCCTTCAATAAACTAAAAGATTGCAAAGATAAACCCATCATTGACCACTATGTATTCCACACTCTATAATGGGAGCTTCATTTCTAGTAGTTGTGGGTATACCACATAGGTCCAAGAATTTGCATCTTGCATGCTTCCCTTTTAGTAGAGGCTTGGATAGGTAGTGGTTCTAGCTACCAACAAGTACACCATGTATGATGTCATGTAGAAGTGAGGGTCTAATTTAATTGTGACTAGTTTTTCATCTAATTTATCACTTGTAATGGTGGCCCAATCAATGGGCATCTTTGTGGTCCTTATGGTCTCAATAAAATGAACCATCCATGTTTGGAGGTAACTTGTTAATGAAAGACACATGACTCTACTCAAGAGGACAATCACATATCTAATGTCATCTTTCATGTATCCTCTAGTCATATCAACCTTACCTATTCTTTGGCCTACAGATGTCCTATCAATGAGAAATGATCTTTGCACAAGCCCTTGCCTCTTTCTTCTCAATGCCATCACTTTGATCCATCATATGAAATCTATAGATATTGGTCTACCCTTGAAAGGTGAAGTTACACTTTCTTTTTGAGGTTAGAGGTCCTAGGACAATCTCTCTCATTACACTCTTCACCACCTTTTCCTTGATCACATAGTGTTTAGCTAATGTCATTATTAGTTCTAAAGATTGAACTAATGTAGGATGTAATGTTGCATTCACTATCCCTGGTCAGATTAAAGAAGATACCATAGCAAACCTTTCCCTTGGTTTATTGCACATTGTAAGGAATGCATTCCAGTCTATATGTCCTAGCTCTACATCTTAGATTTTTGCATGGCCATCCTAGAACTGTGACTTCTCTGGGCCTCCTTGATACTTGAAAGCAATAAGTTTTCATGTCACCTTCTCTATCATGGAAGATGATTAGGATATTATTTGATCTATGTGAAAGAGGCAAACATTATATTATTAGAATGTGAAAAATTTACCTAAAAAGACCCTAGACTGACTCCAAAATAGATCAATTAATCATTCAAAATAGATGAAAAAGTCATCCCCCCTTTTAAATACCTTGTTATTCATTTCTACACAACTAGCACACCCTTACAAGTGTGCTAGTGTACTAAATTAGCCTTGAAAAAGGCTAAGTACTTAATTGTGCACATGCACACATGTGCACCTAGGTAAGGTGCACATGTGTGCATGTGCACAATTGTGCACATGCACAAGTATATTTTTCAAATGGGGGCGAAAGGGGCCCTTAGTCTCTTTTCATAGTATAGAGGTGTGCACATTCACACCTCATGGGGGTGCACATGTGTGCATCTTCATGGAGTGCCTTAGGTCTTAGGTTTTATGTATTTTAAGTTTTAAGGTGCAAGGAGGCACACCTGCACACCTCAAAGGGGTGCACATGTGTGCCTCCTTGTGTGTTTCATTGTGTAGAGGGGAATAGAGGGTGCTAAACTATGGTCAAAGGAGATAGGTAGGAGAAAGTGAGGTAAGGGGGAGGGCCTAGGGCATAATATAGGCCCCAAAAAGATTCAAACCTAGGAGGGGACCTCTAGAGGGTGTGTAATGTTTGTGCCTCCAAAGGATGCACATATGCACTCCTATTAAAGGTGTGCATGTGTGCATCTATTCTAGAATCTTTATTTCCTCTTGAATTTATGATTTTTTCTCTATTCAAGTGCCCAAAACTTCCCAATCAAAGACTAAAGTTTGACCTAGACCCAAGGGAGGGTCCAAAATGACCACAACTCTAGACTAGGAGTCTGGTATGGGAATTTTGAAACTAGAGGGTCCTCATTTTCTACATGAAAATAGGGCATGCATTGTGAAACCATAATAGGTCAATCCATAGCTACATAAATGAACAAGAGAGCAATTCCTACTAGCATATCCACTATCATGGATCAAAGTACACCATGTGTTCCATCATGGTACCCATAATGAAATCATAGTACTGATCATCTCAAACATGAATGAAGAAAACTTTTGTTATGTCACTAGCACTAGACATACATAGAAGCCATCCAAAGAGAAAGCCACCAAACTTGTAACATTAGAAGATCGTAGAATCTTGTACCAACTAAAATTTCAAACACAAAAAATGTGATCCAAAGGTAATCATATATATCTTTATTTTTTAAACATCCATAGCTGAAATAACACATTTAGCAAGTGCTAACCCATCTAAATATCTAAACCTCCAAAGGTATACCAAGTGAATCTCACAATCATCAACATGTCCAATCTATAACTTGCAATCATAAGCCTCAAAACCAATACCTGCCACATATATACAAAGAAGCTCCCACTGCAAGAGATAACGTCAAATTGATAATTGATCCACTCACATATAAAAGAAGAGAATCCATATAGGATCAAGGACATCCATAATACATAAACTAATAATTTGTAAGAATAACTCTCATAACAAGTATTTGATGCTCTCCCAAATTCTCCACAAAAATAATGGAAAGAGATAAAGGAATAACCATATCATCTATCACATGACACACATGAACACAAACTAGTGATCACAATATCCACCCAATCTCAAATCCAATGTAAGTGAAACCAAACATCCAGGAAGATAACCAAGACAAAGAGAAACCATGCAAATCATAAATTGTATCATGCCCTTCTACACACAACTCTAGATGTAAACTATGCAAGTATGATCGCCTCCATAAAACCTCAACCAAGAAGCCACAAAAACAACCAAACCATTCCATATAACTAATGATGGATTTAATCATCTCACAAGAAGAAAAAACTCATAAGGCATTCCTAATCCATGGAATATGCCCAATATAAAACCATCTCCCAAACTCAACCAATATAACAACATATGCACAAGGAGATAACCAATGGTAAACCATATCTCAAATGAACCCTCTAGAACTAACTCATGTACCATAGCTCAAGATCCATATCCATAAAAGATAATCATAAACATAAAACACTAGAGAGAAACAATGGGCTATACCTCTCAAGTAGCAAACCATCAAGTAGATCAAGAGTTGGGAATGAGAATTCTCATCAAGATATCCAAGTCTCTAACTAATAATCATCTAAGAAAAATCTCCTCTCAAATCCACATTAGGTGAATGCCCCTCAGACTTCATTTTGAAACCATCAACTATCCCAACAAATACTTCTCAAATCTAAGATAAATTACCATCACTATTATTTCTAAGTATCCATGAGCACCTATAACAAATCAATACATGCCAACTCCAAATATAACATAGCAATATCATGAAGTATCTAGAAAATGATCAATGTACTCCATACTAAGAAACTAAACCAAGATCACTATCAACATTCCAACTATGGCCTCATGAACATAAACATGACAACATAATCTAAACCATCACAACCAAAGAGATACCATGCTCCATACAAACATACTATAACATGTCAAAACTCTAAATGTGTATCAAGATTATACCATGACATAAAAATGAAACCATCCTAGCACCAAGGAGAACATGTCAAATTGAAGCATAAACCACACCTTTGCCGAGAACCCCATGACTCCTCACACAATGAAGAAAAACCATCTCCACACACAATGAAGAAAAACCATCTCCACATACCATGAAGAACTATCTCCGCACACCATGAAGAAAAACCATCTGCACATACCGTGAAGAACCATCTCCACACACCATGAAGATAACCAAGAACCTAATGAGTCCTCGAGATCATACCATCTTCACACACCATGAAGATAAAAATTGCACCATGCTAATGTCAAAGATGCTTCTATAGCAGTAGGATCTAAAACAAACTTGCAACATCTACAAACACTCAATAAATATATCAATTTCAAAAAATTCTACTCAACTATGGTAACAAGTCATCCATGGCATCATAAAATATATCTCCTACATGAAGATCCTCTATGTCTACACCTACACAACCAAAATGTCAGTACCAAGTGAAAAACAAAGATCTCCAAACCAAAGATACACACCAAACTAGGAACCAATCCTACATTGCCACCTCATCACTCTAAGAAGCTCCCACTAAAATTATATGTATCTAAGCTATCCATGATATCATGATGAAAAAATATCCTCTAACCATGAGAATAAACCAATACCCCAAACCATGAAAGAACTCAAAGTGTACATCATGAGCTCCTCAAAAGAAACTAAATAACCATGATCTTCAACCAAGAATATATACCACCATAACCAAATTAGGAATCCAAACCAATGAGCATCAAGGATGTACCTATATATCCAATCATGTCATTCCAACATCTCTAGAACCATGATCAAATCCATAAACCAAGAATCTAACTCTCAAAGTATCCAACCTATCAACATAAAATAGTCAACTACAATTCTCCACCATGACTATACCTAGTAACAACATGTAATCACTTCTACATGAAGAAAAAATTAGAAAATCATGTGCCTAAGGTCATAAAGAACCCAAAGCCAAGGCATAAATCTAAATATGCATCAATAATGAAATATTAATGGTCAAAGACAACCCATATCCAAGCCATAAATGCAACCTATAAGTATAGATTGCTTACAACACTACACAACTTGTAGACCCAGCAAGCCATCATAAATATCCAAATCCAAACATTGATAATCATATCATCATAAGACCAATCTTAAATATAAATTGAGTATACAATGACATCAAATCCAAATCTCCAAAATATACAATGTTATAAACTCACAATGTTACCATAGTCAATATATATCATAAACCATTCAGATCAATATATCACCATATAAATCATCACAAACTTGCACTAAATCTAAACCAATGTGTGGAGCTCTCTAAGAGCTTTTCGATAACTACTCAAAGTCTAAAATCTAACTCTATGTGCCCAAGTTATGCCCAAATCTTTGCTCAAAATAAATAACATCTAACTTTTAAGCTCTTAAAACCTAATAAAATATCAAACTCATAGAATAAAAAATACACCAAGTTGTAGTGCTCTAATTTAGCTTTCCAAGGACTGTAAGAAGTCCAAAATCTAATATCCTAAGACAAATTTATGGTCATTTTACCAAGATAGTATTTTTACCATTTTCCATGCAATTTTATTCTTACTAAAAAACCTTTTTATTTTATCTTTACATGGCCAAACTAAGGCACATATTATATATCAAAATTTATGAAAAAATCAAACTGAATCCAATGGTGAGGTACTTTTTTTCTCATGAGGTCACTTCTACAAGCTACCTCCTAAAACCCTTTTTTAAATAAAACATCCAAAAAACTCCATTTGACCAACAATTTCACATGCCCAAAATTTGTCAAGATCCCATCATAACAGCATATCCAAAACCCTTAGATCTGATATAAGAAACATGTGAAGCCTCATATATCTTACCCTTTCTTTCATCCTCTCATGCATTCCCATAGATTCAATCTAGGGTTACAACAAAAAAACCATAACTCTAATACCACTTCTAAAGAAACTTGCAACAAAATTATATAACTATTTCCACATAACCCATAATAAATATGAAATACATATGCAATTAAAATCCACATACATGAGAATAGACAAAATATCCACAAAAATGTGACACAAGATATACCTCAAGAAACCCTCATTGAAGGGGCGGGGGGGGGGAACTAGCCTCCAAAAGCATTTGTCACCATGCATTATTCAACAAAAATATTATTGTAATACAATCATGAAAGCCTTCAAAGCCATAGCCACAACCAATCAATCCATGTGAACATGCATGAATACACACATCGCATGTCATGCTTCCAACCTTCACAAATGCTCTCTTGGCTAACATGTCAAGGCTTGTATTGCTTGACTCTTGTCTTTTACCTTTTTTTCTTGTCTCTACAACTACCCTTATGGTTGCTTATATAGTAGCAAGTCCCACAAAACCATCAAGTGGTATTACATAAACCATGTACTAAATATTAATCTCATATTTGTTTTTACAAGTGAGTTTCTATACACGTAAGTCATTTACTTAGTTCATGCTGAATAAGTAACTTATGCCGAGCACAACATGTAAGTTAGAGCATACCAAGCAACCAATGAGTGTCAAATCACTCATGTACTGAGTCACTCAAGTGTTGAGTAGATAGTATATGTCAAGTGATTCAAGAGCCAAGCAAGTAGTGCATGTCGAGTCATTTAGATGCCAAGTGACAGCATTGAAGTCATAGTATTTGCCGAGCACTAGGGACTTCAAATACCAAGTAACACAATTTTTTCATAGTTGTTTTTATTGGCACAAACTACTATATAAACCATTTTTGAGATGACTTAAGGATTTAATTATGATATTTTGGTGATAAGGTTGAATCTTAAGTTGGAATCCCTATGTATTACATGCACCTAATCAAGTATAGGGAAGGTTTAAGTAGGAATATGGATGAATCATAGTTGTTGATTCGTACCTAACCTGAAGTCACCTAGTTCTTCTTAAGGAGAACAAACCCTAAATCTATTTATGAGAAAGAAAGGGAATGAATGAATGATCAAGGAGAATTTTTCATGTTTAAACTAGGACATTCATGGTGACCAAGGCATTATGATCTAAATTGTATTGCAAAATTAGCTAAGGGATAACAGAGGAAGGAAATAGTGAATAGCATAGAGTCATCTAATCAAAGAAGGGTCAAGTACATGGTAGAATAGAGGTGATTTGTCATCAATCATCAAAGTAATAATAACAAGATCATTTTTGAGACATTCTAACAAGTGAATCAGTTAAATCTCTTAACAGAGTAGTCCTAGCATGATTTATTGAAATCCTCTAACAAGGTGCTTACTTAATTGTGAGTTGAAGTCCTTTGATCAAGCACACTTTTAACAGGATGTTGAAATCCTTTAACAAGGTAAGACATAAGAGTCTTTGTAAGCCTTTAACAAGGTAGAACTTTCACAACATAGAACATGGCTCATGATCAAACATTGTAACCTTCATTAGATACACTTTACTACTGTATCAATGAAGATTTGTGGGTGTCATCCCCACCCCAATTTTATCTTCTCAATGGAGGGTTTATGGGTAATCATATCTTGTGTCATATATGTATGAATGCTTACTTGTTTACATGCTTTAGATGTATAAACTTTACATGATATTTTAGTTTACTTATTGAATATGTGAGACAGATGTGTGATGAATGTTTTAATGGGTCAAATTTTAAAGCACTAATTCACCCCCCTCAAAATTTTATGTTTCCTATTTGTAATTCCAACAATTGGTATCAGAGCCTAGTTCTCTAAAAGTAAATTTTTGCAAGTTTGAGGAAAGATCTTGGAAATGGAAGTCTAAAAGTTGGGAAATATCATTGAGAATTAGGGAATTGAAATACAATTCATTCTAAATTAGTTGAATGAAGCAAGAGATGACCTAAAGAATTCATTGAAGAGAAGGAAATAAATTTCCATTGAGGAGAATGACACACAATATCAAAAGATGGACACTACTAAGCTATTTGCAAATGGAAACTCCAATGAATTTGGTGCAACAATTGTAGATTTAATGGACAAGAATAGAACCCTAGCTGAAGAGATTAGAAATCTCAAGATAGAACAAGAATCGCATGCCATACTACTATGTGAGGTGACCAAACAAAAAAAGAAAGCTATAGAAGACAAAGTCATGATTGAAGATGAAAAAAGAGTTCTGACCAGTAGATTGGAAGAGAAATCATTAGAGGTAACCAAGATTGCTAACATGAAATTAGGAACTTTGAGTCAAATGATGAATGCCAACAATGAACTGAATGCTAAGGATATTGAGATAACTACACTAAAGTTGCAAAATGAACAATTGAGCAATGAACTAAAAAGGGAAAAGGAGTTTGTTGAAAGATTAAATAAACCAAATGAAGCTATCAAATACTTTGAACAACTGATGAGATCTCCTAGATCTAACAATAACACATTTGGACTAGGATATACAAGTACTAAAGAAGTGATGCAGGAGCATCCAGAGGTATAAGGGCAATCCTATGTCACCCAAAAAAAAATACCTAGACATAGTTTCTATTTCATGTGTTTTCATTTCTGGATACCCATTTGGGTCAAATAAAGGTTGCAACTCTCACAGTTCCACTATTAGTGTTCTGGGTGAGAGTTTTTAAGGACCTTGGGATACATGTAAATGCTAGAAAAGTAGTTTTATGTAATTGAGCCATAATTATGGTGAGTTGGAAGGTGTAAATTGGTGGGATGATTATGATTGTAATTTAGAACATTCTAGAAGATGGATGGGTTAAAGGAAATGGGAAAATCAGTCCAAGAATGTACGAAGGAGTTTTATTGACTTCTAATTAGAGCAGGACATGTAGAAGAAAATAAAGAGAAGGTTGCTCGTTATATCAATGGGTTGCAACCTAGCATCTAGGAGGAATTAAGTCTGGTAAGAATGACCAGAATTGAGGAGGCATACCAGTTTTCCCTATGAGTTGAAGAGAAGCTAAATAAAAGGTTTGAAGGGAGACAAAGAGGGCACGGTCAAGGAGGAAGGGGTAGTGGTAGGTCATCTGGAGGCCGAAATGAGACCCAAAAGAAAAATGAAGATGTGGGTACTAGCAGAAACCAAAGGAATGAGGATTTCAACCATTCCCATGATCAAAACTTTGGAGGAAGAGGTAGAGCATGTTGATAAGGAAGAAGAGGCTTCCATGGTACCTATTTCCATTGCAATGAAGAAGGTAATCGTGCCTTTGAATGCCCTCAATGACAAGGAAGGACAGATAGGAGAGCTGAGGGTCAAGCTAGGGTTGCTCATGTGGATGAAGATGCACAGTCATCACATTCAGAGGATGTAGAAAGAGGAGAGAATTTAGTAAATGAAAGGGTCCTACTAAGTGGTGAGATTGAACCAAGACAAAGGAGGAGTCTATTTCATACCAGGTGCAAGTGTGAGGATAAATGTTGTGATGTGATCATTGATGATTGTAGCATAGAAAACTTGGTGTTAGAGGAGATGGTCTCTAAGTTGAAGCTCAATAGGGAGAAACACCCCCAACCCTATCAGATCACTTGGGTGAAGGATGATCATAAGGTCCTAGTAAGTGAACAATGTTCAGTGAAGTTCAAAATTGGGAGTTACCACGATGAAGTTCTCTATGATGTTATTCCAATGGATGTCTACCATCTATTGTTGGGAAGATCATGGTAGTTTGATAGGCATGCATTACATGATGGTCATGCAAACACATAGTCTCTAACAAAGGATGGAATTCACCATAAACTGAAGCCCATGATAAAAGAAGGCAAAGAGGTATGCAACAGTGCTAGCATTTGTCTCGTTGATGAAAGAAAGTTTTTAGATGGAATGAAACATTAGTGTATGTGTTATTCTTTGATTCCTAGAAAAGATAAGGAAGGTAGTAATGAAATACCACTTGAAGTTTCAAATTTATTAAATGAGTTTGGAGATATCATCTGTGATAATGTTCCAGAAGAGTTGCCACCAGTAAGGCAAATTAGTCATCAGATAGATTTAATCCCTGGAGCTAGTTTTCCTAGCAAGACTACTCATAGGATGACTCCTACTAAAATTGAGGAGCTAAATAGATAGGTTCAGGAGCTATTGAGGAATGGTTTGATTCGAAAGAGCCTAAGTCCATGTGCAGTACCTATAGTATTGGCACCAAAGAAGGATGGAGAGTAGAGAATGTGTACAAACTCTCGAGCTATAAATAGGATAACCATCAAGTATTGGTTTACTTTGCCAAGAATGGATGATCTTATGGACTACTTGAATGGAGCTCAGTACTTCACAAAGATAGATCTCAAGAGTGGCTATCACCAGATATAGATATGAGGAGATGAGTGGAAAACTACCTTCAAGACCAAGGAGGGTCTTTATGAGTGGCTAGTCATGCCCTTTGGATTGACAAACGCCCCAAGTACCTTCATGTTGCTTATGAATGAGGTACTTAAGAAGTTCTTGGGAAAATTCGTTATTGTTTATTTGGATGATATTTTAATTTTCAGGAAGACTTTGGAAGAACATTTATTGCATATCCATAGTGTCCTTGAAAGGTTGAGGGAAGAGAAACTGTTAATTAATCTGAAGAAGTGTAGCTTTTCTAAAAAAGAGTTAGTCTACTTTGGATTTGTTGTATCACCTGAAGGTCTCAAAATGGATCTAAAGAAAGTAAAAGCCATCTTGGAATGGCCTACTCCAAGGTCTACTACTAAGGTAATATCATTCCATGGTCTGGTTGGTTTTTATAGGAAGTTCATTAAGAATTTCAATGGCATATGTGCACCCCTTCCTGACCCAATAAGAGGGGATAGAAAAGAGTTCAAATGGACTGTGGTAGCTACGAGAAGTTTTGAAATGTTGAAGAAGAATATGACAGAACAACCTATGTTGGCACTTCTTGATTTTAGTAAGGTGTTCCAAGTGGATTGTGATGCTAGCAGCAGTGCTATTGGGGCTGTATTGAGCCAAGAACGTAAGCCTATTGCATATTTTAGTGAAAAATTGAATGATGCAAAGAAGAAGTATTATGTTTATGATCAAGAGTTTTATGCAATAGTTCAAGCCCTAAAGAAATGGAGGGACAATTTATTGCCAAAGGAATTTGTTTTTTATAATGATCACCAGGCATTACAGTACCTAAATAGCCAAGGTAAATTGAACCAGAGGCATATGAAGTGGGTAGAGTTCTTGCAGAGTTATACATTTGTGTTGAATGGGTTGCAAATGCATTGAGTAGGAGGCAATTGTTGCTTACCATAATGCAGGTTGAAGTAGTTGGGTTTGATGAACTCAAGAATCTGTACCCTAAGGATCCTAATTTTGTTGAAGCATGGAAAGCTTATAAAGAGCCTATTGTTGTAGATAGAACCAAGTGGCTAGACTATTTGATTTAGGATGGTATGTTGTTCAAGGGTAGTCAATTGTGCATTCCAAGGAGTTTCGTGAGGGAAAATTTGATTAAGGAGAAACACAGTGGAGGGATGGTAGGACATTTTGGTCAAGATAAGATCATTGCCATTCATAGAGAACATTATTTTTGGCCTAAAATGTCACAGGATGTGAAGAATTTTGTATAGAGTTACCAGGTCTATCAAGCGGCGAAGAGATTTAGTTAGAATACTGGACTATATCAGCCATTGCCTGTTCCATCAAAGCCATGGAAGGACATAAGTATGGATTTTTTTCTTGGATTTTCGAGGACACAAAGGGGTAATGACTCATTATTTGTGGTGGTTGATAGGTTCTCCAAAATAGCACATTTCATCCCATGCAACAAAACTCATGATGCTGTCCATATTGTGGACTTTTTTTTCAGAGAGGTGGTAAGACTACATGGTCTCCCAAGGAGTATAGTTTTTGACAAAGATACTAAATTTGTGGGGTATTTCTGGAGAACATTGTGGAAGAAGTTGAGAATGAACTTGAAGTTTAGTTCTACAAATCACCCATAGACTGACGAAAAGACTGAAGTCATTAATAGAAGTCTGGGCAATTTGTTGAGATGTTTAGTTGGGGATAAGTCCAAGGGATGGGATTTGATTCTACCACAAGTGGAATTTTCTTACAATAACTCTATAAATAGGAGTACTAGTAGATCACCATTCCAAATTGTATATGGAAATAACCCAAGGACTACACAAAAATTGAGGAAGATGGAGCAAGGGGAGAGGACAAGTGCTGAAGCAGAAGAATTTGTTGAACATACCAAGCGTCTACATGAAGAGGTTCAGGCACACATTTACCAAGATGAACCAACAGTATAAAGCTAGGGATGAATAAAGGAGAAGACATAAGGAGTTCCAAGTAGGGGATCTAGTCATGGCACACTTAAGAAAAGAAAGATTTCTAGTAGGTACTTACAACAAGTTAAAGATGAAGAAATTTGGCCCTTGCAAAATTCTAAAGAAACATGACTTAGGAAATGCATATGAGGTGGAGTTTCCAGATGGAATTCACATTTCTCCTATCTTCAACATTGAAAACTTAACAAATCATGATGATGGTGTAGATGATGGGTTGACAATGGAGCCATGTCCAATTCCTACTTCTAAGAAGGAGGAGATAAAAGAGATTTTGGATAGTCTTGTGGGCAAGAATACCAAAAATAGGAAGTATGAAGACTACCTGGTTAAGAGGAAAGGATGGCTAATACAGGACTCAACTTGGATATCAGCAGCTAAGGTTTCCCATTTGGGATTTCCTCTACCATCCATCAAGTGACAAGGTCACTTTTCAATCTACCCTGGGTGTCTGATGCAGGAGCATCCAGAGGTATAAGGGCAATCCTGTGTCACCCAAAAAAAAATGTACCTAGACATAGTTTCTGTTTCATGTGTTTTCATTTCTGGATACCCATTTGGGTCAAATAAAGGTTCCAACTCTTACAGTTCCACTATTAGTGTTTTAGGTGAGATTTTTTAAGCACCTTGGGATATGTGTAAATGCTGAAAAAATAGGACTATGTAATCGAGCCATAATTATGGTGAATTGGAAGGTGTAAATTGGTGGGGTGATTATAATTTTAATTTAGAACATTCTAGAAAAAGAATCAGGTCAAAAGGCCCCGCGGTTTGAAAGTTATTGCAATTTTTCAATTTTTGGAGACCTCCTAAGAATGCTTCAAAGTTAGGTCAGGGGCATTAAATGACCTTGCATAGGGTAGGAAAATGGGGTATGATTGAATCTGGTCCATAGGGCTATAGAGCACTTTGAGAGCTTTCCATAAATGTAAACGATTTGTCAATCAGAGCTACAATTCAAAAGTTATGCCTCCTGAAAGTTCGGCTAACATTTCTGGATTCTTCTAATTTTGCACTAACTTCTAATGCAACTTCTAGAGCCTTCTATTTGTGTGGTGGATTCCAACTAGCACTTTATAGAATGTATTCCTAATCCTCAACCCTTTGGGGTCTATTTAAGAACATTTTTGGCATTGCAAAAGGCAGTTCGGAGTGGAGTTTGAGAGGAGGTACTAGAAGGAGAAATTATCTCTAGATTTATACTATTGTAAGCCCATAGGGCATTTTTTGAAGTCTATTTTCTCTATATTGAGTGTATTAGCATATTTTCATAGTTAATAAAGATTTCCCTTTCCTGTTGCATCCATTATGTTATTGTGCTTGACCCCATCAAGAAGGAGAATCATCCAAAAGTGCTGAAGAAAAAATAACAAAGGTAAGAACTCAAAACCTACTTGTCATAATTGTGGTAAGAAATGACATACTACTAATATGTGGAGGAGCAATACTACAGGGTAGAATTTTAAGTAGAAGAGCATGGGTTATTGCCATAAGTGCAACAAACAAGGACATTAGGCACATGAATGAAGAACTAAGACCAAGACCATGCACATTCAAAGATTTGAAGAATATTGTTATAACTATAAAAAGTATGGACATAGAGCTTTTGAGTGTAGATCCAAACCCATGTGGTCATCAAACAGGAAAATAAAGAATAACAACAACTCTTATAATTGGGACAATAATTCAAGGTATAGTTGTCACTACTATCAAGAGTATGGACATATTCTTGAGAACTATATTAGAACACACTTCAAGAGTGACTACAAAAGGTGGTTGAATCAAACCACATGTTTTAGTTATTTGAAGAGTGGTCACATAAGTCAATATTGTCCAAAAAGGTCAAAGGCACCAAGTTTTGAGTTCAACAAAGGAAAAGGCAAGGCAGATATTGAAAATGTTAGAGATGAGATGAACAAGACATGGAAGAGAAAGGAGGATTGCAACACATTAAGTGCATATGGGATCACTTCACCCAATGGGTCAGGTGAGCACACCTCATCAAACTAAGCAATCAAGAGGTATATGGGACTGATATTAAAAGTTATACCATACATCAATTCCAAGGATTAAGTTCTAAAAAGATTACATATGCAAGAATAAAGATGCAAAGTATTATTAGAAATCAAAAAAATCTTTAAATTTTTGTCAGCTTTTTCATGTTACTACTGAGCATTAAAAGTATCCTATGATTGTCAAGTGAAATACTAGTGGATGTTGAGCTAAAGAAATTGGTTAGTTGAGGCCAAGCTTGAAATGGTTGCCAAGAAAATGGAAAGACATGTGGATGTCAAGTGAGCTAGAAATCAATTGTCGAGCTTACAACTGTGTAAGCATTTCACATTAATTGTAGTATTTTAAGGGTTATTTGATTCATTTCTACTCATTTAACATCATTCAAAATAAAGAAAGAAGATGAAGAGCTAAAGGTGATCTAGAGCTCTTCATCATCTTTCTTAAATGTTCAATTACTTAGTAACAAGGTTAAAGAACTTATTTTCAAGGCTATTCCAAACATAACATATAAGTAGGATCCCTCTGGTGCATTGTCTATGATAGCACCACAAGTCTTAATGATACAAGATATCAAGAATTGTTATAATTACAAGATTGGTAGCATTAGTGACATGGAAATTAGAGAAGCATATGGAAGACTATGTGAAAATGGAGCATTGGGAGAAGAATTTAATATTTTCAAGAAGAAAGGGTTAACTTGTGACCTAGATTTTTTGAATGTCTTCAAAACTGAGTGGATAAGGATTGTCTTAAGAAAAATACATGATAGCTTAGTATGGCTAGATAATGGGTTGGTTAAGATCACAAAGAAAACTATACATAGGGTAACAGGTTATCCAACCCTAGAGAAGCCAAAAATTATGAAAAGTGAGTCTGAAGAAGTTATTGAAAAGAACACAGGGGTTGTATAGAACAAAAGGGGTATGACCATTGATACAATCATAGATCCCTTGATAGCTTTTGCAGTGAGGATAATAGCATATAAGTTTTATCAATCAAGAAAATTAAATAGTGCACCTTGCATTGTAGTGGACATAGGCTATAAAATTGTGAAGAAATATGATACTTATGATCTTGTCAAGTTGCAAGTGTAGCAATTGATTGAAAACCTAGGAGAAATAAGGAAAGCAAAGAGTGCTAAACACAAATTTGGATCTATTTTGGTATATATTTTCTTTTATGTACAAAATATATTTCCTAATTTTGGCAAGGTTTCATGGAAGACAAATAGATCAATTGCAGTACATATAGGAGAGTTCATTGAACAATTAGGAAATAATTTTGAGTTAGTAATGACTAGTTATTTTGAAGATTTCAAACAATCTATGGAGAAGAGACTAAGGATACTAGTCTCACTAGTAGAGAAACATTATGATGATGTTTGCTTCCTAGTTGATACTAATCATACATATGTACAAGCAAAAATTCCTAGAGGGAGATGGCTAAGTCCATTAGGTTATGAGATAAATGTTGATCAGGCCTCTGCAGCAATCATAGCATTACTTGTAGAAGAAGTGGACAAAGAATCCAAAGCATTCGGTAACTATGGATTGGCCAAATATAGAATCACTATGGAGTTGAAGACTACCTTTGTAATCAAGAAGAAGAATAAATTGGTGAAGAAACTTTTTTAAAAAATTGGTGAAGGAATTGAGGAAGATGAAGAAGAAGAAGAAACATAGGCTCAAGCACCATTGACTCTAACACAAGGACAAGGAGAGGATCAACAAGAAGAGGAGACAGAAATTGTAGAAGATGCCTTGGAAGAAGAAGCTGAGGAAACACCTACACCCACTGAAAAAAAAGAAAAGAAAGGCAAAAATATTTTGAGTAACAAGACCAAAGAAGGTTGCAAAACCTAGTTAGCCCAAACCAATAGCACCTACCATAAGGGCTAGTACAAGAGTCACTGCACAGGAGGCTAAAGAGGTAGCCAAGCCTAAAGAGAAAGAAGGAGGACCACAAAAAATACCAAGAAAAAAAGTATGCTACTCAGGCTAAATTTGATGAGGAGAAGACTGAATCTGATGACATCAACCAATTACAAGTGGTGAGTCATAGTCCCTCCTCAAATCTAGATAATTTATGTGAGAACATCAAAAATAATGTTGATTTGGTAGGATTCTCTCAAATTAAATTTTATAACCTTGGAAAGATTGAGAAAAATCAAGTAGAGGAAGCAATATATACCATGATGGCTACATTCAAGAAGCCTCCCCTAGAAATTTCCAACTCAATACTGAAGAGTCTATATGACAAGGTTGAGAAAAATGGCATTATTTTTTGAACTTAGAAAGGAAAATTAGGGAAACAACCCTTGTCCAGGTTATGCCAAAACTTAGCAAGGCTAAAATGACAAAAGCCATAAAGAAACATGCTATGAGATTTGTACATAAGTATAGGGCATTCAGCATATTACAAGACAACATAGAGGATGTTGTAAAGAAGTTCAAACAAATGTGGAAAATTACATATGGACTAGCCACAGCCAATGATCAGAAAAAACCTATTGAGGTAGAAGATGAGGAAGAGGATAAAAATGAAGAAGGCACAATTGAAGGAGGCACTAAAATGAATATTGATGATTAGGCAATAGTTGAGGAAGAGCAATAACTAGATCAAGGTGTACAAGATACACAAATGTTGAGTGCCAACCCTCCATAGTTAATAAGTCTATGTACTAAAACTATTACAATAAAGGATGTTTCTATTCCTGCTGCTTAGAACATCAATCCCAACATAGAGGAAGATTTGAAAATGATATTTGACCAATCCATACTACAGGCCAAAATATGTGACAACCCTATATTGGTAAGTATCACTAGTACATTTGGGCTCATTTTTTGACCTTTATTGGTCAAAATTTTGACCCATTTTTTGACCAAATTTGACTAACGAATTGGTCGATAATTTTTTGGTCAAAAATTTGATGAACCTACTAGATGGTCAAAATTTCAACCAATACATTGGTCAAAAAATGTTGGAGTTGTTAGGGCATTTTTTGCCATTCATTGGTCAAATTTTCAACCAATGCTTGGTAGAAATCTGCAGGACATTGGTCAAAATTTTGACCAATGCATGGTAGAAAACTAGATGGCATTGGTCGAAAAAATTTTGGTCAAAAATTTGACCATCCAGTAGGTTGGTCAAAATTTTGACCAATACGGTGGTCAAAAAATGTTGGAATTGTCAGCACATTTTCTGCCATTCATTGGTCGAACTTTCAACCAATGCTTGGTAGAAAACTAGATGGCATTGGTCGAAAACTTTTTGGTCAAAATTTCAACCAATACAGTGGTAAAAAAATGTTGGGATTGCCAGCACATTTTCTGCCATTCATTGGTCGAACTTTCAACCAATACTTGGTGGAAAACTACAAGGCATTGGTCAAAATTTTGACCAATGCTTGGTGGAAAACTACAAGGCATTGGTCGACATTTTGACCAATGCTTGGTAGAAAACTACATGGAATTGGTCAAAATTTTGAACAATGCTTAGTGAAAATTTGCAGGTGATGCACAACTGCCTCTTGGATTCACGTTCCATCCCACTGATGAAGAGATCATAACACATTATTTCATTAGAAAGATTTTAGATGACAATTTCACAGGAAGGGCCATTGCTGAAGTGGACCTCAACAACTGTGAGCCTCATGGAGGGTTCAATTCCCTCCTTTATTATTCACTATGCATATAATCCCATACACCTGTTTGATCTCAAATGATGATATGTACTGAATGTTGAGTGTCTATGCTAACTGCTCCAAAACCATCCATTTCATGCCTTCATCTATACACAATGTCTTTCTAGTTTCTTTCTACTTGCACGCCCATTTCATTTCATATGATCATCTAAAAATTGTGTCACTCTAAGCTCTCAACTATTTCCTCTTGATTGATTGGACTCACTAATTTGGCTCACCAACTTGCTCCACTAAGTTGACTCTTTGAGTTCGATCATCAAGTCACCCCACCAAAGTGCCTCATCAAGGTCAATCTTTAGGTCCACTCATTGAGCTTGCTCACCAAGTCAGCTCACCATGTCGCATCTCTAAATTCCCTCGCTAAGTCGGCTTGCCAACTTGCCCCACCAAGTTGCCACTTTAAGCCCACTCACCGTGTTTAATTTTGAAAATAACGTCTAGTTACCAAAAATTGACATATTATGTCAACGATTAAATGGAAAACAGAGTAAGAAGGTATAGAAAATACCTTTTGTCCTCCTACTACTTTGATACTATGTAGACAAAAAAAATTAGTGATCAATGTGCTTTCATAACTATGAACATGATTATAGTAATTTGGTAGCATACAAAGAAGTACCTGTAAAATGGTCACACTAGTAAACAATGAAGAAAAGAAAAACAATAGGATGTTGAAACCCTATGGAACATTAAGGCAAACTGAGGAATCCCACAATATAAAATTTTTTTACCTTACAACTAGCATTAGTTGGTTACCACACCTAAATGTATAGCTTAAAGGACTCGTTTAGTTACAGCTAGCATCTTAAGATACAAAGATGCATCAATTTCCAAGGATGCTGACAAAAATTGCCAAATAAACTAAGAACAATAACTCCCACTTTCTTTGACTAATTGCAAAAATTGCATAGATGAGACTAAATTAGTATGCATGGTGTTTAAAATGTAAATCTCTTGTACACCCAAAACCAAGTGTGGCAAATTCAAAATTTTGTGAATCCAATATGTCTAGGGACAAACACACAAACTCAACAGTATATTTCAATACAATCTTCTTCAATAACAAGAAATTGACTAAAAATAAATACACATTTTAAAATCATATTGTTTTCATCATTAAAATATTACACATATATATTTATCATTCTCTTGTTAGTCTGACTCTGAATTTCTTGTTAGCAAAATCAATAAACATTACAAGGCATATCCATATAAATGTAAAATATTGAGCAAGTCACTAGTCATATGCATGAATATGCAAATAAATATGTGAACCTAATTCCTAATTTCAGATTGAGCATTAAGTCATAATTTCTATACCCTTTATAGATAATTTCACCCTGTCTCTTACTTTCATTTGGCTGCCATTTATGCCCTCTTTTCACAGCCTTGGAAGGCACATTTATTCTGGATACCTCATTAATCAAAACTCCTTGAACATATTCTCTCTTGACAGTAGATTGCATAGGAAAAATTTTGGGATCACAAGTTCTGACACCCTCATCATTATCATCAAATTCCTCACTACTTGAGCTTCTTATCCCATCAAAGGAAAAGGTCCTTACTATTCTGGATTCAAGGGTTTTTGAGGATGTTGTTTTGGAGCTAGGAGCATAAGAAGTATTCAAATAAACCTCAAAATTATAAATAGAAGATCTTCTCTCCTTCCAACAAGATTGGTCATCAATGGAGAGATCGTCATGTTGATCCATATTGGAAGGCGAGGATTCCAAAAGGTGGCATAGCCTAGTCTGATTGCCACATGCAAGATAAAATGTACCTTTCCCATCTTTGAGCCCCTTACTCTAGGTCCCCATATAAAACCTCCCATCTTCCCATCTGTAGACTCCATGGCCATGCTTCAACCCATCAAGCCATTGCCCATCATATTTATCCCCATTGGTCTGACTTATAATCCCCATTTGATCATGGGTTTCCACCATATCTTCTAACTTATCATAAAAGGCAACAAGGTTAAGCCTACTAAGGTTGGCATGAAAATCTAGCTTCTCTTTTTCTTCCTTGAAAATCACTTCTTTAAAGGCATCATAGTATACTATCTTCATCATCACACATCTATTTCTATAATCTCTTAGTCTTGTCATGTGTCTTGCTTCCTCCAATTTCACCATTTCTACCTTTAGCTTATTGATGTTCTCCATGAGCTTTTCCTCCACCTCCCTTGCCACTCTCAAGCAAAGACTAGCCTAGTAAGAAATAAAAAGAACAATTCTTAGTACATATTAATTTAACAAACAAATTGTGCATCACAAAGCTTTTCATAGTTAAACTCAGTTTCATATGTACCAATTTACTATGGACTGATGTTTTCTACTTATGTATAAATATATTCCAACTATAAGACAATTATTAGGATTCAATTATATAATTTTTGAATCCAATCTATTGATTCATTTACATGAATAAATGATCGGCAGTATATAAAAATCTATGACTTTTTAGTTGAATTTATGAACTCATTTCTCATGAGTACCTATATACAAGAATCTCTCTCATGAGAATGATGGTAGTAGATGGATGCAATAAAAAGAAAAATAAACAGGAAGGAAATAAATGGACAAGTTATTATGGATCAGTTAAGTGGGTTCTTATCACTGATTACTTATGAAAAATAGACCAACAAATTTAACTGAAAAATTACACAATTAAATTCTAGTTCTAGAAGTATCATAATTTAACTTGCTGTGGAAAAATATCAAAACTTTACATACTAAATAGATAAAAGTAGTTTTCATTTTATACATTATAAAAAATAAATTAAAATATAGATCAAAGTCTAAATGCTAAATCTGTCATTCACTCTTGTAGGTTACATCATGGATCCAATGATAGGCTTCCAAACCTGATCGCTAAGTAATCTGTAGTTCTCTTCAGCTGGCTGAATTAACAATTTAACACTAAATTCTATTCTTCTAGACCCAATTCTACTCTTCTATCGAATCAAGCAAGTGAAAACTAAATTCTATTTAGGAAATTGCATTATGAGTACAATGAAGGATAAAAAAATTCTTAAAAAACCAAGCAACATGACAAATTAGAGGGCATTTTGAAACTGGCCTCCATCTTTGCTTTTTTGGCTTGCAAATAATTAAAAAGCAAGATGAATAATGTCAAGAAGCTTAATTGAATTCCAAGCCCAAGAGCATCTAGTTGGACTTCCATGGCAGAAGAAGGTGCACCTTGTGATAAGGGAAGCATAGAAAGCCCTTCCAAGTTAACACTACTTGTATTAGCATGGAAGACTGCATCATACCTAGTGTGATTTGAAATATTAGCCTAATCTTGGGTAGTAAATAGGGAATTCAATAAGAATGGTTGCAAACACAGAATTCAAGAAATGAATTTCATTAGTATGTGTAACATTTTAACTGATGATAAAAAACTCTATAAAATTACCAGGAGTAAAGGAACTTCCTCGATAGGAAGCTCTGCTCCAAGATCCCCTTGAGCTACCATAGCCTAAAGAATATGAAGGAAGAGATAACTGTTAGAATCCTAAACAACATACAAATACCATAAAAAAAATCAATACATGCATAACTTGAATGAGTGTGGCTAAAAATGAAAGTGGCTATGACCATTCACATGCAAGCAATGTGCAAATGCTTGTCATAAATAAACTAAATGAAAGAAAAAATTCAATAATGTCCAAGGGACCACTAGCATATAAATATCAAAAAACCTCCAATCAAGTACTTTCATAAAACTGTAAGCTTATACAATTGTATATTGTAGGTAGCAGCAGATAGAAGAAAAGGGAATAGAAACGCAGGAACAAGGATCCAAGAAATTTTTTATTCTGGAGAATCAAATGGAGCACTAGCATTCAAGATGGATGCTTCTATAGGACAGAGACTAGGACAAAGACACACAACTTATATTCACCACTACAGGTCACTTGCACAATATCTGGGTGCTCCAACCTTGTATGGCCATTAGAAATGGAAACTTGCATTAAAGAATGGTGCCCTTCCCTCTGTAAATCACAAAATTGGACACGTGTACTAAAGAATGGAGATCCTACAGACCGAGAAAACAAACTATTTTGCAAAAAAACTACTCCATGACAATTCTATAGTCTAACACTGGTGTCTGCACAAATAGTGGAGCCCTGAATACTAAGAGATGCATGATCATTCACAGTTTAATCAGATTGACATATAAACTGCTATATGGACTCTGGACATCTGGAAAGCTAAATATTTACCTGAATAGGGACAAAAGACAAGGGTGTTGTTGCTTGAGAGACTATCTTGGTCAGTCCTCTAGGTGGTATCTTTCAACCTCAACTAAGCTGATTGAATATTTGGGTGTGTGAGATATGCTAGAGACTAGCCAAATACTATTAAGTGGTGTTTACGAGAGACAAAACAACAAATCTTGGATACCAAGTTCAAAAAAAGTTAAAAATTAACAAAACAATAAGATCATTGTTTTTTAGCTGTTGAAATCTAACTTGTAAGACAAAGTTTCTTAGCTTTTAAAACCTAGCTTGTATCCTATGTACTCAAAATCTGGCATCTCATACCCAAAAAAAAGGTGACAAGATGGAATTAGAGCTAGAATGAACCTAGAGCTAACCCTAAATTCTTCTCAAGGCAGCACTAACAAAAATTATGGCAAATAGAAGATCTTTTCCCATGCATTGTATGACAGCTGCACAAAAATACCCATAGCCCTTGCATACCACAACATCTCTATTAGGAATTGGAAAAGCACATTTCCTCTCGCAGAAAAATGTTTCTTGATAGTTCACAACTTCTAAGACCTTTGTTGTGAAGCTAAAAGATGGAGAGGAAAAAGATAACAAAGGCATAATTTATGAGATTGAACTAATGTCAAATTTATGAATGATAACAATAGAATCTGAAGAGAATGTCATGTTCAAATACATACACTAAAATTTCATAAGCATAAGATACCAACAAGTCTTGGATGGGAATGTACCTAGTACAATCAATTATGAGAAGTTGTGATGACATAAAAATGCCCATTAGAAGAAAATAGTCTCATAATGAGGAAGATGTCAAGATTTTCACAGTTGAGAGTTATGCCATTTTAACCAACTTATTTCACATTTAGAAAAATCTCCAAAGGCTATATGGCCTCACAGATTTTACTCACAAAGGAAAAAAATCACATTAATTTATTTCATGTGAAAATTATAGCATAAAGAATATATCTATCCCTCCTTTCAAAGTGTCAATTTAGATATTATAGTCCACGTTTAAGTTTTGCTCTCTCATTTCTTGACAGAACCATCTTGAGCTCTATGAGGAAACTACAATCTGAAAACTCAATAGCTAGGAATCAATCAGGCAGGTAAATGATCGTCTCATTCTAGTTAACTTCACTGAATGATAGACAATCAAAAAAATTGATTTAAAAACATACTTATTGAAGCTCATACTCCTTGCCAACAATTTAAAGAAGATTATAACATATTCACAAGTAAAGCTTTTATATTTTGTATTTTACAACAAAGCTGTACAAAAACCATCAAAAACCAACAATGGAAAAGCACCAACATCCAAACAAATAAATGCATGACTAAATAGTAAACAAAGTAGCATGTGCATTTAACTTTCTATATAATGCTTGACAAGCATGAATTCACATAATTTATTAACCCCATTCAAAGCAATATCACCAATCATAAAGTAACAACATATCCAACTAAAACCTCTAATCGAGGGAGACTGTACTTACCTAATCTGATGCAAAAAGAATTGAATGAAGATTTGGTATTGAATCAGCACTTTCAATCTTCACATTCACATGGATATCCGCACCAAAACCTTCACATAATTACAAATACAAATGCATTGATATTTTACCACATTTTAAATTCTAATTTAAAATATAAATTAAGGGAACATGCTATATCAAGCCCAATACTGTCTGCAAAGGATTATATTACACTAGAAAGTTAAAATTTTGCTTCAAAGGTTTACTTTTAAGGTAATCTTTCAACTCATGCACCACCTTAGCATCTTTAACAAAGGAAACAACATAATAGTCTATGTCATTCTCAACTCCAAATTTAATATCATCCCAATCTTTATCTGCGAAAAAAAAAGACAAGAAATAAATTTTATCAAATACCAAATTAAGCTATCTCAAATGCTGTGTTGGTCAAAACAACTCATTACATATACAAGTAACAACAAAATAAAAATATTACACATATTTCAAGATTGATAAACATACCATTCAATTATTTCTAGGTAACTTCAATCAATCAATATTAGGTACAAAAAAGGGAAATCACAATGAAATCAAAGTCCCTAAGAAAGAAGCAGATTGAGATATACATGTCAATAAGCAACAAAAATCTAATTTGCTATGCATGCCTGAGAGTTGATAAAATGGTCTTAACCTGTAATGGAAGACAAGGTAGCACTTTTTCCACACAAATTTAAGTGTCATCATGATTTAAGCTCTCCTCCATCGATTACTTCACAAATTATAGAATCTGATGTTTCTGACTTCACTTGTAGTGACATCATCCCCCCTAGAGAAATTCAAATAATGATAATAAATAGAAAGATATGAAAATGTTGCAAATAACATTAGTAACTCTATTCTTTTCAGCTAATAAATGAATTTTCAAGCAAGCATAAGAGAACATACCATCAACAAGTAGTGTGTCTCCTTTCTCCACATCATTCACAAAATCATCATAAGTCACGCTTACACAGTCTTCAGAGCCCACTCCTCTTTTGATTGTGAAAGTAAACTCTTGGCCCTTTGTGAGCATGATAGGTTGTGGTAGATCTCCACTTCTGACTTTAGGGCCCTACAATAAAATGATCTTTTAATTTATTGTTTGAGCAAAGGACTAACTCAAAAGACATCAAAAAGGGGGTTATCTGATAAATTGCACCTAAAACACAAAAAATGACTATTAATAATGTAGATGTTTTTTAATTTAGGATGAGAAAAAATTGAAACGAATTTCAAATCTACATCTTTTCTTATTGGCATGTTGCAATATGAAAATAACCCACATTATGATGTTTTCAAACAATTAGTTCCAGCAACAACCTATATATAATAAAGGAGTTTCAACACCTATGCAACTCTAGATGAAAGCAAATCTTGTATGATCTTAAAGATTTCATGCATATTGATAATATTCTCCTATTATAAGATTTCATGCATATGGATAATAATAAACTTAGATATCATTTATAAAAAAAACTCTCAGACATTAGTGGTAGAAAATGCTTCCTATTTAAATTACCTACCAACAAAATAAGTGTGTCACATTACAGATTAAAGCCCAGAAATAGTTATAGCAAATGCATGGAAACAGATCTGAGCCTAGATCAAGATAGCTCAAGTCCATACGAAATGTCTCAATGATTGAGTTTCTATATATACATATCTTATTTTAGGGCACCAAAATGGGTTTTATCCCATCACACAAGTAAATGATCTATTAAAATGTCCTAGATTTGTAATTATAAAGCTTTGCTTCGAACAAAATGCCACAATCAAATTGTGAACTAGAGAATAGTGGAAGGCCACATAGGCAATTACTTCCCACAAATACTATGATAAGAAAAGATAATGCTCATGTTGGTCTGTTTTTTGCATATCAAATTTTCTTTGAATCATAAAAAATTCCAGATGAGAATCCTCTAGTAAGTCATAGGGTTTTAGGTTTTTGTCTAGTGTATTTTGATACCTTTGAAAGTCTGTGAAAAACCCTAGGTTTGGCTTTTAAAATTTACCCTGGTGCGAATTCTTTTTGAAAAAAGGGGCGAAGAATGGATATTCTTCTCCCACCTATTTGGACGTTGTGGTTGAGTCTTATGAAAAAGGGTTTTAGTCCTACCATCAGATCTGATTTGAATCCACGGTTGTCGCATACTCACTATGGCAAGATGCTCATATGTTATGCATAGCGAGATAGTGATCAACAAAAAATTACCTGTGACACTGAAAAGTGGAATTCGATGCTGCGAAATCTGTTCATGGGATGATCTTATGACCACATGATACATCCCAGACCTGTCAGTTTCAAGAAGGAATGCATGTGGGAAAAAACTTGCAAGTGGTGTCATCGGAGTTCAAAATTAACCGACGATTCACCAAGTCGCTAACGGGAAATACTTGCAATTTTCCAGTGGCAATATAGTGAATGCTCAAATTTTCAAAATATGGCATCCTTCTAAGGTAAGAAGTAATTTTGGATGATCTTGATGAAGATATGGTGCATGTTTTACTTTTGTCCCTCTGTAGGTTAATGTCTTTTGTTAGCCGGTTAATTTATCTTTATATTTATTTGAGCTACTCATTTTTATATTATGTGAATAGTTATAAATGCTATAATTTGTGTGTTTTATTTTTTTTGTAAATTGATCAATTATATATATTTATTATATATATAAACATGTATATTATCTTAGTCTAATTTATTTTCTTATAGTATTGGAATATTAAATCAATTAAAATAATCTCTATTAGTAATTTGATATACGGTTCCTTACTTCTAACATTTTCTACTAACCATTCCTAAACTATACTATAACTATCCCTTACATCTTGCTTTACTTCCTACCACCCCTTATCTAATTTTACCACTAATTCCCTATCCACTAGCCATTAACCCTTATATCCTTTGAAAAATAACAATATTTAAGCCAAATCTTTTATTTACTACATTTTACTTTACTTATACATCTTCCCATACAAATAACATTAATCCACTTAATGTCCCTATAATCCCAACCTGATGCCAACCTTCCCAGAATTCATGTGACATGGGGTCAAGTGAATCATTACTTTTTTTGTTTTGTGTTTGATGAAATTGACTTATTGCAGGGAGTTTTTTCAATAAATATAAAATACTAAGTCCCATAAAATACTTGCAAACTTCATCCTTAAAATCATTCACTACACATCCATCTCACAATCTATGCATGTAAACTAAAATACCAAATTAAGCATAACTATTCATAGCTTGAAAGTAAATAAACATTCACACATACGACACAAGATATGATTACCCAAAAACCCTCTAATGAGAAGGTAAAACTGGGGTGGAGATGACACCCATACATCTTCACTACTACATTTATAAAGTATATCCAATGAATGTTACAATGTTTGATCATGAAATATGATCTACGCTGTTAAAGGTATGCCCTGTTAAAGGCTTACAAATCCTATTATGTCTTCCCCTATTAAATGATTTTAAGACCCTATTAGAAGTGTGCCTACTAAGAGGACTTCAACTTACAATGAAGTAAGCACCCTATTCAAGGATTTATCTCAACATGTTAGGACTACTCTGTTAAGAGATTTAAATGATTCGCCTATTAAAATGTTTCAACAATGATCCTTTGTTAGCACTCTACTACTTCGTGTTAGATCACCTCTTTGAATTTATTCTTGATCCTTCTTTGATTAGATGTATCTCTTCTATCCTCTAACTCCTGTACTATGTTCTCCTCTAACATATTCTATAATTCATGTCTCTAGATCACAATTCCTTAGTCACCTTGATTCTCTTTTTGCATGCACAAAATTCTCTCTCTACTCATCTCCTTACTTACATTCTATATTAGGGTTTACCCTCCTTATGATGATCTTGATGACTTAGGGTTAGGTATGAATCAACGATTGTGATTCACCTATTGCTTAATCCTTCTCTTTTTTCTGATTGGTTGTGTGTGTTGCATTGGGATAATCAATCAAGATTCATTCTTATCATCTAGGATCTTAAAATATATCCTTAAGTTGGTTCCAAAATAATTTGCATAGGAGTTTGTTCCATTACAAACAACTATGTCAAAACTATATAACTCAACACTAGAAGTCCCTGATGCTCAACATCAACTACAACTTCAATGCCAGAACTCAACATCTGAATAACTCAACATCCTTTGATTACTCAGCTCTTGAATCACTCGACATCATCTATCTACTTGACACTTGAGTGGATTGGCACCAACTGTTTACTCAACATACACTAAGAATCTCACTTAATATGCACTATCTAACATGTTATGCTCCAAATGTATTACTTGTTTGACATGAACTAATCTTGTAAGTGACTTAAGTGTATAAACACTCATATGTCAAAACCAATTTGAGATTAACAATCTCCCCCTTTGACATGAGTGGAAAAAACACTTGGTCATGCATGAATATCTTTGACTTATAAGCATAACTTAGATAATCACCATCCTTACTCGGTATAATACAAAATTTCAAAATTTCAAAATTTTGCAAAACTTGACTTTACTATCATACCTCAAAATCTTATAAATCCCCTTGAGTTGATTATTATATCTTGAATCTTGAATCAATACTATTGCTAAGTAAATATGCATATGTTATACTTTTTTTATTCCCCTTTATTTTGTCTCCCCCAAAACTATATCTATTCATCACTTGGAGTCAATGTCACTAAAAAACTTATTATGCTTCCCCTTTCTTATTTCTCCTCCTATCTTATTACTCCCCCTTTTTGACACTTATGTCAAAGGGTTATACCTGAATAGTGTGTTTATCCAAAAAATATTTATGGATCTCAAGTATTAGCTTCAAAGCTACATCCCAATTATCACAAGATACCTCCAATGATTTGATTTGGATGGCAAAATTGGGACCAAGATAAACTAAGCCTTCTAGTATAGAAAGATGGGGATCTTTTTGCATTAGTGTCTCTACAAAGGCTAGCTCCTTGTGAAGTATTTCCATGTGTGGGGTCAACATGGATTGGATGCTAATCAGTGTAGCCCAAATATTTTCTTCTTGAGCATGCAGGTCAACCAATTAACCTTGGGAATTCATCAAATTCTTGAAGTGCTTCTAACTCTGAGCTAGAGAATTGGGTAGAGTAATACCTATTAACTTCATTTTTGCCTCCAAATTTTCAATATGGCACTGTACTTCTTGTGTGAACAAATTTGTATCACACAAATTGGTGTAAAGTAAGAAAATATTCTCTAAGATTTTATTTACACTTTTGGTCTTGGTTGCTAACTCAACCTGACTAAGTGTAATAGAACTTGATACCTTGTCATTTACCTTTCCTTGAAATTTTCTCTCAAACCATTCAAGTAGTTTGACATTTGAATCTAGGTCTGCATCATTGATGTGTTCTACAATGATTACAAGCTATTCCATGATAGGCTTGTCTTCTTCAAGTGCTAGCAGGCTTAATGCATCAATAAATATATTCTTGATGTCTTGCAATGCTTTCTTCTACCTATGCTCCCTTCTGAGTAGCTCTTGATGCTTTTTCCTTGCAAGTGCATCTTGTAGTATGCCCATTTGTTTAGTTTTGATTTTTGCAAGGTCAAACTTTAGTAGACAATCACTTCATCCAAGTTGACATTAATAAATGATGTAACCTCACCTACCTTGGATATACTAGACCTTGGTGATTATAATGGTGTCACTTCTATACTCAACCTTTGAAGTGCTTGACTTGGAAGATTAGTAGTTGTTGGTAAGGTAACCAGTGTTTTTATTGACAATTTCTCCTCAGGCTTATTAGAAACAATAGTCCACCAAGATAGTTGGGGTGGGGTGTGAATTAGTTATCCAATAATTAAAACACTTATCTTCTTTAAACAAACTTAACCATTCAACAAAATTAAATAGAAACAATAGAAAATTTCACATAAACAAATACACTAGATATGTTGACTACAAAAACCCTTGATCAGAGGGAAAACCCTAGTGGGAATGATGCCTGCAAGATGATGTACTAATATAAATATTCCTTGTTAGAGTATAGACCCTGTTAGGAGTCTATTACAACATTTAGTAAAATCAGTCCCTGGTAGGAGACTTTGAATCCTTGTTAGGAGATTCCAACCCTATTAGGAGTTGTGCAAACCCTATTAGGAGTTGTGGTACAATGTATGCAAGAAGATCTCATTGCCAAAACATGCAATTTCAACTACAAGAAGAGCTCATTGCTCAAACAAGTAATTTACTTTTATTTATCTTCCCTACTTGTTATTTCCTCTATCCTATCAATAAGACCAATTACTATTAGGCCTTGTAGACCAGGTCATAAACCTCAAATCCAAATACCAAACCTTGGATCACTCTAAAAAACCTTGGCAATGAAGTTTCCTTTACTTCAGCATTGCTTTGCTCAACTTCATATTCCATACTCTCTGCTACTTTCCAAACATCCATAATTCACATATATCCATGCCATGATAAAGTAAAATATCCTTCCTTTATACCACATCCATTAAACAACTCCTTGAGCTGGTTGTTAATCCTTCTCAATTAATTATTATAGGACCACATTAAGAGCATGTTACACTTAGCGATAACACAAATTTTCCACCTTGCAACTTGAATAAATTTTTGTACACATAATACTATTACAAGTGAGCTTAGCCATGCCATCTTTAACATGTCTTCTCCAAGTCCTCAAAATTGATCCTCAATATATTAAATTTGCTAAGAGATATAAAAATTTTACCCAAACATGTCTCTATAAACTCTATCTTAGAACAAACATTACCAAAACTTACATAACTTCTTCTAGACTTAGTCTTTCTACTTTTGATATTAACTGAATATGCTAGATACTCAAATTTATCTCTCATAACCATGAGTGGTTGTTATGTTCAACTAGTCAAGCATATCAAATTGATCTTTCCATTGTTCTTCTGTCAGATACCATGTAAGACACCAAACATGCTATATTGACATCAATGAAAAACTCAGTCATGAGTGTTACATATTATCATCAAAACAATATTCCAAAAATCTCTCCAATCTTCCAACAAGGCTATGTAGTCAAGTTTGAATCTTCCATCTTTCCTCTTCTTTCTTTTCAATTTCAATTGCATCTTGAACTTGTGTTGTAGGTAGATGATTATCTACCTGTGTTGTTTGAACTTGTGTTCCATCCTGTGCTTGAGTAGAAACTTTTGGTACTAACAAATTTTGCACCAATTTGTTGATGTTAGCCATGGTGGTTGTTTCTTTCCTTTGATACACTACAATGGGTAATGTAGGTTGCATCATAGTAAATTAAGGGGTTTTTGATGTCTCGAGTTTCCACCTCTATAAATGTCTTCTCTGTCTCCTTAATTTGATCTACACTCACTAATATAGGGTGACTACATAAGTTTTCCTTGGTGGTGGTGTCTATTAGTATCTTCTTCATGTCCTCCTCTATTAGTGAATTAATGTTTTGAGTCATAGTGTTAGAAACATCCTTGATCTATATGATTTTAGTGTCTACTTTTGTCACATGTAGTGGATTGGCACTCAACATTTGTATATCCGGTATACTCTATTCTACTTGCTACTCATCTTCAGTTATTGCCTATTTTTGTTCCCATTCTTCAGTGCCTTCCATATGTTCATCCTTCTCAGTATCAATTTTAGTAACCTCAATTAATTCTTTCTCATATTTATCTTCACCTACCTCAATAGGTTTCTCCTCAATTACCTTTGATGTTGTCAGCCCATAAATTACCTTCCAGATTTGGGTACTTTTATGAAAAACATCTTCAATTTTAGTTTGGAGAATATTAAATGCATGATACTTAGGAGAAAATCTCCCTGCATACTTCTTTATGGCTTTAGTCATCTTAGCTTTACCTAAATTTGGCATCACTCTTACAAGTGTAGTCTCTCTAATATTCCTTTCTATTGTAAGACTATATTTCCATCTTTTCTCAACTCTATCATATAAAGTATTTGGTAGAGAGTTTGAAATATCAATTAGAGTCATCTTAAATGTTACCATCATGGCATATACTAACTCTTGTACTTTATCCATTTCTAGCTTTCCAAGTCTATCAAATCCAATATGTGAAAATCCACTCAAATCTACATTATTCTTTATATTTTCACATAGATTATCCAAATCAAAAGGACTGTGACTTACCACGTTAAATTGGCTATTATCATCAAATTCTATCCTCTCTTCATATGATTTATTTGGAGCAATGTACTTTCTCCTTTGTCTCTTCTCAGACACATCAACTTGTATAGCTTTGCTAGCTTTGTTTTGTTTTTTCTTGGCTACTTCTTGAGCTTTCTTAGTAGTAGGTCTTGTGCTAGTTTTTCTAGCTAGAACTACAAGCTTAGGTTTTACAACCTTCTTTAATTTTTGACTACTAAGGCTTTATCTTTTCTTTTCTTCTCTATGGCTATAGGTTCTTTACTAACTTCTTCTCCTTTGACACCTTCTTCAAGCTCGACTTCCTCTTCTCCTTGATCTTCTCCCTAACCTTGTGTTAGGGACAATGGTGCTTAGGCTGGTACATCTTCTTCTTCATCATCATTATCATCTTCATCATCTTCCTTTTCCCCTTCACCATATTTTTCTTTCAATCTCTTGACAATCTTGTTCTTCTTCCTTATCACTAATGTTGTCTTTAGATCCATAGTTATATTTGATTTGGCAACGTCACAATTTACAAAGTCAGTAGCCTTATTATCTACTTCTTCTTCTGCAAGAAAGGATGTAATTACTATAGATGCCTCATCCACATTGAATTTATATCCTAGTGATCTCAACCATTAACCCTTGGAGCTACAACTTGTACATTTGTGAAATCAGTATCAACTAGAAATCAAACATCATTGAAATGTTTCTCAACTAGTGACACTGGTATCTTGTGTCTTTGTTTCATTGACTACTTAATGTCCTCAAAATAGATAGTCATAATAGACTCAAAGCTCTCTCCCATTTTCTCAATGAATTCTCCTATTTGTACTACAATGGATTTTTTTGTCTTCCATGAAACTTTCCAAAGGAAGGAAATGTGTTCTACACATAGAAAAATATACATACAAGTATTGATCCAAACTTGCATTGTGCACTCTTGGTTTTGATCATGGCTCCCAAATTTTTTGATAGTTGTTGTAATTGAAGCTTGATAAGGTCATAAGTACAATCCTTCTTCACTATCTTTTATCCTACATCAACATCAATACAAGGTACACTGTTCAATCTGCTTGATTGAAAGAACTTATGTGCAATAATCCTTACTGCAAAAGAAATTAGGGGATCTATGATAGTATCCATTGTCATTCCTCTTTTATTCCACACTACCCCTATGTTTTTCTCAATAACTTCTTTTGCATCACTCCTCATGGTTTTAGGTCTATCTAGGGTTGGATACCCTATTACCATTTGCACAATATTCTTGGTTATCTTGATAGGTCCATCTTCTAGCCATACTGAGTTATCATGAATTTTGATTAAAATAATCTTAATCCACTTAGTCTTGAAAATATTTGGAAAATCTAGGGCATGATTAACCCTTTTATTTCTAAAATTTTGTATTTCTCCTTTAGTATTCCATTTTCAAATAGTTTTCCATATAGGTCTTTGATTTCCATGTCACCTATGCTACCCACCTTGCATGTGAACAAAATTTCACATCTTGAATGATTAAGACTTGTGGTGGTATCATGGATAACACACCAAACAGATCTTGTTTATATGCAATATTAGGGATTGCTTTGAAATTTGGTTGTCTAATCTCATTGTTAATTAGTTGAACATTCGAAACCTCCTTTCCCTCTTTAACCTTGGTAGTAGAAGAACTAGGCACCATAATTATCACCTATGGTTTACAGAAATTCAAATAGTGTAACTCAACATACAATAAATACCTTCAAAAATTTGATGAACAATGTTGAATAGTGCTTGAATTCACTTTGAAAATGTTTAGAATGATCTTTTCAATTTTCCTTTAGCTCTTCATTCTCTCTCCAAATTTGAATGATGTCAAATGAGCAAAAAATTGATCATATAGACCTCAGAACTTTGTAATTAATGACCAATCCTTACACAACTGTAAGCTCAACTTGAATAGAAATTTCAACTCGCTCAGCTTCCATGAAGTTTACTTCTTGCTCAGAAACTAGTATGATATTGGTCAACACTATCACCTATAATAGTTCAATAAAAACTAAATTTCACTTGACAACTTAAGTGAAAATTTTCATGCTTGACAATAACATGAAAATTGAAAAACTAAAAGATTTCTTGAAGATTCTAAACAAAACTTTGCATCTTTCTTCATGAAAATATAATCTTTTCAAAACTAAGTCCTTGGAAATAATTATGATATATTATTTAAATATCAGTCCCACACATACCTCTTGATTTCTTAGTTGGAGGCAGTGTCATCAACTGACCCATTGGGTGAAGAGATCCCATCAAAACTTGATGTGTTGCAATCTTCCTTTCTCTTCCATGTATTTTTCATTTCATCTTTGACATTCTCAACATTTGCCTTTTCTTTGCCTTTGTTGAATCACTACTTGGCACTTTTGACCTTGTTGGGCAATTCTTACTTATTTGACCAATCTTTAACCAACTAAAACATGTAGTTGACTCAACCATTTTTTGTAGTCACTTCTAAAGTGTGTTCTTATGCAATTCTTAGGAACATGTCCATACTCTTGATAGTAGTGACAACTATACCTAGTATTGTAATCCTAATTATAATATTTTTCATTGTGATTTACCGTTGTCTATTTGTTTTATGACCACTTAGGCTTGGATCTGCACTCATATGCTCTATCTCCATACTTCTAATAGTTATAGGAGTATCCTTCAAATTTTTGTGTGCTCAAGGTCTTGGTTTTAAATTCATGTGCCTGATGTCCTTGTTTGTTGCATTTGTGGCAGTGACCTATGAACTTCTATTTAGGATTCTAATTTGCAGTCTTGCTCTTGCAAACATTACTACTAAACTTGTAATAAATTAAATTTTAAATAGGAAATTAGGATATTTGGCAATAATTTTAGTATTATGAGTTGTTAATGAGTAGTATCAGATTGAAGTTTATTATATAAATTTATTTTTAAAATAATTAAAAATAATTAAATTTAATAATTAGAGTATAAAATAAGTTTATTAAAGTTTCAGCTAAATATTATATCATTTTTTATTAAAAAAACTATTCACATAGATTTAGCATAGTAGTTCTCCAAGAGTTTATATCAATTAAATTTTAGAAAATTTATTTCAAAAATTTCCTATTTAAAATTTAATTTATTACAAGTTTACAACTTTACTATATTAATTATTAGTTTTTTTTTTATAAAATTTTATTGAAAATAAGAATTAATAATATTTATATAATTGTCAAAATATATTATAAAGGTAAATAGATAAGTAAATTTATTATTGTGTAAGAAGAGATAATTATATGTTGAATTTGGTCTATAAGATACAATCCTAAAAAATAAATTAAAATGATACTATTTAATAATACTAACACAACTATGCTTTTAAAGCAATTATATTTGATTCCACTAAAAAATATATATACTAATTAACATCATTTAAACTAACACTTTATTTAATACAAAACAAACAACTCTATTGCCAAATATCCTAATTTAAAAACATACTAAAAACCTAAAAAAATTATCATGGCTATTTAGCCAGTGTCATTTTGAAAATGGTTACTGAAACTCGCCATATCGCTAGCCGAGTTACTTGGTATCTATGCCGGTAGTGATGTAGCGATTGCTCAGAAAATGGTAATGTAACTAAAAATCCTCAAAGGTGGGCCCCAAATGAGTGATGTGATAAGGCTGAGTTGTGCAGGTCAAGTTACACGGTGGCATCCTATTGAGCATCTTTGAGCAGGAAGATTTTGATTCGTCGAAACTCGCCATATCACTAGCCGAATTGTTGGTTTTTATGCTAGTAGTGATATAGCGACCCACCTAAAAGTCATAGACATGGCGAGGACCAAGATAGGTGATGTCATGTAGAGATTAGAATATATATATATATATACCAGCATGTTGAGCCAGCTCAGCGATAGCGATATCATGGACCTACTTCCCGTGTACTAGGTATGAAGATTTATCATCGTGAGATCGAGCCAGGATCAAAGGGTGGCATTGACTCGCTATGAAGAAGTGCTCAGAAGTTAAGTATAGCAAGTTAGCAAGTGTGGCCCACCACTGTTGAAGTAAAATTGTTGTCCACAAGATCAAGTCTGAATTGACAACGCTCGTTGACTCGCTATAAAGAGATGTGCAAAAATTAGGCGTAGCGAGTTAACGAGAAATGGACCCACCATCGTGTTCTTAAAGGTTGTTTCAATAATCTACCACACGATTAAAGTAAGATCAGTGATCATCGCTAGCTCACTGTGGAAAGGTGCTTGAGAATTATGTATAACGAATTAGCAATTTGATGACACGTGTCTTTAGTCATCCATGGACCCGATTTGAAGCGCCAACCTTGAATGAAAGGTATTGGTGGAGGTGTTTTATTGGCTTGACTGCCAATGTGTTAAGAAGAAAGCTGAGTTAGCTTAGTTGTCATTCTGAGATCATAGGATTTTTCAAGGATCAACAACACAAGTTTAAAAAAGAAAGTGCGACGCCACTCTATTTTTTTGTTCAACGCATTTATGATAAGTGAAAGTTTCGTGTGTAGGAGAAACAGAGTATAACACAGAGATTGCAAATTTTTTGAGCACAAGAGCCTGATTGATTGTTTTGTGTTAAGCCTGGTAAAGACATGAAACTATTCTGCTGTCATTCGAGAGAAAATTTAGAAGTTCAGAGAAGAACAAGTTTAGCAAGTCAAGTAAGTACTCATATTATAACCTCTGTGGCATTCCAATTCTCTCAATACTGTCAAAATGCCTCCTAAGAAACCATTCTCTAGGAAAATTAATTATATGGATAGGAATGTCCACGATGATTTATTACAATTATTCCTAGAATCTATTGTACAGCCTGCACAAGTTAAAAAATTAATTTCCTTAAACCCTAGGCTTAAAATTGGTGATGGCCTATATGACAAGGGGAACTGGGTTAGGGATGCAACAACTACTCAAATTGGCCTTATCTTGTTTAAAAAGTGGTTTTTGAAAAGAAATTTTTTTGCCCCGCATGCTAATGTCTGGAATTTTGATTTGGGAAAGTTAGTAGTCCCAAGTGTTTTCATGGATTATGATTTGCTTGAAGCCATTGCTAAGAATTATGACCAAGCCATTAGGGTTGTAAGAATAAAGGATGGTGTGCATCTAGTCTCAATTACTCCTGAAGAAATCAGAGAGGTTTTCACCTGGAACCATTATCAGACTACCATGTGCAAATCAATCTGCTAGAATTAGAGAATGGATATAAAGCAAAGAAGGATGTAATTAGGGGAAGTGCACTAAGGGCACATACTGGTACAATAGGAACTTTTCTAGTAATTACTACAGCCTCTAGAGAGCCTTTTAAGAAGAGTCTTTTCACTTCCCGAGTTGTAGAGATATACAGGACCTTATGCTGAGTTTTTGGTGAAGATGAGCAAGAATTTACGCCCATTGGTTTCATGTACATGATGGTTGAGATTGCTTCCTTAGGTGTAGATGTTATTTTTGATTTTGTTTCCTTTTTGGCTGAAGAAATTCACATTGGTTTAGTTGGGATTGCGAAGGGCAAGGTGGAAAAAAAATTTGGTCACTACTCTCTATTAATGCATATGTTTATGTTCAAAGGAGTGACATATTTTGGTAATGAGATGGAACTAAATAGAGAGGAGAATGGTAAAATACTACCAGTCCAGTTGTGGAGTGTAGATATGACCTGGGATGCAAGTAATGCTAGTTTTGTCAGATTTGATAGATATTTTGCTGCTAAATTGAGATGCCTCATATTGAGTGACAATCCTAGAATCCCTAGGGTACTAATGAGTCTCATCAGGCCTATGGATAACCCCCATGACTTGAAAGTTTCACATAATTGGGGAGATATCATCCCCTACCCTATTTCTACTATTTTTAGAATCTATGGTTTCAAGGGGAACCCTCATGTTTTGCCTTACCAAGTTCCTTTGAAGGTGGGAATGGCTGAAGTTTTATGGTAGTTAGGGGGAATGGAAGAAATATTTTCGTTGAAAAGGAAATTAGGGTCAATTATAAAAGGGGGATGGATCTTTTTGCATAAAATTTTGGAGCAGTATATGATGGCTGTCTCTCATCCCCATTTTTGTGATTCTGAGGGATTTTTCAATCAGATGTTGAGGCATAGAATCAAGTTGGGACCAGTCAAGCATGATTCTTATTATCCAAGGGATATTATAAGGAATGAATTCTCATCATAGGAGCAGGAAACTAAAAAGGAAAAATGGAGAGTTTATTCCCGAGTTTTAGAATTCATTCATTGTTTTGATAATAAATATGATCCTTTGGATAATGCTATTATAGAGGTTGAAAAAATAAGTAAGCTCATGAATACCTTCCCTGAAATAATGGAGGTCGTGAATGAAAAGAAACAATTTTTTATTGATTCATATCCTGATAAGGCCAGAGAGGTCATGAGGAGGTTGGCTTTCACTCCAAATGAGAGAACTAATAAAATAATTGTACAAAAGAGGCTCGAATATACTATAATTCAGAATAAAAGGGTTCCTATAGACAAGGGCAAACAAATAATAGGATCTAATAGTATAGCCCAAGAGGAGAGACCTGAAGAGCCTAGTCCTAAGAGGCAAAAGGTAATGACAGAAGAAAGGCCTCAAGATGAGGAATATTCACCCACACAGTCCCCTTTGAGGATTGGAGAAGAGCAGCTCACTAGTGAACAGGTTAAACAAATTGGATCACAGGGAGATATTTTTATTACTCAAGCAGAATTAGATGAGGGTAACCCTCCACAACTTCCTCTCCCAAGTTTGGATCTAACAATAGCTGATTATAGAGGTAGGGAGTTGGACCATGTATTAGAGTAGGAAAGTCATCAATTTTTGACTAATGACAGTTTTGTGAAATCAAGGGCTTTTCAGCAGTTTGCATGGAGGACAAACATTAACATTTTCGAGGAGAAATGTAAAAAGATGAAAACAGAGCATCTAGAAATGGTTGAAAATTCCATACAAAACCAAATTAAAGAAGAAATGATGAAGGAATTGCAGAATATAAGCCCTGAGAAGGGGAGGAAAATGATAAAGGCATCTAACATTTTATTATTGCCCAATTGGGATATTGTAGATGCATTAATTTTCAATTTTGTTTCAAGTAGATTGGAGTTGCAAGACCCAAATAGAAGAGACTTCCAAGGAACTTCATTCATTGAAGATCAAGCTGAAATTAGAAATGGATCTAGAGCCACACCATCACAATTAGATGAGTCTGGGTTGATGGGAAATATACTTGTAAGAAGGGCTGCTAACACTTCACATGTACAGGCAGCATATTGGAATGTGGATTCTTCTAAGTTTATGTTGGCCACTGTTAAGGAGGAATAGGTTATGTCTGAGTTACGGAATAAATATGAAACACTTCTTGAGGCCTATAATAGGGAGTTAAAAAGGAGAATTGAACTTGAAAACAAGGCAATGGGAAAATCCACAAGGCCAAGAATAGCATACCCCCATCCTCCAATAGAACCTTTTAAATCCACCCCCTTTGTAGAGATACCAGACACACCTCAAAGGCATGAATATTATATAGCTGAGGAATTTGAAGAAGAGAAGAGAAAACTATAGGCCTTACATGTAGAGTTAAATACACAGTATGAGGATAAGCTTAAAAAGGCTCTAATGTGTTTAGTGGACAAAATTGAGTGGCCCTTATTCTTTGATCAATTGGTAAAAGTAATAGATATATGGGAGGAATTGAAAACTCATGATGATACCCTGAAGCCTATTGTTAATAAATGGGGAAGAAGGGAAAAGGAAATCACCCTTCTATGTTATTCAGTTATAAAGTCTTCCAATGACCATGTTGAAAAATTGTATGATATTGCTAATGACCTGTCAGATTTTGATAACAGGAGAGTTGCTCTGCAACTGAAAATTGTTTCTTATTTGAATAAGTACAAAAATCAAAAATTTGATCTATTTCCTTGTGCCTTGGATAGAAAGAAGAAATTGAAAAATAAGGAAGAGTGGAGTAAAGAATTGGATGACCTTTTCTGCACAAGGATAAATAAAGTTATTAATGAAAAGGGGCATGCCTGGTGGGCCACCAGGACAGAGGAATTGGTTAAAGTCCAATTATTTTTTGATTCTTTGAAGCAAGAATTTATTAGTTTTGAAAAGGAGGCTGGTTATATTTTAAAAAAGAAAAATGATATCCTACAGTTCAGCTAGCCAGATGATATACAATTTGACACTTGGATGGTAGATCTTTTGTTGGACAAGCAGTTAGAGGAGGACAGTTCAGATGATGATGAGAAACAAGAAGGTGAGGTGCAAGTTATTGACACCTCTACACTAGAATTGAAAAAAGAAGAAGGGGAAAAGGTAATAATGCCTGCTCAGGGTGAAAGCAGTGAGAACCCCCAAGAGAAAACTAATTTGGAGGTATCACAAGATCATCCTTCTTTGGGCAGCTTGGTAGCCACATATTCTAAGGAGCCAAAATAATGA